>CM042896.1:23734852-24209852 GCA_023653625.1 Triadica sebifera
GGTCCTCGATTGATTAAGTAAGCTGCTGTGTTGACTGCTTCTGCCCAGAACTGCTTCGGTAGACCTGACTGTATACGAATGCTTCTGGCTCTTTCTGTCAACGTTCGGTTCATACGTTCAGCTACACCATTGTGTTGAGGTGTACCTGGCACAGTTCTCTCCATTCTGATACCGTGCTCATAGCAAAACTTCTTGAATCTGGTGTCTTCATATTCACCACCATTGTCAGTTCTGAGCTTTTTAATCTTCAGACCTGTCTCATTTTCAACCATAGCTTTCCATCTTCTGAAAGCCTCGAACACTTCGGACTTATGTTTTAGAAAGTAAACCCATACCTTCCGAGAGTGATCATCGATGAAAGTCACGAAGTAGTGTTTTCCACCAATGGATGAGATAGTCGTTGGTCCCCAAACATCAGAGTGAACAAGCTCTAGCCTTTCTTTCTTTGGGGTTCTGCCACTTGTCTGAAAGCTGACCCTTTTCTGCTTTCCAAGTATGCAATCTTCGCATGTGTCTATCTCCACTGACTGTAGACCTGGAAGTTTCCCCTTCGAATGCATAATCTTCATTCCTTTTTCACTCATATGGCCTAGTCTCTGGTGCCATAGATTGGGATTTTCATTGCTAGCTGCAACTATGATTGAACAGCGTGCTCCCGCTGTCATGTAAAGAGTGCCATTCTTTTTGCCTCGAGCAACCGTCATTGCTCCCTTTGAAATCTTCCAATTATCACCATGGAAGATCGTAGTATAGCCTTCGCTAGCCAACTGTCCTACTGAGATTAAGTTCTTTCTCAGGTCGGGAATATGTCTGACATCTTTCAGCTCCCAAACAGATCCGTTCAACTTAATCTTTACTACACCTTTGCCAATAATAGCACAAGGTTGATCATCACCAAGATATACCTTTCCAAGGTTTCCAGGGACATACCTTTCGAAGAATTCTTTCTGTGAAGTAGCATGAAACGATGCTCCAGAGTCTAACACCCAAGACTCCTCTTTGCTTTCCAAAGAGCATATCAATGCGTCATTGCCTCCAGAGGTGGAAGCAACATTTGCCTCTACCTTTGCTTCCTGGTTCTTCAATGCACTCTTGCACTGATTTTTGTAGTGTCCAGTCTTTCCACAATTCCAACATTCGACAGTTTTTGAACTATGGAAATTACTTGGATTCCTGGATTTGGACCTTCTGTCCTTTGATTTACCTCGGTAGTTTGACTTGCCTCGTCCATTACCTCTGGTTGAATTTCTTCCTCTTGACTCTGTATGCAAAACTGAAGAAGTTGATGATTCACCCGACTCTCTCCGTCGGATCTCTTCACTGAGAACCAAATCACGAACATCATCAAATTTCAACTTAGTGCTTCCCGACGAACTACTCACAGCAGTGACAGTAGCATTCCAGCTTTCTGGTAGAGAAGACAAAAGTATTAATGCTCGTACTTCTTCATCAAATTCAATTCCAACCGAACTCAATTGGGTTGTGACTGTATTGAGTTCATTGAGATGTTGAGCTACAGATGCACCTTCTGTCATTCGCAAGTTGAACAAGCGCCTCATGAGGTGCACTTTGTTTGAAGCTGAAGGCTTCTCATACATACTAGAGAGAGTCATCATAAGACCTGCCGTGGTCTTTTCCTTTGCTATGTTGAAAGCAACATTACGGGATAATGTCAATCGGATAACTCCGAGAGCTTGTCTGTCGAGAAGACTCCAGTCTTCTTCCTTCATAGCCTCTGGCTTCTTCCCTGAGAGAGGTTGATACAGATTTCTCTGATACAAATAATCTTCTATTTGCATTTTCCAAAAGCCAAAGTCCGCTCCATCGAACTTCTCAATTTTTTTACCTTTCCTTCATCTGTGGCCATCGCTCCCACTGAATCTGACTTCCTTTGGATCGTTTCTGACAATTCTTGTGAACCTCTGTGTATTAGAACACCTCCGTGGATAATTTGGTACAACTGACCAAATTTCACTATTCATGTGAATAGTAATCGCCCCGAAAAAGGACAGAAAAAACGCAACCAATGCTCTGATACCAGTTGTTGGGAAATGACGCCAATTTCCCTATAGTCAGATTTATGAGAAAGCGAAGAAAATGCGAACTAATAAGACAGACAAGTTGATAACGGAGTTCGGCCAATTATGCCTACGTCTCCGGACTGCTGCAGATCTTTTACTGAAAGAAGAGAAATTTACCGAGTGTTTACTAACACTCACAACTCACAACTTCTCACTAATGCTACTCTCTCACTTTTTGATGGAATGCATTACAAATGAATTTTAAGGCTATATATAGGCCTACACCTCCTCAATGGACGGTCAAGATTAATTCTCACCTACTTTGATGGATGGTTGAGATTATTTCTCACCTACCGTCTCACCTACCAAATGTATGGTCAAGATTAATCTTCACCTACCATCTTACCAACCAAATAGATGGTCAAGATTAATCCCCACCCACTAAATGGATGGTCAAGATTAATCTTCACCTACCATCTTACCTACCAAATATTTTGTCAACAAAATATGCACCATCCATCTTTATTGTCATTTATTTTATGTTGCATGTGTAGTTTGACCAACAGGACCGATGGAAGGATTTGTATTTGGCATCTCAGAAGACCTTGGTTGCATAGGTAAATTGACTTTTGGGTCGATGGTAGAGGGATTGCTATTTGGCATTTGAGGGGACCTTGGTTGTGTAGGCAAATTAACATTTGGTATATTTGACCTATTGGGCAAGTTGACATCATTTGGTAAATTGTTTGAAGATATGTCGGAAAAGCTGGGTAATGGAGGCAAGCCAGGAATCTTCGGTAAATATAAATGAGGCAAGTTGTGCAAACTTGGTAGTGGAGGTAATCCAGTAATATGTGGTAAATGAAAATCAGACAAGCTAATGTCTTTCGGTAAATGAGGCATATTTGGAAAATTTGGTAGTGGAGGAAAACCTGGAAAAGTCAAAAGTCTGCGAGAAGGTTGTGACCCTGGTTGTGCAGGCAAATTGACATTAGGACCAATGGAAGGATTTGTATTTGGCAACTCAGAAGACCTTGGTTGTATAGGTAAATTGACTTTTGGGTCGATGGTAGAGGGATTGCTATTTGGCATTTGAGGGGACCTTGGTTGTGTAGGCAAATTATCATTTGGGATATTTGGCTTGTTGGGCAAGTTGACATCATTTGGTAAATTGTTTGAAGACATGTCGGAAAAGCTGGGTAATGGAGGCAAGCCATGAATCTTCGGTAAATATAAATGAGGCAAGTTGAGCAAACTTGGTAATGGAGGCAATCCAGCAATATGCGGTAAATGTAAATAAGGCAAACTGGCGTCCTTTGGTAAATGAGGCATATTTGGAAAATTTGATAGTGGAGGAAAACCTGGAAAAGTCAAAAATCTGCGAGAAGGTTGTGACCCTTGTTGTGCAGGCAAATTGACATTTGGACCGATGGAAGGATTTGCATTTGGCATCTCAGAAGACCTTGGTTGCATAGGTAAATTTACTTTTGGGTCGATGGTAGAGGGATTGCTATTTGGCATTTGAGGGGACCTTGGTTGTATAGGCAAATTAACATTTGCGATATTTGGCCTGTTGGGCAAGTTGACATCATTTGGAAAATTATTATGTGGGATGTTGGGAAAGCTTGGTAGTGGAGACAAGCCAGGAAATTTTGGTAAATGTAAATGTGGCATGTTGCGAAAGCTCGGTAGTGGCGGAAAGCTACCATCCTTTGGTAAAAGGAAGTGAGGCAAGAAAGGCAAGTTAGGGAGGGGAGGCAAGCCTGCAATATCTGGTAAATGCACGTTGGCCAAGTTTGGTAATGGTGGCAAGTGGAAGTCCTTTGGTAAAGGAGGCATATTTGGCAAATTTGGAAGCGGTGGAAAACCTGGAAAAGTCAAAAGTTTGCGAGATGCTAATCCTACATCAATTCTTGAAAATGACAATACAATGAAAAATGCGATGAAAAAACTAGAATTAGCCATTTTGAAAGAATGCTTAATTATTTCTCGACAGAAAGTGAAGATGCAAAAAGAAAGGCTAATCTTGGCTTATTTATAGATGGATGTTGAAGTGGAGATCTATCAGGACTTGCATGAAAATTAATGGACTGGATAAAATGAACGGGTGAGAAGAAAAAACTCCTACAAATTCTCTCATATCATAAACACTTCAGAGAATGACTTTTCTTGGTGGAAATCAAATATGCCTCTGTAATACGAAAAAGAGCATCTGACATTTTTGAATTACAAATAAATGCAGAATTCATTCTAAAATATTACAAGGTTTTTATACGTTGTTTAGGTAAATAATTTTATTTTTATTTTTCTAAAAATATTAATTCCCTTTACAATTGAAATTTGAGGTCCCGCTGCTCTTATTGCCATAAGCTTATTTATTGGTACTCTTGCTCTTTATGAAGTCAGTATCAAATCTGATCCATCTTAATTAATTTCACTTGAAGTATACGTTTGGATATTGTTATTGTTTTCTTGTCTAATCAATTAAAATTAATTAATATAATATCAAATATTGGTTTCAATTGAAATATCTTATTTGGATTGGTTTTGTTTAGGATAATAGTTCCGATTAGAAAGACCAAACTTTTTAATTTCAATTTTCTATTAAGAAAGAAAAGTTCAATGGGCTTAAATATAGAGAAATTATTAGGTAATTAATAAAAGCGCAATTATTATTCCTTTAATAATAATTCATAGTCAAGGTGCACTAATAATTCTTGATGGTAACTTTATTTTTGAATATTGTGTTTGATTTCAGTTTTCTTTCTAAATCTAGTTTTTCATAATAAATATTTCAATAATAATTATATACAAAATATATATGATGTGAAAATGTAACTTAAAACAAAGAAAACTTTCTTTTTTTCACGTAGTATTTGAATTTGTACAAAATCGATTAACCTCACAGATGTTTATGTTGAATGAAAATATGAAGGAAAAAAAATTCATATATTAGTTTTTTTTTTCCTTTTTAAGTACGTTTATTAATTAGGTCTTGCTTTGTGGTTTATTTTGGTTTATTAAATCGATTTTTTGAATTTCTTATAAATAGAATTTCGATTGAATTCAAAAGTACAACTGATATCATATAATTAATTGTGTAAACTACGTAATTAATTTAATATTCTAAAATTTAAGCTTATTGGTATACAAAACCATTTTATTCAGTACAAGCAAAGGAAAACAGAAATGTGATAGAAAAGAATAGTGAACACGAAAATTGCAAGATGTTTGGTTTGCTTATTACTCCTAAAAATAGAGTAAACAAATTCAAAGGATCAGAATCAATGAAGAGAAAGAAAGCAACGCAAAATGAGGAACCAACCCCGTTTTCCTTTCATTGTTGCCGTTGGTGTGGAAAAGAGAAATTTCAGAACAAAGAAACTTAATTGAATAATTACAAAAACAAAGGTAAATGGCGTGACACAAAGATAGAGTGTTTGCGGTTGAAACTGTTACCAAAGCTTAATTAATCTTCATCATCATTGATTCTTCAATCTTTCCACCTTTTGCCATTTCTTAGTCCTCCAACAGCAAGAAGAAAACAGAAAGTGAACAAAAATGGGGAAGGAGAACAAGAAAAGAGGAAGAGAGGGAGAAGAGATCACCGTCGAAGACTCACCATCATCAGAGAAGAAGCAACATCTTAATGTTAAGATTGGTAATATGAGCATAGAAGAGAATGATCACCATGATGATAGCTATAACATGCATATGGGCTTAGGGGTATTTGATTTCCCTTGGCTTAAAGAAAGTATGATATCCAAATTAGAAGAAGAATGGTGCTTATCTGAGGACTTGTTCACCTTCTCTCTAAACAACACTTGCTCAACTGCTGCTGAATCTGAGTTTTTCTGCCATTACTTATCTGAAACTGCAGAAACGTTCATGGAATCCGTTGATATTCCTTTGGACAATTTTGAGGAGACCGTGTGGTCATTTGAAATGGAGGGTGTGGATTGCAACTGCGCTTCCACTCTTAGCCAGCCGCTTGCTTAAGATTTATTCCTTTTAGAATATTTAATTAAGCAGTTAATTTTCTTATAATTATTTAGTACAAGCCAAATTGTACTCAACCAGGATATTTTTTTTAATCTTTTGACAATGGTTCACTCAGATTGTTAGGAGAAGATGTAAAACTGCTGCTATTTTAATTATTTGGTAATACATTGACTACAAATTAGCAATAATTTCAAAGTTTAATTATTACAACAAGTTGACTCAAGCTGTACTGTTGTAATTTAGAACAGTAGAAGCAGATGTAATTAAAGTTCATTGCTAATAGCAATAATTTTAATGCATATTGTAACAAGTTTTGTGCCACTACTGATTAGTCATAGGGTTTGTGGTTGGGGTTATATCCCTTTTTGAATGAGTAGGCCCAATTGGATAACAATGAATGATTGTGACTTGTTTATCGTATTATATTCATCTAAGTATATTATATACAGGTACGGATACATAAGTTGAATATGGCTATAATCAAGTAATCCAAACTTAACAGGTATACTTGGACAATAGAACCTCTAATATTATCCTATCCTTAGCAGTTCCTAAAACCCAAATAACTTAGATTTTGATATGCAATATGCAACGTTATTTTATAAGTGTATATTGTTCAAGGGTCAAATATTTTGTGATTAAGTTGTATGGTGCTGGAATGACCCAGCACAATAGCAACGGGCAAAGTACTGAAAGTCAGAATGGGCAGGAAGCACAAAAGGTTGTAGTAATGGAGCTAGCCCAGCTTGAAGCCGCAATGAAGCCTACTGAAGTGGGGAAAGAGGAGGCCCAGCAGCCTGATGACCCCGTGGCAGATGATTAGCTGGCAGAGTTGGTTAAGATCAGTGAGCTGTAATCCTAGTTGGACAATTGCAGCATTCCTATTGGTAGATATTAGGTGTCAAGAGGTGGATTATATGAGCTGTAATTACTTATTATTTTCAATTTATGTTGCTAAGTTTACAACCTATAAATACTGTAATTGTAACAGAATTGGTTAGGCATTTGAATGAAGAGAAACTCATCTTTTCCCTCTCAAATTTCTTCTCTCTCGTTCACTCGTCTTCTTCTTCTTCCTCCTTTTTCCCTTCTCTTTTCTTCTCTTGTTTCTCTGCTTCTATTTCTGCTTCTTCTCCTTCCTAAAGTTCTGCTTCTGTTGCTTTGCCCCTCTCTACTCTCTCACCTTCTAAATTCTTCTATATTCAATTCACTGTTAATGACCTTAGGGTCATTACAGGTGCTTCATGATAAACCCACTTCTTTAAACTGATTAAACCTTGGAAAAAGGAGATTCACACTAGTTTTATTTGACACCTTTGACTAGAGTATAAATCCAAATAGAATTAGATAAATCCAATTAGAACTAGAAAAACCCAAATAGAATTCGCTTACATGTAATCATGAACTCAAACTACATAACCAAACCAACATATATATATATATATATAGATAGATATATAGATATAGATGAACGGAAAGTGTTCCTGTGATCTTATGTAGTTGGTTAGCCAGCATATATATGTCATCATTTTCAATGGAATACGAAGATGAACTAATTAACAAGAACTCAGCTTAATTATCTTTTCCAGGTGTTCCTTCACTACCAAATTTTCCAAGTGTGCCTCTTTTACCAAAGGGCATCAGCTTGTCTGATTTACCATTTACCATATATTGCTGGATTGCCTCCACTATCAAGTTTGCACAACTTGCCTTATTTACATTTACCAAAAATTCCTAACTAAAATCGGATTAGTTTCCACCAAAATGAATAATTATGCCAAAAATTAAGACAAAAAAAAATTTCAAGTAGTTGGTAGACTTACAAATGATATCACTTAAAAACCAACTTCCTTATACTCTTAGAATCTTGGTGACATAATTTTTCTGAGATAATTTAAAACACAATATATCACTAAAATAAATTACCCGACAATAGATATTAAATAGATAATAAAGGGAACACCAAAATTTAACGAGATTTGGCCAATTATAGCTATGTTCTCGGAAATTACTAAAATAATATTCTACTATTTTAAAAAAAATATTATAAATCGAAATATTACAAGAGATGAGAAAATACAACCAATCTTAGAAGTAAATGATTGGTGTTTTGGGATGAATTGTTAAAAGGAAATATAAAATTTTTTTATAAGCTAATTTTTTTTGCTCTCTCACTTCCGATGTGGGATTGAGAGATTGCCAAAATTCAACAAATCACCACCTTGACGATCTCACAATCCTAAACAAATATTCTCTAAACTTTTATTTTACAAATTTCAATAATGTCTCCAAATGTATTTCGAAGTATCCAATTTCAAATTCTATGAACATTTATCAAGTCCAAACAATGTTGGAACTTGATATCCGTCACAATTTTTGTTGTCATATCTGCGGGATTTTCAGCAGTCATAATCTTTTGTAGTATCTCATCATCTTCAAGAATTTTTTATACAAAATGATATTAAACATCGATGTACTTCGTCCTTGTATGATAAACTTGATTATTTGCTAAACAAATAACATTTTGTATAACACCTAACACCTTATACATCTATATATCGCAATGTTGTTTTTATATTAAATTATCACGTATGAAATAAGAATAAAATAAAATTCATGTTTACAGCGAGAATAATTTTTTTAACTCATCTCATATTATCAACAATAATTTCACAATCAATACGGAAGCTTTAATTATAGTCTATAACATCACATATATTAATAACTAAACATTACGTTTAAAAAGTCAATAAATTTGCAAGTATTCAATCCCCAAATATAAATGATATGTTCTTATGCTTATGTGGAATGCAAGGAGAGAGAGTGATGAGACTCGGCCGGTGACTTTTGATCCATGACTTTTATATGCACCTTAATATGAACTACTAATCTTCTCTACCTGAAAAATTATGCAATTTGGTGAGTTGCGACTCAGTGAGAATAACCATCAAATGAGTTCTAAAGCACCAAGCATTTCATAATAGCAAATAACAAGTATACTTAATACATACTTTATAGTCTATTTCATTAGTTAATCACATATAAATATAGATAAAATCAAGTATTCAATAATTGCTCTTTACTTATGCTTATGCTTATTCATTTTATTTTGTTGTGACCAGGTTAAATGAACATTGCCTCGGATTTCCATGTGAACATTTGTCATGTGAACATTTGCATTTGCTAGCTAGCTTGATCATTTGTTTCATTTGCACATTTGTTGGGTCATAGGCCTCTTCTTTTTCTTTGCAATGTCGATTAATTAGTCACAACGCCTTTTAAGTCATTATGCAAATGCACTTGTACTTACATATTCATCAAACATTGTATCTTATCACATATATCATACATATACCACATATATACCTCATATGTCAACACATATACCATACATATACCACATATATACTTCATATACAACACATATACCATACATATACCTCATATATACTTCATATGCAACACATATACTATACATATATCACATATATACCTCATATGTCAACACATATACCTTGAATATACTATATATATACCATGTATATATATCATATGTCAAACATATGCCTCAAATATACCACAAGTGCACAAATTTATATGTACCACAAATGTCACAAATTATTCATCATCATATTTTCAAGGAAAAATCATCACAATCACATAGCAAGCAACATTCACATACACTAAACAATTCAATTGATAATTAGACTCACTTTTTTCTTTTGATTCCAACCCTTAACTTATTGTCTACCCCCTTTTTGTATATCTCCAATTTTTCTTGAGCCTAGTATTAAAATATAATTGGTTAATTTATGACTAGAGAAACTTAATGTGGCTTAAACAAATTAATATACATTATTCATATGAATAATTAAAATTTTTCCTATGAGGCAGTGTGACCTTATGAGACTGTTTTGACTATAACTTTTTCTGTACTTGATCAATTAATCTGATTCTTATTTCTAATTAAAATTAACATATTTATATATAACATATTAAAATTTTAGACCAATTGGATCACTATACAATTTTTGGTGGAATTTCTAAACGTGTTCTGATTTCTACCCTGTTTTCTGCCCTTAGGCAATTTCAGGGTACTCATTTGGGTTCATCATAACTTATAATCTATACATCATATTTTAATGAAAATGTACAGAAACTTATATGGGTTCATATGAAATATTTTTCATGTTTACAACTTTTATCAATTATGTCTCTAAGGTCTTAAAATTATAACAAACATTTTACTGGTCTAGAATAGAATTGGCTTTCGGACCAGTATGACTTCTAAAGACAATAACTTAGTATATACATAACATATTAAGCTAAAATTAGTACCAAAATTTAGATAAGACATATACCTATAACTTTCATGTTTTGATAATTTATAGAATAGATCTATAAGAATATAAAAATAATTAAACAAGTTTCTATACCTGTACAGGGCACTCAGTAGGCAGTTCAAATCATGGAACAGTCATGGTTTCATTCACCATAACTCAAAATTTACAAGACCTATGAACCTGAAATTTGGTATACATATCCATAACACATATATATACAACTTTTATGTTTTGAGGTACTTCAAATATGGGTTTTAACATACCCAAAACTAACAAACACAGTAGCTAACTTACTTAGGATTCACATCCGGACCAGTTTCAATACAAAAAGGATATCTCATTCTATACACCACATCTTGCAAAAATATTTACATATCCATAGATCTAAGAAATAAAGAAATAACTTTTTTGTTTTAAGTTTTTCCAGAATCAATTTCTATGGATATCAAAATCGGGGTGCAAATCAGTGCCTATTAATGAACCTTAGCAACTCAAATCAACCTTATAGCAATAAAAATTGATTACTTACCAAGAACAAAATTGCAAGGGATCAATTTGCCTCAAAAACCAAGTGAAACAAGAAAGAATTGGTGGCTAGAACTTGAGAGAAAATAGGTTGAAGAAATGAAGCAAAGAAGAAGAAGAAGATAATGAAAGAAAAGGAAGATAATGGTAGCCTAATAGGTTAAAAGCCACTTACCCCTTTTTTTTTACTTTTCCATCTGTCCACCTTTTTTTTTCTTTTTCTTTTTCTTTTGCTGTATGCTTTCTTTTTTTTAATTTTTATTATTATTTTTATTTGTATTATCATCATACATACATACATACATACATATACATACATTCATGTATATATATATACATTTACCCAATTTTACTGACCAATAATAAATAAATATATAATTTAATCACTTATTTTAATTTAATTAAAATAATCATGTCAAATTTTTATTAATTCAATCTAATCTCTTTATTCACTTAAATATTAATTTCATGTCATTTTCATCTATATTATAAAACAGACATATGCATTTCTATACAATTGTAAAATATTTGAAAATAAACTAATTGTATGTCATGAATATATTTAAATAAAAATGCATATTATGCATGTATTCAAGTAATATATATATATATGCAAAATGTCTATGTACAAATGAGAAGCTGGAGAAATGCATATGGAAAAAGTCAAGGATGTTACACTTTGACTGCCATAATGCACTTTGACATACTTCTTACCAATTTCCAAGTCATTCAGTAACTCCTGAAGCCAAATTGTCTTCTTAACAGCTTCTGAATCTGTCATGTACTATGCCTTTGTTGTAGACAAAGCAACTATTGATTGTAAGGTGGACTTCCAACTAACCGGTGTTTTTGCAAGTGTGAACACTTAACCGGTAGTAGATCGATGTTTGTCTAAATCACCTGCATAGTCAGAACCACAATATCCAACTATATATTGACCAATTTTCTCATCTTGCTCAAATATTATACCAACATCTGCAGTATTCTGAATATACTGCAGAATCAATTTCATAGCTTGTCAATGTCTTTTACTAGAATCATGCATGTACCTACTCACAACTCCAACTACTTGTGAAATGTCAGGTCTCATACATATCATTGCATACATCAAACTACAAACATCTTTTGCATATGGAACATTTGACATATATTCTCGTTTTTCATCATTTTTCGGAGATAAATATGCACTGAGCTTAAATTGAGGAGCAAGTGGAGTACTAACTGGTTTTATCTTCTCATTTATCCCAAAACGTTTTAGTACCTTTCTCAGATATTGTTTCTAAGTCAAACAAAGTCTCTCCAATTTTCTATCTTTGCATATCTCCATACTGTGAATCTTCTTAGCTTATCCTAAATCCTTCATTTTAAATTCCTGATTTAGTTGAGCTTTTAACTTTTGAATCTCTCCTGCATTAGTCAAAGCTATCAGCATATCATCAACATAAACGAGAAGATAGATAAAGGAACCATCTCGTAACTTGAGCAAATATACACAATGATCATATTTACTTTTTGTGTATTTCTATCTTATCATAAACTTATCAAATCTTTTGTACCACTGTTTTGGAGATTGCTTCAATCCATACAACAATTTGCTCAACTTGCACACCAAATTTTCTTTTCCAGCAACTTTAAATCTTTATGTCTGAGTCATGTAGATTTCTTCTTCTAAGTCTCCATGTAAAAATGCAGTTTTTACATCCAACTGAACTAGTTTTATATCCAATTGTGCTACCAAAGTCAACATTATTCTAATAAATGAATGTTTTACAACTAGAGAAAACACTTCATTATAATCAATTTCCTCATTCTGAGCATAGTCTTTAGCTACCAATCCTGCCTTGTAACGAATATCATTCTTGTCAGAAAATCCTTCTTTCTTTGCATAAATCCATTTACATCCAATTGTTTTCTTTTCTTTTGGCAGACTTGTTAGCTTCAACATCTGATTCTTTTTAAGGGACTGCATCTCTTCTTTTATAGCCTTTCTCAATTTTTCTTCTTTTGAGTTTTGAATAGTCTCACAATAAGTGGAAGGAATCTCATCATCTACTGAAGTTGTATAATTAGTCATATCTTCAAGTTAAGTAGGTTTCTTAATATTCTTTTTCGGCTTTCGTAGCGCAATTGGCTTAAGTTGCTGAAGAGTTTCTTGTGCTGAAAGCTCTACTTCCTCATTTTATCCATTTTCAACCATTAACTCATATTCTGCTGTTGGAGTAATTTTATTAGACTTTACAATTATTGGGTCAATAGTTCTTCTTCTATCAAACTCACCTATTTGGGAGTTCCCTCCACCTGCTGTGGAGAACCATCTGCATGTTCATCTGTTACCTTTTTTAACATGGTAGACTCATCAAAGGTAACATCTCTACTAAAGATTATTTTCTTCATCTTTGGGCACCATAAACGATATCCTTTGATACCAGAGAATATCCCTATAAAGATAGCTTTCTTTGCCCTTGGATCTAACTTCAATTCCTTAACATGATGGTATGCAGTGGAACCAAACACATGTAAGAAATTATAATATGTTGCAGGTTTTCCATGTCATACCTCCAAAGGTGTTTTTCCATTGACAACAATTGATGGCAAACGATTAATGAGATGACATGCGTATGTTACAGCCTCAGCGCAAAACTTTCTGCCCAACCCAGCATTACAAAACAAACACCAAACTTTCTATTGTGTTGAATTTCTGACAGTGAAATGTTGAACAATTCCTTTATTTCTAAAAACTTTCATGAAGGGATCACTTGTGTACTCTCCGTCATTGTTTGTTCAAAGACACTTGATCTTTTTGTCCGTCTAAGTTTCCACCATCTTCTTCCAAATGAGAAAAAATTCCAACATTTCATCCTTTGTCTTCATTGTATACACTCATACTCTTCTTGAAAAATCATCAACAAAGGTAACATAGTAGTGTTTACCTTCCATTGAATCAATTTTGGAAGAACCCCATACATCTGAGTGAACATAATCCAGAATACCCTTAGTATCATAGATTGTAATGCCAAACTTCACTCTCGTCTACTTCCCTTTGATGCAATGCTTATAGAAGTCTAATTTGCAGATTCGTACCATTTGCAATAATCCTTGATTCGCCAGAAGTTTCAAAGATTTTTCATCTGCATACCCCAAGTGCATATGTCACAATCGGGTTGTTTCTAGCTCCTAGTCATCACTAGAAAGTGTTGTTGTTGTTCCAACGACTGTATTACCTTCATAGTAATATAAGTTGTTCCTCCTTTGAACTCACCACAAGTGCTTCAGATATAACATTCATTACTTCATTTTTAATGACTATAGTGAAACCCTTTCTCTCTAGGACTCCCATAAAAATGAGATTTTTCGTCAAGCTGGACACATATCTTACGTCTGTCAGAATTCTGATTGATCCATCACGATTCCTCAACTGGAATAAATCAATTCTAGTTATTTTGCAATGACTGTCATTTGTTGTATAGACAACACCACCTTCAATTTCTTTAAAATCGAAAAAATATTTTTTATTGGGACACATATGGTGGCTACAACCTGAATATAGGATCCAAGAAATTGAACTTCTTAATTGAAGGCATTAATGCTAATGAAAAGTCCAAATCATCACATTCAGCTACATTTGAATCTGTAGCAGTTTTGCCTTTGCCAGATTTACTTCTCAACTTAAGACAATTTTTCTTTCAGTGCCCATTTTCTCTACAAAAGGCACATTCATCATTGCCCACTTTGGACTTTGATTTGTTTTCTTTCCCTTGTTCTTATTTTTTGAACGACTTCTTACTATCAAAGCTTCTGCTACTCTACTGGTGTTATCCTTCTTATCTTTTCTCCTCAATTTATAGCTATATAGTGCAGTAGATACTTCATTAAGAGACACCTCAGGTTTTTTATGGAGTAGAGTAGTTTCTAGAAACTTAAACTCCTCAGGAAGGGATCCCAACAGCATTAGGGTCAGATCTTCATCTTTAAAAGTCACATCCAAATTCATCAAATCTACTACAAGTTGATTGAAATTGGTGATGTGATCATTCATCGTAGTACCAGGAACATATGTGAATCTGAACAACTTTTTCTTCATATAAAGCTTATTTTGAATGCTCTTTTTTAAGAATTTTTCCTCCAATGTCTTCCACAATTTACTTACAGAGTTTCTTTACAAAAAGCATATTTCTGCTCTCTGGACATGCACGATCGAATTGTACCACATGCCAAACGAATGATTGTCCTCCATTCCTTCTCATCTGTACCTTCTGGCTTTTCTCCCTCAATGGCAATATCTAAACCTTGCTAAAATAAGTCGTCTAGAATTTCACCTTGCTACATACCAAAATGTCCTATACCATAAAAATCTTCACTGCAATTCTTATATTTGCCACAGCAGTTCTTGTCAAAATTGATGAAGTAGAAGTTGTGTCCATCGTGGATTTTTGTCCGTCTCTTGCCAATTGATTGGAAATTGGAAACTGACATTCGAAAGGACGTCCTATGTAAAAGTAAAATAAAAATCAAAAATAAATAATTATTTATTATAAATAATTATTTATTTTATTGAATCCAGTAAGGATCCGTTAAAATTATCTTTTTTATTATTCCCTTTTAATCAAATCAAAAAAAATATTTCAATGATTCTCGTGTTCCTATTTCGAAAGTCAAAATAATACAAATGATAGGAAATTTATTCCAACCAAAATTTTCCTAAATTATCTATTTCGATAAACTGGTTCTTACCAGAGAATGTTTAATAGCTTTCAAATGCAGAATACCCAAGAATCCAAGAAAACTTTGCTCATATGGAAGATTAGCTTACGCCACAACCACAGAGCATATAACTCAGTAACCTTGGCTCTTATACCAATTGTTGTGGAAATCGGGTTAATTTTCTACCAAAATGAATAATTGTGCCAAAAATTTTAAAAAACATTCTCAGGTAGTTGGTGGAATCACAAATGGTCTCTCTTAAAAACCAACTTTCTTAGACTCTCAGAATCTTTGTGACAAAATTTTTCTCAAATAATTTAAAGCACAATATATCACTACAATAAATTACCTGACAATAGCTATTAAATAGACAATAAAGGGAACACAAAAATTTAATTGGGTTAGGCCAATTATACCTACGTCATTGAACACTACTAAAATAATATTTCACTATTTCAAAGAAATATTACAAAGTGAAATATTACAAGAGAGAGAGAAAATACAATGAATCTTAAAAGTAAAGGATTAGTGTTTTAGGATAAATTGTTAAGAGTTTATGAAACTTTTTTATAAACTAATATTTTTCTTATTCCCTCTCTCACTTCTGATGTGAGATTGAGATATTATCAAAATTCAACAACTTCCACTACATAACATTTTCAAGCCTTCAAACAATTTACTGAAGGATGCCAACTTGCCCAACAGGCCAAATATCCAAAATGTCAATTTTCCTAATATCCAAAATGTCAATTTTCCTTCACAACTAGGTTCCCTTGAAATGTCAAATAGAAATCCATCTACCCTCGAACCAACTACAAATTTGCATGTGCAACTAAGGTTTTTGGGATACCAAATACAAATCCTTCTGTTGGTCCAAATGTCAATTTGCCTGCACAATCAGGGTCATAACCTTCTTGCAGTGTTTTGACTTTTCCAAGTTTTCCTCCACTGCCAAATTTTCTAAATATGCCTCATTTACCAAAGGACATCAGCTTGCCATATTTACATTTACCATATATTGCTGGATTGCTTCCACTACCGAGTTTGCACAACTTCCCTCATTTATATTTACCAAAGATTTCTGGCTAGCTTCCATTACCAAGCTTTTCCAACATGCTTCAGACCCATTTACCAAATGAAGCCGACTTGTCTCCACCATCGAGCTTGCCCAACATGCCAAAGGAGAATTCGCTTAACAAGCCAATTGACATCCCAAATGTGAATTTGCCTACAACAAATAGAAATCCCTCTACTGTTCCAAATGTAAATTCGCCCAGACAACCAGGATCACAACCTTCTTGATTAATTGATGAATCAAAGCATCTAACAGAATATTTGCACAACTCGGTTAGAAGATAGATTAGCTAGGTTTCTTTACAATCTTTTGTCTCGACATATAGTCAAAGTTTTTACCATATAACATAACTAATGCATGCCAAATTGGTTGGAATTTTGTCCATTTTGTTCTGAGAAAATAATTAGTCGTTGTGACCACAAGTGTGTTCCTAATAGAATTGCATTAAATTTTCTTTATTTCATTATCTTTGCTATATAATTTTCCTAGTATATTTATCTTTTAGAATCCCTTTATTTGCTCAATATTTGTTATTCATTTATCACTCTGTGATCAAGATTATCCATCGTACGATCATTCTGATTCATTGAAGAAACAAAATACATACCTAAAATTCTCCTTTCTTCAGCCCTAGTAAGAGAAACTATATATAGATATGGCTTTTTTCAGTCAACGGGTGTGTAGCAAATATTTAGAATTAAATTATTTATCTTAATTAGAGTTTGTGGCTGAAATAACATGGTTAACTGAGTTTGATATAAAGGGATTAGCATCCAAGCACAAAACTCTGATACTTAAGCACTGTAATTTATTATCATCTAAGAGTATATATGTTGATCAACCTGTGAATTGATAAAAATAAAAAAAACATTTGGAGTAGAAGCAACAAAGTGCCAGTATTAAAGAGCTAGGGCTATGCATGATTTGGATTGGAGTCAAATTTGACATGATCTCAACCTAATGCAATGCAATAAAAATGGATATGGGTGGTTTATGTTAGTCAAACTACACATGCATCAGAAATAAATGACAATAAAGATGGACGGTGCATCTTTTGTTGACAAAATATTTGGTAGGTAAGATGGTAGGTCAAGATTAATCTTGACCATCCATTTGGTGGGTGGGGATTAATCTTGACCATCTATTTGGTTGGTAAGATGGTAGATGAAGATTAACCTTGACCCTCCATTTGTTGGGTGAGGATTAATCTTGACCATCCAATTGGTAGGTAAGACGGTAGGTGAGAAATGATCTCAACCATCCATCAAAGTATGTGAGAATTAATTTTGGTCGTCCATTGAGGAGATGTAAGCCTATATATAGCCTTAGGAATTCATTTGTAAGGCATTTCATCCAAAAGTGAGAGAGAAAAACAATAAAAGCTTAGAAAAGCTTTAGTGAAAGGTTGTGAGCTATGAGTGTTTGTAAACACTTTGTAAATTTCTCTTCCTTCAATAAAAGATTTGCAGCAGTCCGGAGACGTAGGCATAATTGGCCGAACTCCGTTATCAACTTGTGTCTTGTTATTTTGCATTTTCTTCGCTTTCTCATAAATCTGATTATAGAGAAATTGGCGTTATTTCTCAACAATTGGTATCAGAGCGTTGGTTGCATTTTTTTGTCTTTTTTTCGAGCGATTACTATTCATAGTGAAATTTGGTTGTTATACCAAATTATCCACGGAGGTATTTTAATACACGGTGGTTCGCAGGAATTGTGAGAAACGATCCAGATGAAGTCAAATTCGAGTAGGAGCGATGGTTGCAGATGAAAGAAAGGTGAAAATTGAGAAGTTTGATGGAACGGAATTTGGCTTTTGGAAAATGCAAATAGAAGATTATTTGTATTAAAAAAATCTATATCAACCTCTCTCAGGGAAGAAGTCAGAGGCTATGAAGGAAGAAGACTGGAGTCTTCTCGACAGACAAGCTCTCGGAGTTATCTGATTGACGTTATTCTGCAATGTTGCTTTCAACATAGCAAAGGAAAAAACCACGACATGTATTATGATGGCTCTCTCTAGTATGTATGAGAAGCCTTCATCCTCAAAAAAAGTGCACCGCATAAGGCGCTTGTTTAACTTGCGAATGACAAAAGGTGCATCGGTAGCTCAACATCTCAATGAACTCAATACAGTCACAACCCAATTGAGTTCAGTTGGAATTGAATTTGATGAAGAAGTACGAGCATTAATACTTTTGTCTTCTTTACTAGAAAGCTGAAATGCTACTGTCACGGCTGTGAGTAGCTCGTCGGGAAGCACTAAGTTGAAATTTGATGATGTTCGTGATCTAGTTCTCAGTGAAGAGATCCGATGGAGAGAGTTGGGTGAATCATCAACCTATTCAGTTTTGCATACAGAGTCAAAAGAAAGAAATTCAACCAGAGGCAATGGATGAGGCAATCGAACTATCGAGGTAGATCAAAGGACAGGAGGTCCAAATATAGGAATCTCAGTAATTCCCATAGTTCGAAAGCTGTCGAATGTTAAAATTGTGGGAAGACTGGGCACTACAAAAATCAGTGCAAGAGTGCACCGAAGAACCATGAAGCAAAGGTAGAGGCAAATGTTACTTCCACCTCAAGAGGCGATGACGCATTGATATGCTCTTTAGAAAGAAATGAGGAGTCTTGGGTGTTAGACTCTGGAGCATCATTCCATGCTACTTCACAGAAAGAATTATTCGAGAGGTATGTCCCCGGAAACCTTGGAAAGGTATATCTTGGTGATGATCAATCTTGTGCTATTATTGGTAAAGGTGTAGTGAAGATTAAGTTGAAAGGGTCTGTTCGGGAGATGAAGGATGTCAGACATATTCCCGACCTGAGAAAGAACTTAATCTCAGTAAGGCAATTGGCTAGTGAAGGTTACACTACAATCTTCCATGGTGATAATTGAAAGATTTCAAAGGGCGCAATGACGGTTGCTCGAGGCAAAAAGAATGACACTCTTTTCATGACAGCAGGAGCACGTTATTCAATCATAGTTGCAGTTAGCAATGAAAATCCAAATCTATGGCACCAGAGACTAGGCCATATGAGTGAAAAAGGAATGAAGATTATGCATTCAAAGGGAAAACTTCCAGGTCTACAGTCAGTGGAGATAGACACATGCGAAGATTGCATACTTGGAAATCAGAAAAGGGTCAGCTTTCAGACAAATGGCAAAACCCCAAAGAAAGAAAGGTTAGAGCTTGTTCACTATGATATTTGGGGACCAACGACTGTCATCCATTGGTGGGATACACTACTTCGTGACTTTCATCGATGATCGCTCTCGGAAGGTATGAGTTTACTTTCTAAAACATAAGTCTAAAGTGTTCGAGGATTTCAGAAGATGGAAAGCTATGGTTAAAAATGAGACAAATCTGAAGATTAAAAAGCTCAGAACCGATAATTGTGGTGAATATGAAGACACCAGATTCAAGAAGTTTTGCTATGAACATGGTATCATAATAAAAAGAACCGTGCCAGGCACACCTCAACACAATGGTGTAGCTGAACATATGAACCAAACTTTGACAGAAAGAGCCAGAAGTATTCGTATACAGTCAGGTCTACCAAAACAGTTTTGGACAGAAGCATTCAACACAACTACTTACTTAATCAATCGAGGACCATCGGTTCCATTGGAGCACAAAATACCGGAGGAGGTATGGAGCCAAAAAGAGATAAAACTATCACATCTAAAAGTTTTTGGTTGTGTAGCATATGTGCATATCAGTGATCAAGGAAGAAATAAGCTTGATCCCAAATCCAAGAAATGCACTCTCATCAGCTATGGTGAGGATGAGTTTGGCTACCGTATTTGGAATGACGAAAACAAAAAGGTCATCTATAGCAGAGATGTGATTTTTGATGAAAGGGTGATGTACAAGGACATGCATAAAACAGTCACCAACAACTCAGAACAGAATGAGTCAGTATTTGCATATGTAGATGATGTCCCAATTAGTTCCGTGATGGAACCCATTGTAGCAAGTTCTCAGCCAGAAGAACTTGTTGGACCAAGCAGTGCTCATCAATTTGACATACCACAGCCTCCTACTCCATCTCCTGTATTAAGAAGGTCTTCTCGGCCTCATGTGCCTAACAGGAGATATATGAACTATCTTTTGTTGACTGATATAGGGGAGTCTGAATGTTATGATGAAGCTTGTCAGACTGGAGATGCTAGTAAGTGGGAGTTTGCTATGAAATATGAGATGAAATCTCTGATCTCCAACCAGACATGGGAACTAACTGAGTTACCCATGGGAAAGAAGACACTTCATAACAAGTGGGTGTATCGGGTAAAAGAGGAAGATGATGTGTTAGTACTGGAGAAGATCCAAGGAAGCAGGAATCAAGCTGATATGTTGACAAAGGTAGTGACTATCGACAAACTGAAGTTGTGCTCAAGTTCAGTTGGTCTACTAGAGTAACAAGACCAGAAAAGCTGATGCATTGATCGAGGTGTGAAGACAGATTGAAACTAGTCTTCAAGTGGAAGATTGTTGGTCAAACTACACAGGCATCAGAAATAAATGACAATAAAGATGGACGATGCATCTTTTGTTGACAAAATATTTGGTAGGTAAGATGGTAGGTCAAGATTAATCTTGACCATCCATTTGGTGGGTGGGGATTAATCTTGACCATCTATTTGGTTGGTAAGATGGTAGATGAAGATTAATCTTAACCATCCATTTGGTGGGTGGGGATTAATCTTCACCATCCCTTTGGTAGGTAAGATGGTAGGTATGACGGTAGGTGAGAATTAATCTTGGTCATCCGTTGAGGAGATGTAAGCCTATATATAGTTTTAGGAATTCATTTGTAAGACATTTCATCCAAAAGTGAGAGAAAAGAAAAATAAAAACTTAGAAAAGATTTAGTGAGAGGTTGTGAGCTATGAGTGTTTGTAAACACTTTGTAAATTTCTCTTCTTTCAGTAAAAGATTTGCAACAGTTCAAAGACGTAGGCATAATTGGCCGAACTCCATTATCAACTTGTGTCTTATTATTCCGCATTTTTTTCGTTTTCTCATAAATCTAATTATAGAAAAATTGATGTTATTTTCCAACAGTTTAAAGGCTGCAACCCAATAAGACCCTTCATAATTCGGGTCGGATACGTTTCAAGTCAAATTTTGAGATTTTTTTCTTTGTGATTTTCGGTTTAATTTTTGGATCCATTTTTTCTTATGATCTAGAATTATATTTGAATCAATTGTTTTTTTACCCATAAAGTGGAATTAAGTACAAAAAGAAGTTTTATTTCATTGTTGCTTTATTGAATCAACGGTTATACCAATTTTAAGGGAAAAAAAAAGCTCCCGGCATTTCTGTGGCTATAATTTCAGAAGGGTCGAGTTTCCCATGGAAGCAAAGCTGCAGTTCTTTTTATAAATCTTAAAATAAACACCTTATAACCTAGAAACCTAAACTAAAGAGAAATTAGAAATAAAATAAGGAGATAATCACATTAGGAAAACTAATAAAAAAAATATTCTAAGCTAAATAAGAGAAGTAAATCAAGTAAAAATAGGAGAATATTGTATAAACTCATAAGGAATAAAGAAAAATAAATTCTCTTTTTGGTGATTGAAAAAAAAAATTCTAAAGCAGGAAAAGTAACCAGAAAAATCCTAAAATTAATACTCTAAAATGGAGTCGCGCATGGCCACATGAATCCGTAAGCCAAAATCAGTTGATCACATGGTTTTTGATGTGGGGATGGGTAGATAGTGTAATTGACTGCCACTTTGAACTTCAAAAATTTCTATTTTGCTCCCATAAATGAATTAATTATGTTTTATTAAATTTCTATTTGTAGGACAACATCTCATCAAAATCCCTAAAACTGAAATGATATATATATATATATCATTTCAGTTTTCCAAATTTTTATGATTCATTTCTATAGCTATCAAATCCTGAAATTTTTGTACCATGTCTTAATTATAATATCATAGTATTGCCATAAAATGGCATAATATATAGTATGTGAATCTTATAAGGATCAAAAGTATTAAGGTGTTGGGTTATGACTTTGTTGCTGGTTATTCTATCGATAATGGTACTGAGATCTGTTCCATTAAACAGTTTGTTTAAAGTAATGAATCATAAACTACATAATGATATATAATGATGAATTACAACTCAATGGTAATATCGCAAAAGTAACAATCAGAAATAATTCAACTCCATCGACACGAACATATATTCACACACTCATTGAACCGAAACAATTCTTTCACTTGACACACCCAAAAGTATAAAAAATAAAATAAAATAAAAAAGCACTAATTCATGAGATAGAAGCCATGATGGATGTGAGAGATAAAGGAAGTGATGATCAAGGGGTAGATGGAGCTGGTGGTGGAGAAAAGAAGGGGATAGAGGGAATGCTAGACGGGATCGTGGGGATTGAGGGAATGGTGGGCAATGTGACCTTTGGGACAGTACTAGGCACGGTAGGCAAGTTCGGAAGTGGAGGCAGAGATGGTTGGGTGGTTGGTAGCGTTGGCAGTGAGGGCTGAGGAAGAGATGGAATGGTGGGCAACGGTGGCAAAGCTGGCTTCGGCAGATTCGGCAGCGAAGGCAAAGGTGGCATTTGCAGAAGCTTGCGAGCAGCTACTCTAGCTTCCATGCCTGAAAAAGACAATGCAATGAAAACAGCTAAGACCAACAAATTTGAATTAGCCATTCTCAGCAAATGCTTAGGGCTTTACTGTGAGCTAGAAAGAGCAACCAAAAAGAGTTATAAGGATTTGTGTGTGGGAGAAATGAAGGCTCGTCTCGGTTTATATAGAGATGTAAATGGTTTTTGTAGGTAAGAAAACTGATAAGCTTAATTCATGTTAGTTCATCTTCATATCAGTATTCCATTGAAAATAATGACATATGTTGACTATTGTTCTCATAGTTAGCTAACCAACTATATATATAAAATAATATATGAATTTACTTAATCTGAGGAACCACAAGCAGTTCTTCTTTATGTTGGTTTTGTGATCTAGGTACTTTTGAATTCATGGTTACGAGTAAGAGAATTATATATATATTTCTGTTTTTCTAGTTGTAATTGGATTCTACTCTAATCAAAGATGTCAAATAAATCTAGTTTTTCCATGTTTTCATCAGTTTAGAGAAGTGGGTTAATCATGACGCACAAAATTGCCCTTATACAACTTAATTAATAACAAAATTTGTATATATTTAAATGGCAATCTTATTAAAGAAAAAGGTTTAACTAAATACCTAATTAAACTAATAATTTGATTATATAATATTTTATAATTAATCTAGCCAAGTATTTTGCCCTTAGCTAATTAACTTGACCAGAATGTAAAAATTCATTAAATGCTGTAACAAACTAGAGCCAAGGAAATCTTTATATTATACTTAATATATTAATAGACACTCCAAGTGAGCATCAAAAATCATTATGAAACTCTAATCAAGTCCATCACCTCATGAACACCAAAAGTCCAAAATTTTATAACTCATGTGTTATGAACCCTCTTTGCTGATGTGGCAAATTAATGGTGCAAAACACACCTGATAATTGGCGCCTGAGGTTTCTGAATTAGATATTTTAAGTCATATTTATCTAATGTAGCATTGTGCTGACAATGTATCCTTGCTATTTAGGGTCATCTTTCTTTATCTCCTTTTTCCTTTCATTTTCTATCCTTGGGAAATGGAGTCGTGGACAATCTTCTCTTGAGTAGAGAAATTTCAAAAATAAGATCATTATCATCATTACCAAAGTCTTGTCTGTATCTTCTGGAAATTGTGGTACCTGTGGATGCATCTACACTTGTAGAGCATGCAATCAATTGCTACTTCCTTCATAGGAGACCTGTCTTCCCCATTCAAGCTCAAAGTCCTCTTTGTCAGCTGTGCCGCTTCCATAATGTGCTCGATTTTCTTTTCATTTGAAATGTGATTATCAATAATTTCAAACAAGTGGCCTTCCCTGTGCTGATAGAAAATACATGACTAGATTTTATCTTCGGCTCCGGCCTGCAGGAAAATGAAAGTGGCTTTTGACAAGTGAGTAGCTCAACAAACCCAACTCCGAAGCTATACACATCACTCTTCTCTGATGATTGACTAGTCTGCATGTACTCTGGGTCTAAATATCCCCAAGTCCCTTGCACAACTGTATTCAACTGCATAGCATCTAGTGGAACCAATCTTGATGCCCCAAAATCAGACACTTTTGCTGTGGTCCAATAGTACATTAACAGTATTTACATCTCTATGGATGATTGGTACTGCAGACTCTGTATGCAAATACTTTCATTGTGTATGTCGTTATAGAGGGTGCCATTGTCGATGAATTCATAGACTAGTGGAGGCACCTCTGTCTCTAAACAACAGCTGACCACATTTCTATGGCTGATCTGGGATAACACAACCACTTCATTGATGAATTGCTCATTTTGGGTTTCATCTACTTTTATTGACTTTTTGATGGAAACTTCCATTATATGATTGTTATGCATGTTTGGTATACCTCATCTTGGAATATGAATGAGATTTTTTTTTTCAAATTTGAATTTGATAGCTAAAATTTTTTTTATTTATATATAAGAATATTTAATATTTCAAATTTATTAGTATTTGCAATTTTTTTCATATTTTTTTAAATAAAATATTTTATATTCCCAAAAATACTATTAATAAAACTAACCGAACATAAAATGATGATTTTAATTCCTATTACATGAACATACTAAAAATAAATATTGAAATTCCAAAATACCAATTTAGGAATATGATTCAATTTCTTGTGAAATTTTATTCTTTTGATATACTAAACATGTCATTAAGTTTTCTCTATTGAATTAACAATAACGACAAGGGGTCAAATTCTAAAAAAAGAAACTCAAACTTTTATAGGATTTAATATGTGTACCACTTAATACTTCTAATTCACCATTTTAATTATCAATATCTTAACAAATGACAACTTAATAATTATACAAAATATCAGTTAATCAGCTAATCAATCAGCTATTTATTTATGTAAATTATCATTTATATAAAATTATAACTAGTAAGCTATTTTATATATATAGCAGACTGCGATTGGAGAGATACTATAATTTTTTCTTAAACATATCCTGGTAAGATAATCTCACGTTAATGGATACTGCATTTTTGTAAAAGCAATTATTGACAATATATATATATATATATATATATATTAGAATTATATGGACCTAAACAATTAGACTTCATAATTATGGATTTATTATTATTTCAAAATAATTTAAATCAATCTGAATTTAGTAGCATCAGAATTATAAACTCTTATTTTACTCCTTAAGCTCCATATGTGAGATTTTTTTAACATTTCCCTCAAGTACAACTAGTTTTGGCTCAATTGTTACTTACTTAATCCATCATTTTTATTTGTTCAGGTTTTTTCTTATCTTTGATTTAAATTTTTTCACTTTTTAGATCTCGAATTTTACTCACATGATCCATAATTTTAGTCCTCTCATGGCTTTGTTATCTTATTAAAATTGAATGGGCATAAACAATTAGACTTGATAATTATGTATATGTATATCCTTAACAATATATATAGTCTAAAAAGAGATGAAAAGTTATGCATAGGCAAGTCAAAGAAAGAAAGGGTACATGCCCAATAATTTACTTATCCTTGCATAAATTTGAACATATTTCTTCTCAGCTAGCTAGATTCTGCTCTGTCTGAATATAATAGAATCTGATTTGAAGAAAGAGGAAATTAAAGGAGAGAGAGGAGAACAGAGCCTAGGAAGGTAGGAAGAAGAGATGGAGCCTAGCATGAGAAAGAAACGTTTGTTAGCATAGCCGAGGAGACCGCCCTAAGCAGAAAAGAGGGGTCTTAAAACTGAAACCACTCGTATGGGGAGCGGGGGCAAGTCATCCTTGGCTATCAAACAACACTTTTATCCTCATTTAGGACTTCTCTTCCTCTCAACACATTCACTGTATATCTCATATATAGGAAAGCAATGCCTTTTTTGTTTGGGGAATTATATATATAACTATATATAGAAGAAACAGTCTAGCATGACAAAGAAGAGCCTGTCAAATTAGCCAAAGCTGACTGCCTGAAAACCTATAATTTACGGCTATAGATTAATATAGTTTCGTGCTGGTCTGATAATCAAAACTTGTAAAAACTCAAGTATATATATATATATATATATATATATATATATATATATATGCAAGCTAAATGCAATCCACAATATATAGCATGGAGCAGGCAAGTCATCCTTGGCTATCAGACATGGCTCTTGGTTTTCATGTTAGACCCCTCTTCTTCTTGATAAACATCAAGTGAGATGCCCATTACTTTGATTTGAAATCTCTATTTATAATCATTGAAAGAATATTTTTTTTATATATAAATCAATATTTTGAGATCGCTATAATTGACTTTGTGCCCACATTTGCATTACTTTTCAATTCCCATAATGGAATATATTCCCCTTGTGAGGAAAATTCATGATGGTTTGGATCTAGCATTAATTGGTCACCCTGCAAATTAAATATATAGTATTGAGATAAGCTTGAATTTGATAGCTTTGAAAACAAAAATTCTCCAACGCATCTAACTTTATGGATAATATTTACTTAATTATATCATATTGATAAATAAATTTATAGACTACTTTAATCAGAATTATTATGTAAATAATTTTTTTATTTGGAAGAATATTGTGTAAACAAGTTTGTTGTTATTTTACGTATATGCAATCTGATAGAGTTGTTTTATGAATTTATTCATTGACCCAATCTAATAAAGAAAAATGCTAATCTATAATTTCTATATTGATTGCAAATCAAGAATATATTGTATTAATTTTGACTAAAATTTCAAATCTCATATAATAAGAGTTTCCATTTACAAACTTTACAAGAAAAGGGCCATTCTCGTCCAAGACCATGATTCCAATAGAGCATCAATCCTTCTTATATTCTCCTACCATAAAAAGGTAAAGTGTTGGCTAAATTGTAACTGAGAAAAAGAAATGTTTTCTTCCCCTGATTGAATTTCTATTTTTAGAACAAAAAATTTGTGCATTATGGATCATTTCTATTCCTAAACCATAGCAATATATATAATCATATGCAGAATATCCAGGATCAATAATATAATTAGTACAAATACCACCATGTTACAAATATTATATATTTAACAAATTAATTATAAAATAATGATGTTCATTTCATTACCTTTGTTATTCGTATTAATTGACATGGTTTCATCCATAATTAATTTGTTTATATATAAATATATACTGTTTGCTTGGTCAAAGCTTCTAATTTTTCTGTACATGGATGCTTATATTACAGGGGTTAGGGGTTCTCATGAAATGGATATTACTACTTTTTTTTTTGATGAATACCAAAATTGTTATGAAAAATCACTTTTCCCCCTTCGTATAACAGTTTTCCTTTTACTTGGTTGCTTGATAATATTTGAGAAGTATATATACACTAAATGGAATTGGTAAAGAAATTATTATCTATCACTGGTTCAGTGTCAAGATATGAAGACTTGAATAGAACAATTTTAATTTTATTTTATTTGTTTTTTATTAGAAAATATTTTTCGGCATCTAGATAGCCCATTTTACAGCTATTTTGCTACACCCTCTAAAAATTTGATTCTCACTAATAATTGTTTTCTTTGTTCAATATTCAAACGTATGTATTTCCTAAAGGATTTATCTATGCGAACTGCGTTTCCTTTCCTCTAGTTGCCCCGAATGCAGCTTCAAGTCAATATCTTTTATTTTGAATTTTTCTATTTTTCTCTTTCCAAACTTGGATTGGAAATAGGAAGTTTAGTACATTGATTTATATCTTTTGGAAGATTACAGAAAAACTAACCTTTTTTGTGCTTTTTCAATTTGGATGTTATTTTTTATTTTTTTCTTTTAATTAATTCGAATATTGATCTTTACAATTTCTTCCAACGTAGCCCTTCTGTTAGTAATTTTATACTTAATTTTAGATGAAAATTTGACGTAAACATATTTATTGTTAGGACCGTGATATCAGAGTTGATATCTTTCTTTTCTTGATAGGTGTCCAATTGCTAAAAAAGAAAAAAAAATTGTGATAGAAAAAACAGTTTAGGGATTTTGTATATTTTTTCCTAAAAACGCTGAATCAAAGTATGAAAACATGACTGCGTAAAAGAGATCAAGCCTAGCATGAGGGAGAAGAGTGTGTCAGAATAGCCAAAGAAACTGCCCAGTAGACGAAGAGGGCATCTGAAACTGAAACCCTCTAATTAATTAAATGGAGGCAACAAATCATCCTTGGCTACCAAACAACACTTTTATCTTCAAGCTAGACTTCTTTTCCTCTTCAATATACTACACAATTATTACAAAACTTAGTGCCTCGTTTGGAGAATAGTCAGAAGAGAAGGTGTAGCATCATATAGAAAAGCCTTCCTAATCTCTATTTATAGCACAAAGAGAGAACAAATTTTCAATCCACATTTTTGACATTACTTATAATTTGCCTCTTCAAAACCAATAATTAGCCTCAAACTCTCATGACACTTTAATTCTCAGTACGATTTTTTTTAGCTATTCAATCTTGATTCACACTAAACAGGCTCATTATTAAAAGAAGTAAAATATTTTCTCTCAAATTTTTAAAGATGTTTCATATATATAATTCAAAATCAAAACATTTGTTTAAAGGAGGATAGATCATTATCATCTCATCTCACTTTTGAGAATAAAAAAATATTCTCTTTAATTGTATAGAAAATGCATGAAGGGCTTCTTTTTTACATTATTTTCTTTTCTTTTTGGGTTGGAAAAGTGCTTAAAGGTTTGAATGCCTAGCTTATCAAGGCAATTGCTATTGAATCAATGAAATTGGCATTCATTAATCAGTAGCATTCCGAAAAGGAAAAATTGAAGGAATTTCCACTTTGAATAAGGACTTTTACACAACAATAGAAAAAACTAGTAAACACCAAATAATTAATTCTTTTTTATTCTCCATTCATATAATTAAAATGACAGCATTAACATATTAGATTTCACATTTTACTAACCTTGTTGTCCATTTGGATTTATTTTTCTTTTCGTATTCTAATATTTAATTTAATAAATTATTTATGACCTCGGCAAATTGCGGGTGTACCTGTTCTTATCCTAAGCAACATCTTACTCTCATTTCGATTGCAAAATATTACCAAAAACCTTGAAATATTGAGAATTGGTGGCAGCTGATTTTGATTGATTTCTTCTTATCCGAGGCCCACTTGACATTATCTATGGATATATGATATTATTTGAAGTCCCTTATCTGAACCTGAGAATGATGATATTGAGAATCATTCGGAGAGCATAAATGAAGAACATAGAAGGGAAATTCTGTGCGCATGTGTTTCTATTAGTAACTTTTTTCTTTTTGGTTACAATGGTTCCACCTGCTTCAACTCTGGTTACTAAAATTAATACCAGTCACAACTCTAGTTACTAAAATTAATACCACTAGCTAAATTAAAATTTATCGGTAGTAGCATTTTTTTTCTAATATGGATGAGTTCCAAGTTAATTTGTCCAGCTCCATCTCTGAGCTTGAATTTTTAACAAGAAAATATGTAACGTGGAGCTTATGCTAAATTCATTCAGAATTGTCACAATTTTATGACTTTAGGAGTAAGACTTACAAAAGAATAAGGTTGATATATATGAATATTGATAATTGAGCGTAAGTTAAGTTAAGGAGCAATTTTTATACTTGTCCCCAAGTAATAGGGTGGTGGTTGTAGAAGAGATGAGCCATGCATGAAAGAAAATGAGTGTGTCAGCTTAGCCAAGGAGACTGCCCGAAACCTAAAACATGGGCCTCTAAAACTGAAACCGTGAAACCCTCTTAATGGGTCGGGCAAGTCATCCTTGGCTACCAAACAGCACTTTTATCTTCATGCAAGACTTCTCTTCCTCTTCAATTCATATATATTATCATACACCAAGAAATGTATGCAGAAGCAATATGCTCTGTTTGGTGAATTATATATAGAAGAGAAAGTCTAGCATGATAAAGAAGAGCCTGTCAAACTAGCCATAGATGACTGCCTGAAAACTTACAATATTAGTGCTACTGTTTACATATATATTTATAACATGCAAACTAAGAACCCAAATATACAGGAGCAGGCAAGTCATCCTTGGCTATCAAACGAGACTCTTTTCTTCATGTTACACTTCTCTTCTTATTGATTAACATGCATGATCTAGTGAGATAAAGCATTAATATACATGTCCTGAGAACTATATTTATAGCACAAAGAAAGAATCAAATCATTCAATCCACATTTTGAGAATACTTTTACTTCTCCATAGCCAATTTCCCCATACCATCTTGACCTTTTTTAGTTATATCTCGAATAGCCATCCCATCATGGAATATATTCTCTTTAATTTCTGTTTAGTTGCTTAGAAAAATGCATAAAGGGTCTTGAATCTAATAGTGGTCTACTATATTTGTGATCTTAAAGAAATTCAAAGCCAATTGGGGGACCGAATCAACAATGAAATAGGAATTCTGTAGGCCTCAGAAAAGGAAAATTTGAAGGAATGTCAACTTTAAATGCTATTGCGTGACAATATAAGAAGTAATTAGACATCATGTCCTAACTAAATTTTCATGGACCCCAGAAAAAAGGGATGGAAATTAAGCACAAAATTTATCTTAGAATTTTTTTTTTTTTTTTACTAATATTGACTGTAAGAATTTGCCCCATGTGGCAACATCAATCTATTGGACATTGCCCTCACCAGAAAAAGAAAAGTCAGTGACATAGATATAAAGTATTCCTAATGATATCATATATTCGTTTCCTCAATTGGACCAAAGATCTAATGATATATTTTTTTCTCTCCTATTTTTAGACTTTTTCTTTTCTAATCAACCAATCAGGTTGTGAATATTGAAGAGTGTCTAAAACTAGAGAATGTCCTTAGCATTCATCTTTACATAAATATATTATTTACCAAAATAAATTCTCCATTGCAAATGTTTGTTTCACAAAATTTATTTAGGAAGTGCACTAGTAGTTGCTTGGATCATTTATGGAATTTACGACAAGTATATTGGAACGTAGAATAATATCATTACTACCCCAATATATTATAGTTTAGGAAGTATTTAATTCCATTTTGAGTAGTCTCACCGTTCTCATTATCATCAGATATTGTCTAATAACCTTTGTTTAAGTTTTAAATTAAATTTGTTACATTATCTTTATCCTCCCTTGTAAAGCTTAACAGATGTGTTACCATGTAGTTTAAAATATACTATGTAAATGCTTATACAAAATTATCAATCAGTGAACGAAATCCAAAAAGCCTTTTGTCTCTATTTCAATTCTTGACTTGGTATCAGAGCTAAAACTTTGAAATGACTACTTTTCATTCATCATCTTCTTCTTTTTCCTCAACCATGACCATCACCAACAATCTTCCCTCTATTCTATCTTCTTCACCGATTACAACCCCTATCCATATTCATCAAACCTTTTCTATCAAATTAACTTCTAAAAACTATATTCCATGGGAACTTAAGTTTACCCCACTTCTGAACTTCTATAATCTTCATGGCATCCTTAATGGGCCTCCACAAATCAAACAGAACTCAATCCAAAATATGTAAGCTGGTTTAACAAAGACCAGCTCTAATTTTCATGGCTACTCTCTTCTATTATAGAAGAGATCTACTCTCATCTAATTGGTTTAAACACTGCTGTAGATGTTTGGCAAGCTCTTGCATGTTCTTATGGTGTTGTTAGTCATGCCCAAAGGACCCAACTTCATATTGAACTGCACAATCTCTCTAAAGGTGACACATCAGTTTCTCAATAATTGTATCAAGCAGTGGCCATTGATGATTCCTTAGCCTTGGCAGGACAACCAATCTTAACATCCGAATTTAATGCCATTATTTTTCGAAAACTTGGATCTGATCATAATGGTATAATTGGAGCTTTGCAGCAACGTTCAGATCCCATTTCTTTTCACGAGTTGCGTGGCCAGCTAGCGGCTTATGAACTGTTATTGTAATCTCAATAACCTCATATTCCAATGGCCAATCTTGTGCACCGTAGCACTCCTCCTCCTCATTCCCCTAATTCACGCTCCAACTTCACTACCAGCAATCGTGGAAAACAAGGAAATAGAGGTGGACGAAAAGGCTTCACACAACACATACCTCAACGTCGGTTTCATGCCAAATCTGTGGTTATAATAATCATTTTGCCATTGACTGTCTCCAGAGATATGATTTCAATTATTGACTCTCATCAAGTCCAGAAATTAGGGTAATGATTAAAAAGTTGAAGTAAAACTAATTGCGATTTTTTTTTTTTGGTGGATGAAGGTGGGAAAAACCCACAAATAAAAACAAAAAAACTAATTGCGAATTTGACATTAGTGGGTTCTTAGTAGACATTAATTAATATATGTAACTGAAACGTAAATTATCCTCGCAAGCTCTATTATTTAGGATGTTAACGTAGATATTCACCTAAAAAGTAGTTAATGAAGACAATGGAGGAGTCCTTCCACTAGAGAATGGAACAGATGGTGGAGGAGTAGTGGAGCAACGAGTAGCTAAGGTTACAAGTTGAATCAATATATTATGACAATTTTTTTTATTTATTTTCATTTGAGCAATTATAATTTGTTAATTAATATTGATTATTACATTTGTACCCACATTTTGTTTCTATCTGAATTCTTTTTTTTAAGAGTATATAAATTCATTTGTTTTACAATGCTTAATTAAATTATTAAAAGTCTTGTTCCAAATATATATATGTCAATGGAAAACATCAATTTTTAGCTTCGATTCTATTTTTATTTGAGGACATAAATGCAAGTAAAAAGGGATTAGAATGAACAAATTGTTGCAAGAATAAAAGATCTCTATGTTGGATAACTGAGGAATTCACTAGGGAAATTCTCAAATTAGCAAGGAAGTTATCAGCTCTCGTCAGAACATTATAGAATTATTTTATAAATGAATTTCGAACCTAATTTATGTAAATAAAAATTAATTCTCAAAAAAATTATAAATAGTTGGCATATATATATATATATATATATATATAAAAAAAGCTAGAAAATTTTCCAATTTAACAAGAGAATGTTCTCATGCTTAATAGCAACCAAAAGTTTCCGCCAACATGGCGAGATCACTTTATCCTTTAACAAGTGACAGCCTTTGTAGTCACTATATCTTATTTATCTGTACCGAATTTCCATCTCCCTCAATATATTTATTTGTTGTTTTCTACTACAAATTTCCATCTCTACCGTAGCTACAATAATTTCGCAATGGAATATATTTACTGTAATATACAAATTAATTTGCGACAAAATATTCCATCGTAACCATTAAATTTCTTGTAGTGGATAGAAATATAAATTATATTTCAAATCTCTTTAATATCATTTCCTCAAATATTCATGGATGACTAATGGAAATATAAACGAAGAAGTATCAATGATAGATTAGCCAATAAAGCTTTAGTCTAGGAATAAAAACCCAAAAGTTGATATTTAAAAATTAATTAAGAAATTTCATGTTAAAATTTTTACATTGACTTATATTTTGTCCATTTTTTTTTAAATATCATTCATTGATTTTATTACTTTTTCTTTGACCAATTAATTGGAATTGAATTATATATTATATAAACTAGTTAATTTGTCACCGTGGATTGATCATATACTTGAATGTAAAGTATTATATTTCCTCTTCCTATAATATATGCAACCAAATTGAATTGAAATCATTGTTGATATCTAATTTTTATAGTCAGTGGACAGTTCTTGTTTCATGAAAAATGGAACAGTTTCACTAATTTGATTCAAGAAGATGTACTGAGGGAACTCAATCCTTTAGTTTGGACTTGAATTGCTTTTTTTTTTGTCGGTAGATTTGACTTCACTAACTGTTTCATTCATAATTTGGCAAAGTCCATTACCGAGCTTTTGTAATTCAGGTGTGGAATCAGTCTTTCATGTTTTGATAGATTGCTTGGTGGCAAGGGCGGTCTGGTGCAAACTTCTTCATCCTATTGATCATGATGATTTTTTTTTCATCTTAATCTTCAAGATTGGTTAGTGAAAAATTTAAAGATTGGTTTTAGAAATTGCTCTGGTTTGAACTGGAATTCTATCTTTGGATTTGCTTGTTGGTCTCTTTGGAAATGGAGAAATGAGTTTTTTTTTTATCACAAACGTACTTCGGGTATCCTTAAAGCGGGTTTCATGTGCAGTTTGGCTGAGGCTAGTAAAATGGCTTTTCACTGTTTTTCTAAAATTGGAGAGGTCAGCGGGGAACGTGTTGAGGAAATGATTCACTGGACAGCCCTTCTTACAGGTTATGTCACTCTTAGCACTAATGGTGCGATGAGAAGTCGTCTCTCTCAAACTACCAAACTACAGCAGGTGGTTGTTTGCGCGACGAGAATGGCAATTGGCTTGGGGCCCTCTCCATTAAACTGGGTTGCTGTTCGTGGCTTAGAGTAGAACTTTGGGGCCTTTTTAAAGGTCTTCAACAAGCTATTAGAGAACTTGAATACAGAGGGGAAAGAAGAAAAATAATTATTTATTTTCTTTCATGTAAAGCACTACTCTTCAGCAATCACAAACTTAACCAAGATAATGCAGAAGAAAAGAGAAGGCATAGCATGATGGAGAAGAGCCTGTCAAATTAGCCAAGTTGACTGCCTGATAACCTGATTAATGGGTTGTTTTTTGCATATAACCCAAATTGCTGGGAGCAGGCAAGTCATCCTTGGCTATCAAACAAGGCTCTTCATCTTCATGTTATACCTCTCTTCCTTTTTCATCTTTCAAATTCATGCTGCTGTTTTGATTCTGAAAAACTTTATTGAAGTCCTTATTTATAGCCAATTAAAAGAATAAAGATTGGATTCACAAAATTACTTTATTTGGTTGCTTTATTCCTTGTCTACTTCACCTTTTCTATTTTCCACTTTTAAATATATAATTGCTCCATCATGGAATATATTCTCTCTATTTTTGGAATATAAATGCATGTATTTGGTACAAAATACATGAAATTGGATGGATTGACCTGCCTATGAATAGAAGGTTAGAGAAAAAGAAAATGAAAAAGGACATACATTAGTCTTGATGGTTTTTTATTTTTTTATTTTTTATCAAGAAGTTTTGAAGGCTCTATATATCTTAAAACAACCTGCAAAATATCATAATAATCCAAAAAAACACTCTGAAAGGGAGAAACTATTATGTTTTCATTATTGACTAACTGAATAATAAATTATTATATATTAAAAATAATAGTTTTTGCAATTAATTTCATATTTGTAAATTAAATATGATAATTGATTATAATTTTAATCTATATATAAAAGCATACATTTAGTATAAATAAGAAATTCTCTAAAAATAATGAGCTTGAATAAAATATTGGAAATTTTATAAAAAAAGAAAAAAAAACAATAACAAATTTTCAAATTTACCTACATTTAAAAATTATTTTAAAAATATCAAAATCAACTTTTTAAAATTTAAAATCTATCAAAACATAAATTAGTTAGACATAAGATAAAATGGTATTTTTGAAATTCAAAAATCACAAAAGGGGTAAAAAATTTAAAAAAAATCAGTAAAATTGATTAAAAAAATATAGATGTTTTTAAAATAAAAAAATTAAAAAAAAATATATTACATGAAATTTTCTCTAAAATATCTTATTCATTGATCCAATCTAGTAGGTAAAAATGTTTTCAAAATGCATCACTTTTTTAATAAATTTGATATTTTTCTTATTAAGGCGAGCTTGATAAAAAATAAATAAATAAATAAATATTTTAAGAAAAGCCCGCAAACCCTCTCATTGAAACTAGGAGTGTAACTGAGTTGAGTCGAGTTGATATAGTATCAGACTCAAATTCGACCCGATTCGAATTCGATCGAACTTATTTTTACTTATTTGAAACTCGATTCGAAAAATATTCAAACTACTCGAACTCAACTCGATAAATCTCGAATAAACTAAAAATTTTAATAAATAGTATACTCGACTTGAAATCAATTCGAGTTAACTCGACTCAATTAAACTAGAATATATTTAAACATTTATGATATAAAAGTAATTTAATAAATAAAACAACTACTCAATTAATCTTGCGAGCTTTAGAAATAAGATATTATGATACTCGCGTTCGACTTTATAAACAATTCAAGCTACTCGAGTTGGAGCTTGACTCGATTAATTTCGAGTTGAATTCGAATATTTTATAAGTCGAGTTGGAGTAACTCACGAGTAATTTGAATCGTTTTCACCCTAATTGAGACTAAAATTAGCATCAAAAGCAAAAGACCCAATTTTTCTGGCCCAGCCCAATTGATGAAAATGTGCAACCAGTTTAGTGACTGGGACAGTAACTGGTTATAAGGAATCATCCATCAGTCAATCATGCAAGAAGGACAAGAAATACTGATATTAGCTGCCAGAAATATCAATCACAGTTTAAAGGAAAAAACTAAGTATATTTAAGAGCAATATTCTTAATAACTTATGGAAGTTCGTTCAAGAATCACAAAAGAAAATTATGCACATTGAACCAACTCGGCCTTTCAGGTCTGTCCACTGGCTGCAGCACCAATTAGTTCTCTAGTCCTAGCCAAATGTTTGCTCCCATTAAGGTGATTTTTCATGTTTACTTCACAAGTGCCGCTTACATTACAGATGCTACACCACCATTTATTATATCTACTCCGCTTTTCTCTTTCGATATGCTCCCAAATGAAGCGGAGGAAGCCTCATCTTTTGCTGTCTTTCTCCACATTTTGCACTCTTCTCAGACATCACAATGTCTCCTACCTTGAAGATGCGTTATAAGGTCTTTCTCGCTTTTGATTTTAACATGACATATACCACAAGTCCATGGCTCGAAAGAATCCTTCGAATTTGGATTGGCTTTGAGCTTCTCTAAAGCCAGCGCATGTCTCTGACCTTGAAAATGCGAAATGAGGTTTATCTTGCTTGTGGTTGTTGTCTTACATGCAGCACAAGTTCCAGGATGAAGTTGGAGAAACCTTGCTTTCCAATGGCTGATCTTTGGCTTTCAGTTTCTCACAAGCATCAGTATGTCACTTTCCTAGAAGGTGTGAAGTAAAATCTATCTCACTTGAGCATATTTCTTGACAAAGTTGACAAATCCACAGATTTTGGGCATTCATGTGTTGTTTTCCAGAAATATCTCCACCTGCTATCCATGTGGAACCTGTTTCCTTATTTCCAAGAGCTGCATCTGTTTCCACTGAAGCAGGAGCCTCAAGATGGGATTTCAGGCTCTCGGCTTTTAGGTTGTCATCAAGATTCTCAGAATGTTCTTTGTCAGGATGATCTCCATCTCTTCCTTTGTTTTGAGGTCTGCCTCTTTCCACTGAAGGAGGAATTTTACTTTTGGACGAATGATTTTTGGCTTTCAACTTCTCACAAGCTTCCTTGTGTCGTTTTCCTCGAAGATGTGAATTGAGGTCTGCCTCGTTTCTTGTTGTGACTTGACACACAGCACAAGACCACTCCTTCATTTTCTTCAAAGGCGGCATGCCAGGAGGATCCCCACCTCCCGGTTGGAAATTTAAAGTAAGAAAATAAAGAAATACAATAGAACTTTTTTAATTTGAAATGGCAAACTCTAAGCACATAGAATAAAGTATGGTAGTGCTTATATAGACACATGACCACTAACATGTTGCTATTACTTAACACACACTACCCCACTACTAACAATAAAATAAGGACATTAACACACTATTACATTACTAACAACAAAATAAGACGCTAACATTTAATTTTGAATTTTAATATTAATTTTGAATTTTTGAATCATTCTTCAACATTCCTACAATTGAATTAGCTGCAGTCATTTTTTTGATTTCCACCAGATCACATGTTGTGTTTCCTGGGAGAGAAAAGTCGGGCTGTGTTTGTCTAAACTGCAAATGTGGTAGACATAGATATCAATACAAGGTAAAAACTTAGACGTAAGATTTACAAGGGCATTCAAAAAATATGTGTAAAAATTCACAATCATGTGAGAAAGGATTAAGAAGTTGAGGTGGATATTATAGAAGATGAAAGCCTACATGCAAGTGGTTGTATGAATATACACTGCTCAATCTCAATGATCAAAAGAGTTCATTCCGTATATGCAAGTGGATATATAGATGAGATTGTACTCTATTATTAATAAAATTTCTTAAAAAGATATACTCTTCCATAAGTGAAATAACAATTTGATCAACTTCCAACAAGTTATGCAAAGTAGCAAATTTCACCTGCTTGGTTGCGGACACTTTATTCTTCTCTGTTATTTCCCCAGCATTGATGTCTTTCTGCATATCTTTAGGCTGTTCAAACTTCAGCTGCATTGACAGAAGATGAAAATAAGGGAGAGGGTACAGAACAAGTTTTAATTTGCATATTTGTAAAGACATTCTTCCATAACAATACAAAATCAATTCATAAGTATTTCCATAAATGCACTAACTAAGAAATTGACAAGAACCAAAATGGAATTATCAATTTTGTGGTTGGTTCAGTGTGATAATCAGATTTGCAATACTAAGATCATTTCAGCCACATGAATTTTGTATTATATTGACTGATTAAACTAGTAAGGAATGAATTATTGACTTGAGTGAAAAAATCACTTATGATCTTAGTTAGAAAGGTATAAATTTCTGGTATCGATCAAAATCAAATTTTCACCAATTCTGGTTCAAAGCCTATTGAGATGCGGTAGCATTGGAAGCATACCTTGAAAGCAATAAGATTCTCCTTAGCTTCAGGTTCTATTTCTTTTGCTTGTGTTTTTGCCTCGATAAGAAGGTTATCTTGCTTCAAGAGTTCCAACAGCTTGATCAACCAGTCAACGACAATGTGAGGATTAATAGAGAGACAAGGATGAACAAGTTGCTTATAGACATTGAAAGAACCATTGAAGTGAGGTGTGACCAAGCAATCAATTATCATCAGCTTAATGTAAGGCCAGTAGGGCAACCTTGAATATACAGATGGGAAAAGCATGTTAGAGTTCAAAGAAAACATGTAACATATAATATAACAATATTGTAGAAGACTATATAATGTTTAAGCTGCCCAAACTAAGGAGAATGAAACATCCTTAGATATCTTTGTTCCTAGCTTCCCACGATTGTGAAAGACAGAACAGGGCAAATTCAATTTTTAGTTTACCCTCTGTAGGCAGATTCATGTGTAACCTCTTCATAGGACAATTTAGTACTTGAATCTTTCACTCTAATCTCAGTTATTATAACACAGAAATTTTTCTCTCACTTAAGGCATTTCTTAAGGTCTGATTGACATGAAAATGGAGGGGGAAAAGCTGAAATTGACACCTTCCCACCCGATATTGAAGTAAATGATTATACCATGAAATAACAATAGAAAACAGAGAGGGGGATCAGAATGTGCATAAGTTGAGGTCATTATTGACATAGCAACCAAAACAGGTAAAATAAAATAGATAATTCATGAAGAAGGAGTAGCAAAAATTACCATTGAAGTAGCTTCTCAAAAGCATGTTCAAATAGTAAAATCAAGGAAAAGCAGACCCAATGAGTTATCAACTTCAGGGCATCAGAGGTTGAGTTGGTCTCAATTGCTTCAACGGAAGCACACCTGTCAATTATGACAATTGTCATCAATGTATATACAATTAAATGAATAATCACTTTTTATCATATAGTTTTAATGGATAGAAAACATCACTAGTGAAATAGTTTTTTATATTATCAGATGATCAATAGTACCAAATGAATGTAGCGCAAAATAAAAATAGGACCAAAATAGTGATAGCCTAAAGCAAGGAAAAGAGCCTTACAAGGGATAGCCTATGGCAAAGAGAGGCCTGCAATTAGAACAGAAAGAAAGAAAAATGAAAGTCAAGAGCAGGTAAACCCCCAACAAGAAAAACAAAATAATAGCAGTAACAATATGCAGATTGGGACAAAACCAGAGGAAAGATCAGTAATTACAAAGTCAACTTCATCAAGTCAATACTGATCAAAAGAAGCAGGTAAAGTGAAATTTCAATCATTGGAGAAGAAAAACAATAAACCGAAATAAGATTAAAAAGGGGGGAAAAAGGCAAATTATAGAACCAGTTTGAGATAAAATTACAGCATTGCAAAACTATAAGAAGTAGGAAGCTTAAAATTTGAAACATTAATTAGGAACATACCGTGCAAGAATGTTAAAGCATTCAACAGCAACCTTGAAGAGAAGACCCATAAAACCCATCTCGAAAAATTGAATCTTTTTTAATGGATTTCCCGGCTTAAATCTCCATTAAAATCCAACACGGCTAAGTAAGACCAAAACAAAAGGAAAGCATTAAAGGCATATGCTAGTAAGGTGAGTGAGAAACTGAAATTGCAGTTTCGTATAATGGCGAATTTGCCCCTTGGCTGTGTTCGATGTTCATACTCGCATGTTAAGACGGTTAAATACTCGCATTCGCAAAATGACACGTGGACATGTTGGAACGAAAAGCTGAAAACAGCTCCTGATTATTAAGGGAAATTTTGAAATCTCGCAGTGGAGATATAAAAAGGAATCCTCGTACGTACGACGAGTATAACTAATATTTTATAAATATATAATTTTAAAATTTTATTTTGAAATTAATTTTACAATGCATTCAGTTTAAATAAGAATTTATTTCGCTCATTCAATTGTGATTATTAATTATTTAAATCTTTCACATAATATTTAATATTTTAGAAAATAATATTTGTTATGAATGCATAACCTTTTATGTACCTTTTTGAATTAAAATTGATATTATGAAAATTATAAAAATAATTTGAAATTTTTTAATTAAAAAATATATGTTTTTGTTGAAATGTAACTTTATTATGACACTAAGGGCTCATTTAGCATTACCTTTATCAAAAGCGTTTTTAGAGAAAAAAATTTATTTTTAAATTTTTTGAGTTTTGAAAACTGATTTTGGAGAGAAACAGGTAAATAGATATTTTTTCTCAAAAGCAGATTTGAGAAAAACAGTTTATAAAAAATAAAAAAAAAATCAGTCAATTAAATCAAAAAAATTCTAAACCTACTTTTTAGACTACTAACAATAATTTCAAACAACTCTTAAATATTTTTATAATTTTGTGGAGCTAGACTTAATGGATTATTAGGCTTTAAGAAAAAGAAAATATACTTAAGCTCACCTAGAAGATAGACGGGCCGGATTGGGTTCAAACTTGGGTTGACGTGTCCAAGCTGGCTTCATTAACCATGTAAAAGCTAAAATTAATAGAGTAGCTTTTTTTTTCTGAAAATCTTTTAGTATTTAAATCAAATCGTCTTGCCTCCCCAATTCCCATAGTATTGCTAAGAATATTTTAAATATACTATCCAAAAAATATACATAAGATTAATTATCTTACATTCACTTATTTTTATTTTTATTAATAATACACATTATTAAAATAATTCCAATAAATTATTTTTATTTTATAAAAAAATCATTTAAAAATTAACTATATATAATTAATAGTATTTTTATCATAAAATTTTAATATTAGTAATATATATAATAAAATATTAATTTTAATTATTCACATTATTCAAGAGTTATGATAAATTTGAATTTAAATATTTATATGTAAAATTATTATTAGCATATGATATTACAAAATAAATTAAGGATATTAATTTTTTGAATATATTATTGTGTATATGATAAGTTTTGTATAAGTTATTTTTATATTTTACTATATATAAGACAAATTGTATTTTATTATATATGAGATATATTATATTTTTAGAAAATTTTACATAAACTGATTCAATTTTAAACTCTTAACCCTCAGTTTTTTCGGTTCATTAGCCGGATTAAGTCTAATAACTTTAAATTCTAGCATATTGTTTGATTCATTTTTATTTATTAAGAAATGTGAATTAAATTTTACTTGCATATATTTAGTTAAATATTGGAATAAAAATGAGAATCAATTTCATTTTTTATATTTATTTTAAAAGAAAAATTTTATCAAGCCTGCCCTAATAATAAAAATAACAAATTTATTACAAATGTGGTGCATTTTGAAAACAGTTTTACCTACTGGATTAGACCAATAAATACAATGTTTTATTTAAGCTCATTAGTTTTAGAAATTTTCTTATTTAAACTAAATGTATGCTTTTACATATAGATTAAACTGATAATAGATTATCATATTTACTTTTAAAATATGAAATTAATTGTAAAAACTATTATTTTAATATATAATAATTTAGTCCATGAATGAAAACATAATAGTTTCTCACTTTCAGAGTGTTTTATGAATTATTATCAAATTTTGCAGGTTGTTTTAAGAACCTTCAAAACTTCTTGAAAAAAAAATACCCTTCAAAACTAGTATAAATGGGACATATTTCATGAAGAATATATGTATGTCCTTTTCTTTCTTTTTTTTAATTTTTCTTTTTCCTAGCATACATAGCCAGGTCAATCCATCCAATTTCTTGCTTTTTATACTAAATACATGCATTTATATGCTAAAAATAGAGATTATAGGACAAGGAAATATAATACTTTATTCAAGTATGTGACCACATGTATACTAATCCACGGTGACAAATTAACTAGTTAATTTGTATAATATATAATTCAATTCCAATTAATTGGCCAAAGAAAAAGTAATCGAATCAATGATGAAAAAAATATAAGTCAATGTAAAAATTTAAATATGAAATTTCTTAATTAATTTTTAAATAACAATTTTTGGGTTTTTATTCCTAGATTAAATCTTTATTGGCTAATCTATCATTGATACTTCTTCTTTTATATTTCCATTGGTCATCTTGAGGAAATTAAATTAAAGATGTTTGAAATATAATTTATGTCTCTATTCACTACAAGAAATTTAATGGTTATAATGGAAATTTTTGCCACAAATAAATATGTATTCCATTACCAAATTATTGTAGCTACGGTAGAGATGGAAATTTGGTAGTAGATAACAATATATAGATGTTGAGGGAGATGGAAATTCGGCACAGATAAAGAAGGTATAGTGACTACTAAGGCTGTCACTTGTTAAATACAATATTTGTATTCCTTATTTTGATAATTCTAAAACCATAATTTAGGAATTAGAATTTGTCATATGTATTCGAATTTCAGTTTATATTATACAAAAATTGGAGGTAAAAGATAAATTCAAGAAAAGAAACATATGTGGAATAAAAAGATATATTAAAATATTAATATAAAGTTATTATAATGTGTATTTAAAAATAAAACTCAAAATATAAAAGTTTTTAAAGTGAATTATTTTTCTCTAGTTAAAAAATGGGTTTTATAAAGGAGTACTCTATCCAAGCATTCTAATTGACTATTCTAATTTAGTATTCTAATTTTATAACTAACAGTTTTTTACTAAAAAACAAAATAATTGCTAGTTTTGTAAAATATGAATTTATCTTTACTGCTAGTTTTTAGCACAAAAATTATAAATACTTATTGAAAAAATATTTTAAATGTTAGAAAATCAAATATTTCACAAGAAAAAGTTATTCTACTCTCCTTAAATTATTTTCCTTTCAAATTGAGTTTCATTTTTATGGTTCATTTGGCATTGCACTTAGCAAAAATGCTTTTGGAGAAAAAAAATTTATTTTTAAATTTTTTGATTTTTGAAAACTGTTTTTGGAGAGAAACAGGTAAATAGATATTTTTTCCAAAATAATTTATAAAAAATTAAAAAAAAAATCAGTCAATTAAATCAAAAAAATTATAAACTTGCTTTTTGAACACCCAACAGCAATCTCAAACACCCTCTTAGACATCTTTCATTTGGTTTTAGTTCTTCACCATGTAAATCATCTTCTGAGTTTGTGAGTGATTTATTTTTATGTTAGTTTCCAAGTTAATATTGAAAACTTGATTATTGGGTTGCTTAACACCTTTTTCGATAAAATTAATCAGGTGTTTTCAAATTTTACTTTGTAAAAACTTAGGTTAAAAGAGTTAAATAGAATTCTAGGGTTATAATTGGCTTAATTATTATCCTTGAAAAAAATCATTAGTTGAGAAAAACTTTTAAAATTAATTCTTGAGGAGTAGATGTAGGCAAGAGACAGAACTACTATAAATTTAAGTGTGTCAAGATTATTCTTCTTTCTTTTATTTTCAAAATTGATATTATGATTTGCTGAAAAAAATTTCAGATTTAATTTTTATGTGAAAATGTGTTAAAAGTATTTTTTTTTTTTTTGCAAAAACTTATTTGTCCTTAAATTTGTTTGAAGTTTTTGTTACAAATAATGAAGGTGATTTATTTGACAAAAAATTAAATTTAAAAGTTGATAAATATTTTTTGTCATAAACTTTGATTTTGTATAAAGTAATTTAAAATTACCTTCATGTGTGTTATCTGTCCAATATTAATATACTTAAAAAAACGTTAGTCATTTTTCAAGTACTAAAAAGTCTTAAAATTTCAATTCACTCTCCCTATTGAGTTATTTTTGAACCTACGAAAGTGATGTTGCCATCTTGAAAGGAATTTTTGGTTGTCATTAAGCAATAGAACATTCTCTTGTTAAATTGGAAAATTTTCTCGCTTTAGATATATATGCCAACTATTTATAATTTTTTTTAACAATTCTTTGAATTAACTTCTACAGATAAATTAGGTTTGAAATTTTTTTTAAAATAATTCTATATAGTTCTGACATGAGCTGAGAATGTCCTTGCTTAATTTGAGAATTTCCCTAGTGAATTCCTCACTTGTCCAACATAAAGATCTTTTATTCTTCCGATTATTTGTTCATTCTATTCCCTTTTTGCATGCATTTATGTCCTCAAATAAAAATACAACCGAAGCTAAAAATTGATGTTTTCCATTGACAAATATATGTTTGGAACAAGACTTTTTTGTAATTTAGTTAAGCATTGTAAAATAAATTAATTGATATAGAAACAGAGTGTGGGTACAAATGTAATTAGTCAAATGAAAATAAATAAATAAATAATTGTCATAATAGATTCAACTAGTAACCTTAGCTGCTCGTTGCTCCACCACCCCTCCACCGTCTGTTCCATTCTCAACTGGAAGGACTCTTCCATCGTCTTCATTAACTACTTTCTCAGTTAATTTGCGTTTCAGTTATAGATATTAATTTAATATGCCTAGTAAGAACCCGCTAACGGCATATTCGCAATTAGTTTTACTTCCTCAACTTTTTAATCATTACTCTGATATCTGGACTTGATGAGAAGGGTGAGTGAGACTACTCAAAATGGAATTAAATACTTCCTAAACTAGAATATATTGAGGTATATAATGATATTATTCTACTTTCTAATGTACATGCCGTAAATTCCATAAATTATCCAAGCAACTACTAGTGCACTTCCTTAATAAATTTTGTAAAACAAACATTTGCAAGTTTCTAGTATATTATCACTTTCATTTGAAGAATTTTTATTTGGGAAATAATATATTTATGTAAATAATACATGTATATGAATATTCTAATAATAGACATAAATTTAAACCCAAGATCTTAGGTCCAATTGAGGAAGCGAATATATGATATCATTAGGAATATTTGATACCTATATCATTGACTTTTCATTTTCTGGTGAGGGTAATGTCCAATAGATTGATGTTGCCACATGGGGCAGGTTCTTACCGTCAACATTGGTAAAAAAAAAAATCTAAGACAGATTTTGTGCTTAATTTCCATCCCTTTCCTCTGGGGTCCATGAAAATTTAGTTAGGGCATGATGTCTAATTACTTCTTATACTGTCCAATAATAGCTTTTCAAGTTGACATTCCTTCAAATTTTCCTTTTCTGAGGCCTACAGAATTCCTATTTCATTGTTGATTCAGTCCCAATTGGCTTTGAATTTCGTTAAGATCACTAATCTAGTAGATCATAGTAATTAGATTCAAGACCCTTTATGCATTTTCTAAGCAACAAAACAGAAATTAAAAATAATATATTCCATTATGGGGTGGCTATTCGAGATATAACTAAAAAGGTCAAAGTTGGTATGGGGCAATTTGGCTATGGAGAACAAAATATGGATTGAAAATTTTGATTCTCTCTTTGTGCTATAAATATAGTTCTCAAGACATATATATTAATTCTCCATCTCACTAGATCATGCATGTTAATCAATAAGAAGAGAAGTGTAACATATAGAAAAGAGTCTCGTTTGATAGCCAATGTTGACTTGCCTGCTCCTAAATATTTGGGTTCTTAGTTTGCATGTTATACATATAAACAATAGCCCTAATATTGTAGGTTTTCAGGCAGTCATCTTTGGCTAGTTTGACAGGCTATTCTTTATCATGCTAGATTTTCTCCTCTATTTATAATTCACCAAACAAGGAATACTGCTTCTGCATACATATCTTGGTGTATGATAATATATATGAATTAAAGACGAAGAGAAGTCTTACATGAAGATAAAAGTGTTGTTTGGTAGCCAATGATGACTTGCCCGACCCCTTAAGAGGTTTTCACGGTTTCAGTTTTAGAGGCCCATGTTTTAGGTTTTGGGGCAGTCTCATTGGCTATGCTGACACTCTTTTTCTTTCATGCTTGGCTCATCTCTTTTTCAACTATCACCGTAACGGTATTACGATTATAAAATTGCCCCTTAACTTACGCCCAATTATCAATATTCATATATATTAACCTTATTATTTTGTTAGTCTTGCTCCTAAAGGCATAAAATTGTGACAATTCTGAGTCAATTTAACATAAGCTCCACGTTACACATTTTCATGTTAGAAGTTCAAGCTGAGAGATGGAGTTGGACATATTAACTTGGAACTCATCCATACTAGGAAAAAAAAATGCTACTACCGATAAATTTTAATTTAGTGCGGTGGCATTAATTTTAGTAACTAGGGTTGTGAGTGGTATTAATTTTAATGACTAAAATTGTGAGATCTAAATTTTAAAAAGCATGTGACGCCATGATAACTGTCAACGGATAAAAATAACCCATGTGTTTAAAATATTATGATAAGCTTATTGAAAATATCTGTATCAGTTCAAATGTAAATATATCTTTTGCTAACAACACACAACACTAATTAATATATATATTGCTGTACAGTTTCGTTATTTAACAGAGAAGAAGAATACAATATATATATATATATATTCCCTCACTCTCTTGTTTTATAGTAACCAAAATAAAAAAAGAAAAATGTTCCTAATAGAAACACAAGCGCGCATAATTTCCCTTCTATGTTCTTCAGTATATACTCTCCGAATGATCCTCACTATCATCATTCTCAGGTTGATATGAGGGACTTCACATAATATCATATATCCATTGATAATGTCAAGTGGGCTCAGCTGCCACCGATTCTTCCATCTCATCACCACCGAATTCGAACAAAGTTTGGAAGGAATTTTTGCGAAATATTTCAGGGTTTTTGGTAAAATTTTACAATCGAAATGAGAGTAAGATGTTGCTTAGGATAAGAACTGGTACACCCTCAATTTGTGCCATAAATAGAGATTTGGGATGCTTTTCTATATAATGATAGACATTCTCTTCTAATTATTCTCCAAACGGAGCACTAAATTGTACAATAAGTTATGGTGTATAGTATAATGAAGAGTTACTTTTGTGCATAAACACAAGTCGCTTTTGTTGGAAATATAATAATTAAGTCTCAAGTTGATTCCACTTTTAACATATCGATATTGGAGTTGCTGTAACGGTATCAGTTTAAATTGGACTGATTACCGATATCATGATTAAAAAATAATTAGTAAAATCATCTAACTTAATAAAAAAATTAAAAATAATTTTAATATATAATATCTTAAGTTAATAAAAGATTTACATAAATATTATTTTTATTTAAAAAATATAAATTACATAATATTTTTATAATAATAGAGTAATAAACAGTACTAAGTTAAAAAAAATTATTATAGAATAATTTTTAATTTTTTTGTTAAGCAAATATAATAAATTTTTCATTTTTTTAATATGCAAATAGATATTTTATTATGAAAAATAAAAAAGTTTCAATTTTTATATAGTTCGTTTGTGATTGAAAAAAAGTTTTGTTACACAATATTGTTAATGTAAAAAAATCAGTTAAAAATACTTGTATAAACATAAGAATAAAAAAAATTCTATCCAAATATGATGAATAATATAGAAAAAATATTTTGGTCATTATTATATATTATACACTATTTATGTTAAGAAAATTATTACATAATATTAAAAAAATTATTAAAAAATTTACATTCCTAATTTAAATTAATAATAATTAAAATTTTTAATTTTTTTTTTTACTACTATGTAATATATGTATCGATATATATATTGTATGTATTGCTAATAACAAGTAATACAATAATTTTACATTGCTGCTATCAATTATCAGATATATATCAGTCTGGTATCATATAAAAAATCTAAAAAACCATTTGATAATGTATGAGTTGTTATTAGTAAAGTTTTACTCATCGTACATAGGGCTTTTTTTGCTATTTGAAGTATTTTGATAAAGTATTGTGGAAAATTATAATAACAAAGATTAAAACCATCAATTCAAGAGTAAAAAAATATGTATAATTTAAACTTCATATCATATGATTGGTGATTGACAAAGATTGTATATATATCAAATTCAGATTCTCACAACACAAAATAATTAATTGAATACAAAACCCAATTATGTCCCATCAACATCCATTATGCCTCAATTTTTCTTTTGAATCACAACAACAAAAAAATAATAAATAATTAAAATAACCTTCAAATTTATCAGCATCACACTTGTGCCTAATCTCTCCCCATCTTGATGCCATAAACACTAAGTTTCTCCATCGCTCTAGCAAAATCCTGAAAAAACTTGTTATGATCATTGGCATACATCTGATCAAAAGGTGTAGGCATCAGATCATTAAACAACCTGTGACCTCACTCTAAAAACCCCATTGGCATACATCTGATCAAAAGGTGTAGGCATCAGATCATTAAACAACCTGTGACCTCACTCTAAAAGCCCTAACCCTTTAGACAAGTTCGGGAAATACACAATATCAAAAAAAAATTTGGGTCATTATATCATTGAAAATTGATAAAGTTACAAAAGAGAGAGAGACGACAGAGATTCCTTTTTCAAGGTTTAGAGGGAAAGAAGAAACAAAAAATCACAGGAACTAAAAAACATTGAAGGAAGAGAAACGAGTAGATCACTGAAAGATAGAAATTAGGACTGCCAGTGAAAAACGATGTCATTTGGTTACGAAGGTTTTTTGAAAAATGCATTACTGAGTGTTATGACTTTTAATGTATTTAAATAGATGTGGTGCATTTTGAAAACAGTTTTACCTACTGGATTGGACCAATGAATAAAATATTTTATTCAAGCTCATTATTTTTAGAAAAATTCTTATTTAAATGTATGCTTTATATATATATTAAATTAATAATAGATTATCATATTTAATTTACAAATATGAAATTAATTGTAAAAACTATTATTTTAATATATAATAATTTAGTCCATGAATGAAAACATAATAGTTTCTCACTTTTGAGTGTTTTATGGATTATTATCATATTTGCAGGTTGTTTTAAGAACCTTCAAAACTTCTTGATAAATATATATATATATATATCCTTCAAAACTAGTTTAAATGGGGCATATTTCATGAAGAATATATGTATGTCCTTTTTCTTTTTCTTTTTTATTTTTCTTTTTCCTTGTATACATATTAGCTGCCAGCAATATCAATCACAGTTTTATGGGAAGAAACTAAGTATATTTAAGAGCAAGATTCTTAATAATTTGTGGAAGTTCGTTCAAGAACCACAAAAGAAAATTATGCGCATTGACCCAACTCGGGCTTTCAGGACTGTCCACTGGCTGCAGCACCAATTAGTCCTCTAGTCCTAGCCAAATGTTTGCTCCCATTCATGTTTGCTTCACAAGTGCAGCTTACATTACAGATGCTACACCACCACTTACTATCTCTAACCTCAACAATTCCGTTTCTCTTTCAATATGTCACCAAATGAAGCAGAGGAAGCCTCACCTTTCGCTGTCTTTTTCCACGTTTTGTACTCTTCGCAGGCATCACAATGTCTCTTTCCTTGAAGATGCGATATAAGGTCTTTCTCACTTTTGATTTTAGCATGACATATACCACAAGTCCATGACTCGAAAGAATCCATCGAATTTGGATTGGCTTTCAGCTTCTCTAAAGCCATCGCATGTCTCTGACCTTGAAAATGCGAAACAAGGTCTATCTTGGTTGTGGTTGTTATCTTACATACAGCACAAGTCCAGGATGAAGTTGGAGAAACATTGTTTTTCAATGGCTGATCTTTGGCATTCAGCTTCTCGCAAGCATCAGTATGTCGCTTTCTTAGAAGGTGTGAAGCAAAATCTATCTCACTTGAGCATATTCCTTGACAAAGTTCATTCATTTGCTGTTTTTCAGAAATATCTCCACCTTCTGTTGATGTGGAACCTGTTTCCTTATTTTCAAGAGCTACATCTGTTTCGGCTGATGCAGGAGCCTCATAATGGGATTTCGGTCTCTCGGCTTTTTGCTCAACACCAACATTCTCAGAATGTTCCTTGTCAGGATGATCTCTATCTATTTCTTTGTTTTGAGGTCTGCCAGTTTCCACTGAACGAGGAATTTTGCTTTTGGATGACTGATTCTTGCCTTTCAATTTCTCACAAGCTTCCTCATGTCGTTTTCCTTGAAGATGTGAATTGAGGTCTGCCTCATTTGTTGTTATCACTTGACACACAGCACAAGACCACTCCTTCTGCATTTTCTTCAAAGGTGGTATGCCAAGAGGACCCCCACCTCCCTGTTCGAAATTTAAAGTAACAAAACAAAGAAATACAATAAAATGTTATTGAATTGAAATAGCAAACTCTAAGCACGTAGAACAAAGTATGGTTGCGCTTATATAGACACATGATCACTAATATGGTGCCACAATCTTAACAAGTTGCCACTACAAACAAAAAATGAGGCACTAACATTTAATTTTTTATTTTTGAATCATTCTTCAACACTCTTACCATTGAATTAGCTGCAGTCATTTCTTTGATCTTCACCAGATCACATGTTGTGTTTCCTGGGAGAGAAAAGTCAGGCAGTATTTGTCTAACCTGCAAATGTGGTAGACATAGATGTTAGTACAAAGTAAAAATTTAGATGTAAGAGTTACAAGGGCATTCAAAAAACATGTGTAAAAATTCACAATCATGGGAAAAAGGATTAAGAAGTTGAGGTGGATATTATAGAAGATGAACGCCTACTTTGTATGAATATACACTGCTCAATCTCAATGATTGAAAGAGTTTATTCTGTATATGCAAGTGGATATATAGATGAGATTGCACTCGATTATTAATAAAATTTCTTAAAAAGATATACTCTTCCATAAGTGAAATAACAATTAATAGACTTCCAACAAGTTATGCAAAGTAGAAAATTTCACCTGCTTGGTTGCAGACACTTCATTCTTCTCTGTTATTTCCGCAGCATTGATGCATTTCTGCATATCTTTAGGCTGTCCAAATTTCGGCTGCATTTGACAGAAGATGAAAAGAAGGGAGAGGGAACAGAACTAGTTTTAATTTGCATATTTGTAAAGACACTCTTCCATAACAATACAAAATCAATTCATAAGTTTTTGCATAAATGCACAAACCAAGAAATTGACAAAAAGCAGAAAGGAATTATCAATTTTGTAGTTGGTTCAGTGTGATAATCAGATTTGCAATACTAAGATCATTTCAACCGCATGAATTTTGAATTACATTGACTGATTAAACCATTAAGGAATGAATTATTAACTTATTAAGTGCACAAATCAATTTGATCTTAGTTAAAATCAAATTTTCACCAATTCCGGTTCAAAGCCTATTGAGATGTGATAGCATTGGAAGTATACCTCCAAAGCAATAAGATTCTCCTTTGCTTCAGGTTCTGTTTCTTTTGCTTGTGTTATTGCCTCGATAAGAAGGTTATCTTGCTTCAAGAGTTCCAACAGCTTGATTAACCAGTCAAAGACAATGCGAGGATTAATAGAGAGACAAGGATGAACAAGGTGTTTATAGACATAAAAAGAACCATCGAAGTGAGGTGTGACTAAGCCACCAATTATCATTAGCTTAATGGAAGGCCAGTAGGGCAACCTTGAATATACAGACGGGAAAAGTATATTAGAATTCAAAGACAACATGTAACATATAACAGCACTGTAGAAGACAATATAATGTTTAAGCTGCCCAAACTTAGGAGAATAAAACTGTTAAGAAATGGCAAAGCTCAATGATGAAATGGAATATTCTAAGGTTGGAAACAAAGAAAAATAAGCAAGAAACAATCAAGAAATGAAAAAAAAAAAAAAAAAAAAAAACTCTGTGCAGAAACATAGAGCCCAGGGACTCATTCCCCTTCTTCTTGCCCAAGGCTAGAAGACCCAAAGATTCCTAATACCAAAAACCTACCTATTTCCTTTGCTCCACTACCTATTTATAACAGAAATCCAAAACCTCAACCCTTCCACGTGTCTTCTATCTTTATTTCTAGAATATTCTTTAACCATTCTCTATCAAAAACCTACTTAGATATCTTTGTTCCTAGCTTCCCACAATTGTGAAAGACAGAACAGGCACTTTCAATTTTTTAGTTTACCTTCTGCAGGCAGATTCATGTGTAACCTCTTTATAGGAAACTTTAGTATTTGAATCTTTCACTCTACTCTGAATTATTATAGCACAATGAAATTTTTATCTCAATTAAGGCACTTCTTAAGGTCTGATTGACACGAAAATGGAAGGGGAAAAACTGAAATTTGACATCTTACACAATACTTTTCCCACCCAAAATTGAAGTAAATGATTATAACATGAAATAACAATAGAAATCACAGAGGGGGATCAGAATGTGCATAAGTTGAGGTCATTATTGACATAGCAACCAAAACAGGTAAAATAAAATAGATAATTCATGAAGAAGGAGTAGCAAAAATTACCATTGAAGTAGCTTCTCAAAAGCATGTTCAGATAATAAAATCAAGGAAAAGCAGACCCAATATGTAACCAACTTCAGGATATCAGAGGTTGAGTTGGCCTCAATTGCTTGAACGGAAGCACACCTGTCAATTATGACAATTGTCATCAATGCATATACAATCAAATGAACAATAAATTTTTATCATATACTCCCTTTATTTCTAAATAGTTATCGTTTAAAGTTTTTGCACAATAATTAAGAAAAGTGTTTAAGACATAGGGAAAATCCTATATCACCCTTAGATGATTAATCTCCACAAATTGTTATTATTGTACATGATCAATAGATGTATTTAGAAGAGCGAGTTTTAAATAAAGAGATAATATGTAAAAAAATAATTAATATTTATAGATAACTAAGACACATCAAAAAAAAAAAATTGGAATTTAGGAACAGAGACATCTATTTAAGTAAAAACGGTGGAGTTTTAATAGATAGAAAACATCTCTAGTTCAGTAGCTTTTTATATTACCCGATGATCAATAGCAACAAAATGAATGTAGCATAAAATAAAAATAGGACCAAAATAGTGATAGCCTAAAGCAAGGAAAAGAGGCTTACAAGGGATAGCCTAAGGCAAAGAGAGGCCTGCAATTAGAACAGAAAGAAAGGAAAATGAAAGTCCATAGCAGGTAAACCCACAACATGAAAAACAAATTAATAATAGTAACAAGATTCAGATTGGGACAAAACTAGAGGAGATATCAGTAATTACAAAGTCAGCTTCATCAATTCAATACTAATCAAAAGAAGCAGGTAGATTGAAATTCCAATCATTGGAAAAGAAACAATAAACCGAAAAGAGATCTAAAAGGAAAAGAAAGCAAATCATAGAACCAATTTGAGATAAAATAACAGCATTGCAAAACTATAAGCAGGAGGAAGCTTAAAGTTTGAAACATTAATTAGGAGCATACCATGCAAGAATGTTAAAGCATCCAACAGCAACCTTGAATAGAAGACCCATAAAACCCATCTCGAAAATTTCAATCTTTTTGAATGGATTTCTCGGCTTAAATCTCCATTAAAATCTGCTACACAGAAATACCAACACGGCTAAGTAAGACCAAAACAGAGGGAAAGTACGAAAGACAAAAGCTAGGAACATAAGTGGGAAACTGAAAAGGCAGTTTCGTTTAATGGTGATCTTGCCCCTTGGCTGTGTTAGTTGTTCATAACTCGCATGTTGAGACGATTAGATACTTGCAGTCGCAAAATGACACGTGGATGGGTTGTAATTAAAAGTTAAAAACAGCTACTGGGAGAGCGACTGGGCGAGTATAAAGGAAATTTGAATTGTCGCATTCGAGATATAAAAAGGAATCCTCGTACGGAAGGTGAGTAAAACTTTGCTGTGTATGGACTTTGGAATCAGCTCGATACTTAATTATTATATCAACAAATTATTTTTTGAAAAACCGACATTTTACTTTTTATTTTTTTATTATTTAAAATAATTCTTATTTACTGTATAAATTTTAAATATTACAATTTAATATAATACATAATTTTTTAATATTTAATATATTTTTATGTAAATTACTTTAAATTTTATATACAGATTAATAATTTTATAAGAATTTAATATTTATAACCATGCATTACTAATTATTATAACTGCAAAACAAATAGTATATTTATATTATTGTCTTTCTAATTATTATTTCAAATAATATTTTTATAAAAAAATAAAATATTAATTTTAAAAAAATTATTTTTAATTATAATTTATTAAATTTCAATTGTAATTTGTTGTATTATATTTCCAACAAAACTAAATTGTGTACTCCCATAAAAGTTAATTCCCCATTTAATATTCCAGTTTTGTTTTTATTTTAAAGTATTTGAGGTGTAATTATCTGTAAACATTAATCATTACTCCTCTATAGGAAAAGATAGGTCTGGTTCTATTTTCACACATATTAAAAAATTTAATTAATTTAGGTACACTAATAATTTTTGTTTAATATTTTTCAAAAATACTCTCCATTTATTATTATCTTAAAAATAAATGTTTGATCTCTTTTAATGCAAGATTAAAATAAATACTTCTATAAATATTAACCAATTTCAAGAGTTATTTAAAGCAAGAATTAAAAAAATTAAAAATCAAAGAATAATAATTAATTAATAGTTTATTTATTAATATAAGTGGTAGTGACATAATAATAATAATAATAATAATAATAATAATAATAATAGGATATATAAATAAGTGTATTATTGTAATTGAATAAAATAACTACATTTCAATAAAATAAAATAAAAAGTGGCATGTAATTTCGGATGACTAAAAATGAAAAGTAAATCTATTTTTTTAGGACGGAGAGAGTATTTATCTATTCTATTTTTATTTAACAATTAAAGAAAGAAAATTTTATTTTTTTTGGAATGTATACTAACAATAGTTTATGAGATATCAAGGTAATATAATATTTTATCTTTATATTAAATACATTTTTAATTATTATACAATAACCTTAATCGATACCTAATTAGGAATAGAGAGAGTATATATATATATATATATAATTCATTTTATAATGCGTAAAATTTAAACAAGAATTTATTTTGCTGATTCAAATTTGATTATTAATTATTAAAATCTTTCGCATTATATTTTTAATATTTAAAAAATAAAATTTCTTATGAATGCATACCTTTTATGTACCTTTTTGAATTAAAATTGATACTATCAAAATTCCCCAAAAAAATGAAAATTTTTATCAAAAAATTATATGTTTTTGTTAAAACGTAACTTTGTTAGTACACAAATAATTTGAATATTTTTATAATTATGTTGAGCTAGACTTAATGGATTAGGGTTTAAGGAAAAAAATCTATTTAACCCCACCCAAAAGATAAATAGGCTGGATTGGGTTCAGACTTAGGTTTCCAAGCTGGCTTACTTACGGAGAACATTAACCAAGCAAAAGCTAATAACGGCTGTAAATGAAAATCGAGTAAAGTAGAATAATGATAAATTTGAGTTCGGTTCAATTTAAAACTATTAAATTTATGAGCGATTTAAATTCAGTTTATAAATAGTTCATATATTATATTTAACGAGTTTAGTTCGAATTAAATTCATTAATTAATAATGATAAAAAAATCTAATTCGATTAATTTGAATTTAATAATAAAATATAATATAAACGATAGTTAAAAAACCAAATAATATTAAGTTTAAACTTGAAAAGATTTTTTCAATCTCGAATTTGAACTAAAGTTCGGCTCTTCAATATGAACAAACGATTTTGAATGAATTTTTTTCTAAATCCAAATTTGAATAGTTCGCAAACGATTTGGTTTATTTACAACTCTAATACTAGTTTGTTTTTTCTTCTGAAAATATTTTAGTATTTAAATCAAATAGTCTTGCCTCCCCAATCCTCATAGCATTGCCAAGAATTTGATTAGTTGCTTAGAAAATGAATAAAAGGTCTTGAATCTAAAAGTGGTCTACCAGATTTGTGATCTTAACGAAATTCAAAGCCAATTGGAACTGAATCAACAATGGAATAGGACTTTTGTAGGCATCAGAAAAAGAAAATTTGAAGGAATGCCAACTTTAAAAGCTATTATGTAACAATATAAGAAGTAATTAGACATCATGCCCTAACAAACTTTTAATGGACCCAGGAAAAAAAAATGTCGCAACTAGGGGTGTAATCGAGTCGAGTCGACACAGTATCAGGTTCGAACTCGATTCGATTAAAATACTCGAAACTCCAGCTCGATCGAGATTTTTTTTAAATGTTCGAAACTCGACTCGATAAAAATTCGAACTACTCGAACTCGACTCGATAAAACTCGAATCAATAAAAAATTAATAAATAATATACTCAATTAAGTTCGAATATAAGAGTATAAATGTAATTTAATTGAGCTCGATTAATCTTGCGAGTCTTACGAGTTGAGTATTATGATACTCGAACTCGACTCGACTAACTACTCGAGCTCAAGCTCAAATCGATTAATTCCGAGTCGAATTCAAGTATTTTTTGAGTCGATCTCGAGTATCTCACGAGTAGCTTGACTCGTTTATATCCATAGTCGCAACATCAATATATTGGACATTACCCTCACCAGAAAATGAAAAGTCAATGATATAGATATCAAATATTCCTAATGATATCATATATTCGCTTCCTCAATTGGACCTGAGATCTAGGATTTAAATATATATCTATTATTAGAATATTCATATACATGTATTATTTACATAAATATATTATTTCCCAAATATAAAATCTCCAAATGAAAGTGATTATATGTTAGAAATTTGTAAATGTTTGTTTCACAAAATTTATTAAGGAAAAGCACTAGCAGTTGCTTGGATCAATTATGGAATTTACGACAAGTAAATTGGGAAGTAGAATAATATCATTACTGCCTCAATATATTCTATTTTAGGAAGTATTTAATTCCATTTTGGGTAGTCTCACTCTTCTCATCAAGTCCAGAAATTAGTGTAATGATTAAAAGGTTGAGGATTAGTAAAACTAATTGAGAACTTGACGTTAGTGGGTTCTTACAAGAAATTTATTAATATATGTAACTGAAGCGTAAATTATCCTCGTAAACTCTATTATTTAGGATGTTAATATAGATATTCACCTAAAAAGTATTTAATGAAAACGATGGTGGAGTACTTCCACTAGAGAATGGAACAGATGGTGGAGGGGTGGTGGAGCAACAAGTAGCTAAGGTTACTAGTTGAATGTATTAACTATGACAATTTCTTTTTATTTTCATTTGACTAATTGTAATTTGCTAATTAATATTGATTATTACATTTGTACCCACATTTTGTTTCTGTAACAATGCTTAATTAATTAAATTATAAAAAGTCTTGTTCCAAATATATATTTGTCAATGGAAAATATCAAATTTTAGATTCGATTGCATTTTTATTTGAGGACATAAATGCAAGTAAAAATAATGAACAAATCGTCCCAAGAATAAAAGATCTTTATGTTGGACAATTGAGGAATTCACTTGGGAAATTCTCAAATTAGCAACGAATTTATTTGCTCTTATCAGAACTATATACATCTTTTTTTTCTAAAAGCATTATTCTATGATAAGCTGTCAAATCGGTAAACTGATTTAATAATTTTCTATGACTATCAACATTTAAAAAAAAAGATTTTACCAATATAAATCAATGCTAAAAATAAAATCGGTACATAAATGTTAGTCATAATTTTTTAGAACATCTACTTTGAAAGCGAAACGTATGATTGTCCATTGGTAATGATAATTTGAACTTTATTTATGCAGGAAATTTAATTTAAGAGATGAGAATTGTTTTAAAAAAAATTATAAATAGTTGGCATATATATATATATATAAGCTAGAAAATTTTCCCATGCTTAATAGCAGCAAAAAATTTCCCCATCATTTTATCCTTTAACAAGTGACAGCCTTAGTCGTCACTATATCTTCTCTATCTTTACTGAATTTCTATCTCCCTCAACATCTATATATTGTTATCTACTATCAAAATTCCATCTCTACCGTACCTATAATAATATGGCAATGGAATTACATATTAATTTGCGACAAAATTTTCCATCGTAACCATTAAATTTCTTGTAGCGAATAGAAATATAAATTATATTTCAAACCTCTTTAATTTCATTTCCTCAAATTAACTAGTGGAAATATAAACGAAGAAGTATCAATGATAGATTAGCCAATAAGGCTTTATTCTAGGAATAAAAACCCAAAAGTTGATATTTAAAATTAGTTAAGAAATTTCATGTGTAAATTTTTACATTGACTTATATTTTGTCCATTTTTTTTAAATATCATTCATTGATTCGATTACTTTTTCTTTGGCCAATTAATTGGAACTGAATTATATATTATATGAACTAGTTAATTTGTCATTGTGGATTATGTGATCATATATTTGAATGTAAGTATTATATTTCCTCGTCCTATAACACATGCAATCATTTTTATTTGAAATCATTGTTGATATCTAATTTTAACAGTCAGTGGACAGTTCTTGTTTCATAAAAATAGAACAATTTCACTAATTTGTAATTCAAGAAGATGTGTGGTAACTTAATCCTTTTGTTTGGACTTGAGTTCTTGATTTAGTTCAACTTGATCTTTTCAATTCAGAAGTTGATTAAAAGATAATTGTAATGATGGGGCCATCACATGAGACCAAATCTGTTGTCAATTGTTGGTTTCATTCATAATTTGTAGATCAGTGTTTTTGAGCAATTAATTTCTCTTTTGATTGTTTGATCAAAAAACAAAGTTAGAGAACTAGAATACAGAGTGGGGAAAGAAGAAAAATAATTAATTCTTGTCTTTCATGTGAAGGCACTACTCTTCAGCAATCACAAACTTAACCAATATAATGCAGAAGAAAAGAGAAGGTATAGCATGAAGGAGAAGAGCTGGTCAAATTAGCCAAGTTGACTGCCTGATAACCTGATTAATGGATTGTTTTTTGCATATAACCCAGATAGCTAGGAGCAGGCAAGTCATCCTTGGCTCTCAAACAAGACTCTTCATCTTCAAGTTATACCTCTCTTCCTCTTTCATCTTTCAAATTCATGCTGCAGTTTTTATTCACTGACTAAATGAATAATAAATTGTTATATATTAAAAATAAGAGTTTTTACAATTAATTTCATATTTATAAATTAAATCTGATAATTTATTATAAATTTAATCCATATATAAAAGCATATAAATAATAAATTTTCTAAAAATAATGAGCTTGAATAAAATATTTTATTTATTGATCCAATCCAGTAGGTAAAACTGTTTTCAAAATGCACCACTTTTTTAATAAATTTGTTATTTTTCTTATTAGAGGGGGCTTGATAAAAATTTTCTTTTGAAAAAAAGCCTGTAGAGTGCAGACCCACACATTGAGACTGGACTTAGCATCAAAAGCAAAGAGACTCAATATAGCTGGCCCAACCCAATTGATGAAAATGTGCAAGGAGTTCAGTAGTATTGGTCTGTGACTAAGACAATGACTACAAGCTGCCAGAAATATCAAACACAGCTTAAAGGGAAAAAACTAAGTATATTTAAGAGCAAGATTTTAATAATTTATGGAAGTCCGTTCAAGAATCACAAAAGAAAATTATGCACATTGAACCAACTCGGGCTTTCAAGTGTGTCCACTGGCTGCAGCACCAATTAGTTCTCTAGTCCTAGCCGAATGTTGGTTCCCAATAAGGTGTTTCTTCATGTTTGCTTCACAAGTGCAGCTTATATTACAGATGCTACACCACCATTTATTATATCTAACCTCAACAACTCCGCTTTTCTCTTTCGATGTGTTCCCAAATGAAGCAGAGGAAGCCTCATTTTTTGCTGTCTTTCTCCAAGTTTTGTACTCTTCACAGCCATCACAATGTCTCCTTCCTTGAAGATGCGATATAAGGGTTTTCTCACTTGTGATTTTAACGTTACATATACCACAAGTCCACAGCTCGAAAGAATCCTTCGAATTTGGATTGGCTTTCAGCTTCTCTAAAGCCACCGCATGTCTTTGACCTTGAAAATGCGAAACGAGGTCTATCTTGCTTGTGGTTGTTATCTTACATACAGCACAAGTCCAGGACAAAGTTGGATAATCGTTGTTTTTCAATGGCTGATCTTTGGCTTTCAGCTTCTCACAAGCATCAGTATGTCGCTTTCTTAGAAGGTGTGAAGCAAAATCTATCTCACTTGAGCATATTTCTTGACAAAGTTGACAAATCCGTGGTTGTTGGGCATTCATGTGCTGTTTGTTAGAAATATCTCCACCTGCTATTGATGCGGAACCTGTTTGCTTATTTTTAAGACCTCCATCTGCTTCCACTGAAGCAGGAGCCTCATAATGGGATTTTGGGTTCTTGGCTTTTTGCTTGACACCAACATTCTCAGAATATTCTTTGTCAGGATGATCTCCATCTATTTCTTTGTTTTGAGGTCTGCCTGTTTCCACTGAAGGAGGAATTTTGCTTTTGGATGACTGGTTCTTGGCTTTCAACTTCTCACAAGCTTCCTCATGTCGATTTCCTTGAAGATGTGAATTGAGGTCTGCCTCACTTGTTGTTGTGACTTGACACACAGCACAAGACCACTCCTTCTGCATTTTCTTCAAAGGCGGTATGCCAAGAGGATCCCCACCTCCCTGTTGGACATTTAAAGTAAGAAAATAAAGAAATACAATAAAATTTTATTGAATTGAAATAGTAAACTCTAAGTTCATAGAACAAAGTATGGCAGTGCTTATATGGACACATGACTACTAACATGTTGCTACAATCTTAAACATGTTGCCACTACTTAACACACACTACCCAACTATTAATAATAAAATAAGGACATTAACACACTGTTCCACTACTAACAATGAAATAAGATGCTAACATTTAATTTTGAATTTTAATATTAATTTTGAATTTTTGAATCATTCTTTAACACTCCTACCATTGAATTAGCTGCAGTCATTTCTTTGATCTCCACCAGATCACATGTTGTGTTTCCTGGGAGAGAAAAGTTAGACGGTATTTGTCTAAACTGCAAATGCGGTGGACATAGATGTTAGTACAAAGCAAAATCTTAGATGTAAGAGTTACAAGGGCATTCAAAAAATATGTAAAAATTCACAATCATGGGAGAAAGGATTAAGAAGTTGAGGTGGATATTATAGGAGATGAAAGCCTACATGCAAGTAATTGTATGGATATACACTGTTCAATCTCAATTATCAAAAGAGTTTATTCTGTATATGCAAGTGGATATATAGATGAGATTGTACTCTATTATTAATAAAAATTCTTAAAAAGATATACTCTTCCATAAGTGATATAACAATTTGATAAACTTCCAACAAATTATGAAAAGTAGCAAATTTCACCTGCTTGGTTGCAGACACTTCATTCTTCTCTGTTATTTCCACAGCATTGATGACTTTCTGCATATCTTTAAGCTGTTCAAACTTCGGCTGCATTTGAAAAAAGATGAAAAGAAAGGACAGGGTACAGAACTAGTTTTAATTTGCATATTTGTAGAGACACTCTTCCATAACAATACAAAATCAATTCATAAGTTTTTGCATAAATGCACTAACCAAGAAATTGACAAAAAGCAAAAAGGAATTATCAATTTTGTGGTCGGTTTGGTGTGATAATCAGATTTGCAATACTAAGATCATTTCAACCACATGAATTATGATTTTAGTTAGAAAGGTATAACTTTCTGGTATCTATTAAAATAAAAATTTCACCAATTCTGGTTCAAAGCCTATTGAGATGTGGTAGCATTGGAAGCATACCTCGAAAGCAATAAGATTCTCCTTTGCTTCAGGTTCTGTTTCTTTTGCTTGTGTTTTTGCCTCGATAAGATTATCTTGCTTCAAGAGTTCCAAAAGCTTTATCAACCAGTCAAAGACAATGCGAGGATTCATAGAGAGACAAGGATGAAGAAGGTGTTTATAGACATAAAAAGAACCATCGAAGTGAGGTGTGACCAAGCAACCAATTATCATTAGCTTAATGTAAGGCCAGTAGGGCAACCTTGAATATACAGATGGGAAAAGTATATTAGAATTCAAAGAAAAAATGTAACATGTAACAGCATTGAAGAAGACAATATAATGTATAGGCTGCCCAAACTTAGGAGAAAAAAACATACTTAGACATCTTTGTTCCTAGCTTCTCACGATTGTGAAAGACAGAACAGGCAATTTCTATTTTTTAGTTGACCTTCTGTAGGCAGGTACATGTGTACTTGAATCTTTCACTCTACTCTTAATTATTATAGCACAGAGAAATTTGTACTTGAATCTTTCAATCTACTCTTAATTATAGGACAATTTAGTACTAGATTCTCATGCTATAATAATTCAGGCAATTTCAATTTTTTAGTTTACCTTTTGTAGGCAGGTTCATGTGTACTTGAATCTTTCACTCTACTCTTAATTATTATAGCACAAAGAAATTTCTCTCAATTAAGGCATTTCTTAAGGTCTGATTGACACGAAAATGGAGGGGGGAAAGTTGAAATTTGACATCTTACACAATATTTTTTTCCACCCAAAATTGAAGTATATAATTATACCGTGAAAATAACAATAGAAATCAGAGAGGGGGATCAGAATGTGCATAAGTTGAGGTCATTATTGACATAGCTACCAAAACAGGTAATATGCAATCTATAATTCATGAAGAATGGGTAGCAAAAATTACCATTCAAGTATCTTCTCAAAAGCATGTTCAAATAGTAAAATCACGGAAAAGCAGACCCAATAAGTTATCAACTTCAGAGCATCAGAGGTTGAGTTGGTCTCAATTGCTTGAACGGAAGCACACCTGTCAATTATGAAGATTGTCATCAATGCATATACAATCAAATGAACAATCACTTTTTATCATATAGTTTTAATAGATGGAAAACACCACTAGTCAAGCAGTTTTTTATATTACCCGATGATCAATAGCACCAAAATGAATGTAGCGTAAAGTAAAAATAGGACCAAAATAGTGATAGCCTAAAGCAAGGAAAAGAGGCTTACAAGGGATAGCCTATGGCAAAGAGAGGCCTGAAATTAGAACAGAAAGAAAGAAAAATGAAAGTCAAGAGCAGGAAAACCCACAACAAGAAAAACAAAATAATAATAGCAACAATTTGCTGATTGGGACAAAACTAGAGGAGATATCAGTAATTACAAAGTCAACTTCATCAAGTCAATACTAATCAAAAGATGTAGGTAAAGTGAATTTTCAATCATTGAAGAAGAAACAATAAACCGAAAAGAGATCTAAAAGGGGGAAAAAGGCAAACTATAGAACAAATTTGAGATAAAATTACAGCATTGCAAAACTATAAGCAGTAGGAAGCTTAAAATTTGAAACATTAATTAGGAGCATACCATGCAAGAATGTTAAAGCATTCAACAGCAACCTTGAAGAGAAGACCCATAAAACCCATCTCGAAAAATTCAATCTTTTTCAATGGGTTTCTCGGCTTAAATCTCCATTAAAATCTGCTACACAGAAATACCAACACGGCTAAGACAGGCCAAAACAAAAGGGAAGTATTAAAGGCAAATGCTGGGAAGATGAGTGGGAAACTGAAAAAGCAGTTTCTTATGTTCATCACAAAAAGCAGTTTCGTATAATGGCGAATTTGCCCCTTGGCCGTGTTCGTTGTTCATACTCGTCTGTTAGGATGGTTAAATAATCGCTGTCGAAAAAATACACGTGGATATATTGTAATGAAAAGTTGAAAACAGCTACTGGGCGAGCGAGTATAAAGAAAATTTGAATTCCCACAGTGGAGATGTAAAAAGGATTCCTCGTACGTACGATGAGTAAAACTTTACTCTGTATGGATATTGGAATCAGCACGATGCTTAATTATTATATTTCCAACATTGTGTTTTCCGATAAAAGTTAATTAAATATAACGATGGTTGGTTTTTCATTAATAATTAAACACAATTAAATAATTTTAATTACTAGTATATTTTTTAAATTTTTCTTAATTATTTAGGCTTAAAAAAATTAATATTTTAGTTTGAAATTCAGAATTCATTCTGTCTTTATCTAATTTGTATTCTCTATCTATAATTAATACTGATTTTAGTTTTCTAAGTCACCTAATCTATTTTTCATTATGCATTTTTCATTATATAAAATAAAACCACAACTTACTTTTTTTATTTTTTTTAACTTTATAAAGATTGCATCAAGATACATAAATCAAATTCTTTTCTTTTTGTTGTTGATACAACCAAATTCTTTTTTTATGTTTTGAAATACTAACTTTTGTATATTATTTTACAATTTGTGATTAGTGACCAAAGGATTATTTGAATCCATTGAAGATTTGTTTTCCTAAATTTTATGATAAAATATTTCTATTTAGAAAAAATTTTATAGGTAAACAATGCATAAATTATACACACAATTAATTAATGGAATAGTCTTTTTAATTATGTATTCCTGTATGTTGAATTTTTTTTTTCAAATAAAATATTATTTGAATATTTTAAATAAATAATAGTCGACAAATTATTTTCAATGGATAAAACACATATTTTAGGACAGTGATGTACTTCATTCCCCTTATTACTTTGCTTCTTTAAATGATAATTCAATTTTTGAGAATAATGTGGTCTCAGCCATAAATAATAATGAAAATTTTAGCTTCAGAAATAATTAAATGTATCATTATGCAATATGTAATTGACCATTATAAAATAATTCTAACGATATCTAATATTTAATTTTATAAAATTTTATTCAAATATATTATAAGGTTGTATTTTTTGACCTGATAAATAATAATTCACTCAAAATTTGTTTTGAATTAAAAAGTAAAATTTGAAATAATCCAATTTTAAAATTCATGAATTTTTGAGTTAGGTTCAATCCACTTTATTTTTTAAAGAAATATTAGTCATATTTGTCATCAATATTTTTTTACACACTTTTTTTTTCTCAATGGTTCATTATATCCACTATTTTTAATTAAAAAAAAAACTTGCAATTTTTTTAGGTAAGTTAAATATAATGATTTTTTTTCTCTCCTCTCTCTTCTCATATTCATACCTCTCTTCATTCTCATTTTTTTTTTTATTAAAAATTTATATATATATAGAAAAACACTAAGAGAAATAAAAGAATATTTTTAGTCTGGTTTTTAAGAGAATGCAAATGGTACTCATTGAGATGCAAAGGGTACTCCATGTGAATATGTATAATAAACTGATAAAATGTATATAATTAAATCAGTAAATTTTTATTACCTTATTGTAAAGAATATACCCAATAAAAATCAGATAAATAAATTGTATTGAATTAAAATAAATTGGAGTTTATCGAATCAATTTTTTGACTTGAATCTAATCAAGTGACTGATTAATTTTCGATTAAACTAATTTAACCGATAGGTATTGATCTAATATGTATAAAAAAAAATACATAGGTATTAATGTTAAAAACAATAGTTTAAACCTTCAATTAAAAATTATTAATTACTATAACTTGATGAGTTTAAAATTTTAAAAAAATGGTAATACAATAGGAAAAAGAAAATCATTGGTTAAAAAGATAGAAAATACATCTAATAAACAATAAATACCATTTAATTACCCAAAAATCAGTTTAAAAATATTTTTTAGTTTTTAGTTTTTTCTATATATTTATCTAAATTTTAATTAAAAAAGTGCAAAAGAGAAAATGAATAGTAATGTGAGATATGAGAAAATATAGAGAAAAGAGAGGGAAAAATTAAAAAAAAAATATAGATTTTAATGTTTTAATCATTATATATTTAACTTTACTTAGAGAAAAAATTATAGATAATTTTATTAAAAATAGTAGATGTAATAGACCAATAAAGAATATAGTGTTAAAAGAAAATATTGATAGTAAGTATAACTAATATTTATTTAATTTTTAAAGATAATTCAAAGTTTTAGAAAAGGTTAACAAACTAATTTTATTTATTATATCTTAATTAATTAGAGACATTAATTATATCTAACTATATTATATTTGCCTATATTCTAGCCAAATACTAAAACCTTAGTATAAAACTTCAAACTAATATTATATATATATATATATATATATATATATATATATTAAAATTCATTTTGAAGTACATTTTGCAATGCATTAAGTTTAAATAAGAATTTATTTCGCTCATTCAAATTTGATTATTAATTATTTAAATCTTTCTCATTATATTTTTAATATTTAAAAAATAATATTTCTTATGAATGCATACCTTTTATTGTACCTTTTGAATTAAAATTGATATTATTAAAATTACAAAAATAATTTGAAAATTTTTCATTGAAAATTATATGTTTTTTTTTTATTGAAACGTAACTTTGTTAGGACACTAAGTAATTTGAATATTTTTATAATTTTGTGGAGCTATACTTAATGGATTAGGCTTTAAGAAAAAAAAAAATCTACTTAGCCCACCCCAAAAAGGTAAACGGATTGGATTGGGTCCAAACTTGGGTGGACGTGTCCAAGCTGGATTACTTCCGAAAGAACATTGACCATGTAAAAGCTAATATTGAAATAGTAGTTTTTTTTTTTTTCCTTATGAACATCTTTTAGTATTTAAATCAAATCGTCTCGCCTCCCCCTCCCCCTCCCCAGTAGGGATGTAGTCAAATCGAATTGAGTAGATATAGTATTGAATTCGAGTTCGACTCGATTAAAAATTTTGATTAAATTTTTTTAATTGCTTGAAACTTAATTTAAAAAATATTTGAATTATTCGAGATTGACTTAAAAAAATTCAAATCAACTAAAAAATTTAATAAATAGTATACTTGATTTGATTTGAAATCGGTTCGAGTTAACTTTATTTAGCTATTTAAATATTTATAGTATAAAAATAATTTAATAAATAATAAAAATAAAAAATATTCAATTAAACTCGTCAGTCTTACGAGTATCTTTTTTTAGTAACACTAAAATAATTAAATATATTTTTATAATTGATAAAATAACATATTTTTAATTGTATCTAATTGTATTTTAATAGATTAGGCAGGTAAAATCAATTTATAATATAATTTTTCTCGTGTTGTAATTGTATTGATATGATCATGATTCATATTCATTTAATCAAAACTCATATACAGTTAATTTCATATAATTGTCGTGTCAAAAATTTTCAGCTATAACAATAAAGAATAATAATGTTACTTGATTATAAAAGAGTGGATGACAAGGGACAACTATTTGTTATATCTTGACTGTGAGAAATCTTCTAATTTATGAAAAAATGTTTAATTATTTTAAATATTAAAAATATATATAATACATATTTATATATAAATAAATTTATAATACATAATATTAGTATATTCAAATAAATATTAATAAATTAATTAAATAGCTATTATTTTTATATTATATTAGTTAATATTATACTAATATTTACCAATTTAGATTGTAAATAGAAATAAATAAATAAAATTTAATTTAATATTCGTAATATCGTATTGTATTGTGTCAGTTGTGCACATTTAAATATGTTATGTAAATTATTTTATAATCACATTGTGTCAAATATAAATATTTAGATATATTAAATAAATTATATTGTATCGTATAATTTGGTATATATTTAGATATGTTAAGTTAATTGTGTCGTGTCGTGTTAATATGAATTTTAACCATGTTATATCCGTATTTCAAATATTTAACACGATTAATTAATTATATCGTATTCATATTTAATATAATCATAACATATTCAACCCACCTCTATTTATCATATATTGAATCTCTGCCTTCTCTTCTATTTTTAAATAGTTTTTATACTCATCTTTTACTTAAGAATTAAAAAATTAACATTACTTTATTTAGTGATTCAAAAGAGCAATGTACCTTATACTATAGTTAGAATGTATTTTGAAATTATTTTAACACTAAATATTAATTACTGTTCAATAAAATTGTAATTCATGAATTTTTATTAATTTTAATATTTAATTAGATTTTGACCCTTCATTATTTGGTTCTGTGTCCGGGCCGGGTGAAAATCACTTAAAGCTCAAACTAGAATGCTAATTAACTTGGAAAAAGACATGATATGACATTGGCACATCCTTAATGTTGGCCAAAATCAAAAGGGTCACTTGTCACCTTTATCATAAAAACAAGGGCATTAAATTCCAAACACTTCATCCTAAAGAAAGTTTCCATTAGTTGCTATCAAAAAATTTTGGCGCTTAAATTTGAATGTTAGGCATCATTTTAAATAATTTTGAAATAATATTTTATAGAAATAACAATTTGGATTCTCTCGCCTCAAATAGAACAGTTTTTTAATAAATTTTTTTCTGTCCCAATTATTATATATTTTTATATATATTTAATAATTATTTATATTTAAATATATTTAATATTTTTTTTAAAAATAATAAAATAATAATCATTTAAAGTAAAAAAATATATTTTTTTACTTAAACAATTATATAATTAATTAATTAGTTAAAATAAAAAATATTTTTAATATTAAAATAAAATAAAATAAAAATTTAGTGAAAATCAGGAAACGGAAGGAGGTCAGAAATCTCCGCTCCCATATGGTGCGGGAATGAGGACTCTAAATTTTTTTCTAATGGAAAATGGGCAGGGTTGGAGTCAGAGTATAAGGTAGAGTTTTGAAATCGGGGACAGAGATAGAAAACTCTACCTGAACCCGACACACTATAAATTAATTAAACTAATTCACGTACCTGACAAAAAAAAATTCTAACACTTTAAACTATTTCTAAATTCTTTAAGAACTAAGAATGTAATTGTACTGTTTTTAATAGATCATTCATTGTTGATTTTTTGGATTAAGTAAAAGTAAACCAAATTTGCGTTTTAAAATGTCAAAGCCTATAAGCTCATGGAGACTAAGCACATCTTGCCTTTCAATTTAGCATAAGATTTTGATTAAAAAAACATTATTATAAGATTTTGTCAAAGTGTTTCGACTAGATAGATTTTGTTGGAAGAAACTTCGATGAAAAAATCTAAAGTTTGGAGGAAAAAATAAAACAAAAAAATTATAGCATAAATTATAATTACTTTTATTTTTTGGTAAATAGAAATTCAGAAGACAAACCAAATACCAAAGACAATCAAATTTTAAAAATCCATGGGCCATACAATTACAGCTAGCTCCGACCAAAAATTTGGGCATACATTTTAATTAATCAATTCTATTTTTCTAACAAAAAAAATCATATTCTAGTACAATTACAAAAATTCTTACATTCACTTATCTAGATCACTATAAATATATGAATAACAAATTTAATGAGAAACTAACAACATATATTAATTTTAATGTTTTAAATTTTTTTAAAATTTTATATAATACTATATGATTTTATTATCAATTTGATTTATACATACATGCATGGAATTCATAATGAGGAGAAAAAACTCCATTTCTTACTTCAATAATTCAAGGCAATCAATGTATGCCAAAAGAAAAAAAAAAAGAATGAATGGATTAAAGCATCTAAGATGTAATTTAAAAACAAATATAGTGGGTTTACAATATGCATGAGAAGCACAAATCAAAAGAAATAGCTTTAATAGCTTTTTATAACTCTTTTGACTCTTCTCATTCTCAGCACATATAAAGTGATTACATGATTTCCACTAATTCATAACTCCACCAATAGCATTATGTTAATCCATTGAAATTCCCATAAAATATGGACATAGTTTCTTCTCATTTTCTGTCAATATATTGAGGGAAATAGAAATAGCCCACAAATTCATTGTAGGCACCAATAATTTACTAATGGGTAGTCATAATATATAACACTATTTGAATCCCACTAATCAAAGATCATATGTATTGCTCATAAATCAAGCAAAGTTGCATGTGCATAATGATCTATGACATCAAGCAATGGCTTTGCTGTGGGGATTTTCATGTCCTCCTAGGTTGGTAATGGCATTTTACGTGTGGTGCACTAAAAAAAAATGATATTAGTTACTTGCAATGCACAAATTTGAGAAGTTTGTGTTTATTTAGAAAAGCTATATACATGTTAGGTTATAGACCATTGGCCTTTTTTTCTCGTTGAGTAGTGTAAATTCCATACCATGCTTTATTTATTTATTCATTTATTGCTTTAGGAGCAGAAAAATTTTCGATTTTTTTTTATACAAGACCAATTTTCAAGCTATTTTAAAGTGTGTGTATATATATATAATTTCTGAATTTATAATTAAGTTTATGTAATTAGGTCTTTCTATTTATAATTTGTTCAATTAACTCTCTTAGTTTTTAACTTAATTTTGAACTAATTTACTTAATTGACTAACAAATAACAATTAAATGAAAATTTATTCAATTGACTCTATAATAATAATCATCATCATTATTATTTAGATGCTAAGTGTTTGATAAATAAGGATTTCAAAATTGATAATTAAGAGAGCCTATTACACAAATTAAATTATTAAATAAGTTAAGTGAATAAAATTAATATATCTGATGGAATCACTTCAACAAAATTTCACTTGAGAGACTTCAAATATTTACTGCATAAATAAGTTCATAAAATTTAAAAATCAAAATATAGTTTTTTTTTTTTAAAAAAAAGAGGTGATTGAAAGCATGGATTAAAGGAATGCTTACCCTGTCAAAGAATGCAAAACCTGATTCAAATCCTTCGTCATATTCAATTCCTTTTTATAGTTGATGACTTGACATAAGCAAAAATAAAGGTAGAGTTTTTGCTTTCCAGAAGACTATAAGTTATCATGATTTTTCTTTTTATAAAAGAATAATTGGCATTATTTTTCATATAATTAACAAATATTTCATATAAAATATTTATGAATTTTTAATCACAAAATTGTCATACGTATGAGTTATTATACAAATTTTATAAATAATTAAAATTGCATTGTAAAATTAAATCTGTTCATAAATTTATTTATAAGATGAAAATCGATTCTTAAAAAATGTTGGTGATGATTGATGCTAGATTAAGCTGGATTAATTATTATATTAACAAAATCTTAAAAAATTAATTAAAAAAAAAAAGTAAAAGTGTGCAGTGCTGTTGGCTGAGACGTCCACGTGATTACAGCCATGTTGATTCTATACAGTATATATAATATTACCCCGTGATAACTTCTTAAACAAAAATATACTCTACATACTAATAAACTTCAACTTAATTTTGTTATTTTTATGTTCGAGTTTGAATTTCTAATCGATCTTTAAAAAAAACACATAAATTATCTTAAAATCTTTTGAAGAAGATTAATATTATAAAAACAGTGTATATCTCATCTCTGCATTTTGAAAAATTAGATTCTTTTTAATTTTTATAAAAATTAAAAAAATTATCAGAAATTATATATATATATTTTAAATTTATTCTATATTTATTAGAGGGGTATTATATTTTAAAAACTTGAAAAGAGTGCATATTTTTAGACACTAAATGGAACAAAATGAAAACTTGATAGACTCAAAGAATAAAATTAAAAGTTGAGAGGCTGAAAAAACAAATTCTAAAGCTGAAATATGCATTTTTTGTAATATATATATTTTACGAAGAGAGATTTCTGCTAACTGATCCTTCAAGCTCTTTCTCAAATGGGTAAGAGTACCCAACTGTTGCAATCTATCAGAAATCTGTTTGAGGGTTTTAACATAACAGAAGTTAAAAAGTGTAGATGTTCAATGGAATAAAGTTTAATTACCTGAGAGGCTGAATAAAACAATTTTTTTTTTTACAAATTCAAAGTTTAAAATATATTTATCATTTTTTACATTCGTAATTTTTTTTCTTCTTAAAAATATTGATCCATGAAAATTACTATATTAATTTATTTTATACTCAATCTAAAAAAAAGCCATTTCAAAAAAAAAATCTAAAAAAAGCTAATAAATTTCACTAATTCTATAAATTTCTCTTGCAGAACAAATATCAGTCTATCGAATATTCGATCAATCAGTAACGTGGAATTACATCAAACTTGTAATTTAATTATATTATTGTAATTAGAATTGAAAAATATTCATCGTTATTTTCTCTTATAATAATTAGGTGTGAAATTAGTTCACGTGTATTTTGCATAATTATATTTGCAAAAAAACAAACAAATCAATTAATTAATTATACGGAATTTGTAACTTTTCCCTATTTTGTGATCACACATTAGTGGTCTTTATGTGAAACTTGAACACGACAAGGCTACATATAGTTGATAGACATAATCATAAATCAAACATCGTAGATCGTTAAAGGATCCAACCAACAAAATTGAAACTCACCATAGAAATAATTGTATCAAAATAGTAATAAAAGAATTGTTACGAATAAAGCCCCGAATTTCATTGATTTGTAGCATGATATACATATTTATATAAGAAGATATACTTATACAGTAGGAGTACAAGATAATTAGAAGACGCCAATTAGGATTAGCATAAGAGATTACAAGTAGAATACATCTAGATTAGAGATTAGGGAGTTAAATACTTATCCTCATCACCCTCCTGCAAGTTGAACCGGAGAAGAAAACATAATCAGCTTATTACGTAGTCGGAGCTGAACATCCAATAGTTTTTTTTATGAACACGATCTTGAATAGAGTGGAATCAATTTCAAAATACTTAGAGAAAGAGTGAAAAATAAAATTAGTGATATTAGGGAGTTGGTACTCATCTTATCAAGAATCATAGTTAATTTAGTGGGATCATATATAATTAATTAATATGGTAATTAAATACACTCATTAATTATGTGATTATTTATATAACACTTAACAAGCATGAACAAGTGCCCATGTCAAGTCATACCAAATTGAGATGAAAATTTTAATACCAAATCTTAAAATGATATGGTAAATAAAGAAAAAAGATATCTTTGAAAATAATAATAATAATAATAAAATCAGGTTAACATGCTAGATCATGATATTGACATTGTTTGGATAAAAATTCAATATTAAAAAGATTTTATTTTTTGAAATTTTTAGAAAAAGATTTTAATATTACTGAGAATTAAAGTCTTAAAAAAATTTTCCAAACAAATTGAAGATGAAGATAATACTTTCCCATTAAATAGCTGGGTTTACTTTTTATTTTATTGATTTTAAATTCAAATGGGATTAAACCACAAAAGATATTTTCTTCTCTTTAGTTTCGGAAATAACATAATTTCTATTTTTTTTTCTTCTGAAGATTGCAATACAAAAACCACAAAAACAAAAGAGTGAAGGATCAAAAAATTAATTAGGTCAGACGGCCTCCTGAAAACACCCGACTTAGCATTCAAACTAATAACTATATTTGAAAGAAAACCAAGAGAAACACATAAACATGAAGACTATCTATATAGCAAATTAAGCAACCTCAAGCAACGGTATGAGCAGTGCTATTAGCTTAATTATCTTCAAACTCAAGAAAAGAAAATGCCATGGACAAACCTTCTAAGCTTCTTACAATCTTGAATAGAGCTACATAAAAATATTGCAAAGGTAAAAAAATTAAAGCATGATATTCACTTCAAGATAAATCAACTTGAGTTATTTCCATGCAACCATGGAAGAGCTTCTCTAACACCTATAGCTAACATCTATAGAATAATTAATTTTTTTTTTTTTTACAAATTCCAAGTTAAAAATATATTTTTACTTAAATTAATAATTTTACATTTTTTTACATTCATATTTCTATATAAAATATTTAAATTTATAGAAAAGTAATCAGTTGGACCTAATCGAACCAATCATTAATATGGTTTTATTTTCAACTTCCATTACATTAGTAATAACTTTGAATTAATTAATATTTTTAACTAATTAAAGATTGGAAGAGGATTTTCCGCCACTTTTACCTCATAATTCTGCTTCTTGGTGATCTGATGGGTACTGCGTTCCCACGTTTGGGGCAGATGTAATTGGTTTTTTTGTTCTCTTTTTGAAAAATAAAACAAAAACAGAAATCTCTAATATTAATATTTTCATGTTGAGAATATCAATTTTGTTGAGAATATTAATTTTTTTTCTACAACTCAAAATTTACAGACTAATTTAGATTTGTGCTATCCCTTACAAAATTTTAAACGTGTTTTATACCAAAAATTCAAATTTAATATGATTAAACTAGGAAAAACTCTTATCATCTAATCTCATTGATTGATGGTATTATCAAACTTCTTTTCGGATTTGTAACTCAATAAAATAAATCAAAATTTGAAAATTTGGAACTGTAGATACGATATCAGTCATTTCAAAAAAGCAAAATAAATGTGTTTTACAATACAAATGTCATAATTAACTTTGATAATTAAAGAATCAATAACAATCAAAATTCACTTTATATATTTAAAAGAGATTATGATATTTGCATATAATCAAATAGAGATTATGATATTCCAACTTCCAAAAAACAAAAGTTAATTGTGATTATGATATTAACAATATATTTGTCATGAATTGAATTGTGAGAAAATAAATATGGAAACCATTAAAAAAAATCATAAGAGTTAGGAAAAAAAAGATACAATCTGAAATTTTTTGCCTTCTAATTCTCTCTAATTGAGACGTATAAAAGGAAAGAGCATAATACAATATAATTACAGCCAATCAGCAATTAAAACAAAATCATGATTAAATAGGAAACTGATGGGGCGATATGAAATTTTATAATTCCTTTTTTTTTTCTTTGTTTTTGACTGAATATGGAATGTTATTATTCATTCCTAATAAACACACCTTAATTTAATGAAACTAAGTGATCGATCAATCATAATCCAATATAATTAGTAACCAAATTAGAAAATTAATTATTAATTTTTTTTTATATTTTTAATGTCATGAGATCCACGTAAAAAAAAATAGAAATTAGTATCACTCAGAAAATGAAAAGATAATAAAGAAGTTAATAAGAATAAGCTAATAAACACTGTTCATCTAGTTAAGTTGTTGAATACTAAAATCCAATTTAACCATTAATTGAAAATATAACTAAACCAGGATTTGGTAGTTAATAATCCTAATTTGACTACCATTTTGAACAAGATTCACTAATATTTTTTTAATGCTTCCTCAATTCCAGTCATATTCATGCAACTGTATTCTCCCACTGTTTGCGGGAAATTAATAAATAATAATAATAATAATAATAAATCAATAAAAGGGTATTTTAGGAAACACAAAAAATTAGGACATAATTGTGAATTACGGTTATAACTGTGACTAATTTGAACACCAAACTTCCTTATATACTACTCCTTGTGTCTTTCTTCAACATCAATTTTTTTTTTGGGTACATAGAACATGATTCCCTAAATTTCTCTGCTGTTCTCCCTCTCTCCGCCATTTCTCCTAATATCTCTTTCTCTCTCTAAAAGGGAAGCCTTTTAGAGAGAGGAGCCACATTTTCAGATTAAACTGCAAAAAGGAGGAGTTTTTTGGGTTTAAGAGAGGGGATCATGGAGATGGGTGGAAAAAAATTTGCTGTGTTGTTGTGTGCAGAAGATTCAGAATATGTGAAGAAGAAGTATGGAGGGTACTTTGGGGTTTTTGTGAGAATGCTGGGGGAGGAAGGAGAGACATGGGTTCTTTATAGGGTTGCCTGTGGAGAGTTTCCTGATGATGATCAGATTGAAACTTTTGATGGGTTTGTTATCACTGGAAGCTGCAATGATGCTCATGGAAACGATGTTTGGATCTGCAAACTTCTGAATTTGTTGAAGAAGTTGGATTCGATGAAGAAGAAGATTCTGGGCGTTTGTTTTGGTCATCAGGTATTGATTTTTTTTTTTATTAAAATTATTTGTTTTATTTTAATATACGCTTGAGCTGTTCTTATTTTATGCGAATGTGCCTCTTTAGGTGCCTTGTTTTTTGGGTAAAGGTCAAATCTTGTTTGCTCTTGGTTTTGATAGAAATATTCCATCCCAATTCTTAGAACCTAATGACTAGTTTAGTGACCCTTACAAGATTTCAATACTTCCCCTAAATAAAGAAAAGAAAGAAAGAATTGCATATGTATAAACTATTTTTATTTTCTGTTGGAATGAGAGACTAAATAAATATATTCTATTAGAAACTGTATGGTATGGATGAGTGGTAGTCAATTTTCAGTTTGATTAGAAACTTTTACTCAGTTTACTAACTTTCTATTGGCAACCACAAAAGATAAGTAACTTTTACTCATATTTCAAGGAAAAAAATTTGGTTGTTTGGATGAGTGGCAGTATGGTTTCATAATATAATCAAACTGTATGGTACGGATGAGTGGTAGTCAACAGTATGGAAAAAAGAACTATTACTGGGATGAATGGTAGTCAACAAGATTCACTAATATTTTTGTATTATCTGTCTAGCTTGAGGAATAATCAAACTGTATCTTAACATCTCTAAAATGTACTTTTAATATCAACTATTTAGAAGTTAGAAGTCATCTAAACAGAGTAATTTAGGATTAAGGAATCTAGTATTGAGTAGTAATTGCCATTTTAAGAGATCAGTTCAAAAGAAAGATTACTGTTTTAAGAGAGGGGAACTAGATAGATAATTTTTTTTTTTAGTCTCGTTTCTTTTGTGGCCCAATTCATATTATGCAAAAAGAGCTATAATTGGGTGGATTAAGAAAATGTGAGGCTCTATTTCTTAAAGTTTTTTCTTTTCTACTCTTATTTATGCTTGAGCGTGTGGAATTGCACAAAACCAAATATGCCCATTAGCTTCTTTTCACCCTTTTTTCTCTAAAATTTGTGTTTTTTCTAAAGTTGCATTAGCGTTGGTGGGTTTGTTGCCATGGTGGTGCATAGATAGATAAAGCATCACATGGATTGGGCACTTGTCATATATTAACGTACAATAATAGAATTCAGTATGGCAGTAATCTCCACTAAATGAAAAGGAATCAAGACATACATTACCTTGGAGTAATATATTGCCAATAAAGATCCATAATAAGGACAAAAGCCTCTGTTTTGCCAAATAGGGCTATTCATGCTGTGTGCGAGTGGCAGATAATAGCTGTCAGTTGATATTTGGACCCTACCTCTATGCAAACACGTGGGAAACCCTTCAAAATTCTATTAGTTTTTTATTCTAATTTTTGTTAGCTAGCATTTGCTTTTTTTCAAAAGGAAAAGCAACAGCAACCAAATAACAAGATTAAATCACAATCATTCTGGCATCTGCAACTCCATTCGCATCGCCTAAGAAGATCAGATCAGCAGTCGGGAGAGGAACCTCAAACCATTAGAATTTGTCAGCTTGTTGAAAGGCAATATTTTAGCCAAGAAGTTTACAAATTTATTGGCTTCCCTATATATATAAATAATCTGCACATTCCATTTATGTTGGAGCAGAAATTTAATATGCGAAATGAGGATGCCATTAGGGGCAGGGACAGAAAAATTCTAACTAAAAATTCCTACCACATTACTATTATCCAATTAACCGGCTGTAAACCCCACAGTTCATCTCTAAAAGAATTAGAGTTTCCTCACTTCATAGCGAACCATCCATACCAATTGCCATTAGCGTATCAGATAACTCCACCAGCCGTACCAAAAAAACAAGCTTTCTGTAAGCACCATAAAAGTTGAGTGCCACAAAACCTGTGTGATGGGCTAGCCAACTAATTAAGGACCCTGAACGCCGCTTTTTCACTTCCCCCAACATAGCAAGTGATTCAAAAGCCATGTTACAAGCTGCAGTGGCCTGATTAATAATAATAGGCTTTAATCTCCCTGTCACTCGATTATTATACAAAATGTTTTTGTTTCTCCATATCCACGGATGTCAAACTGTATACTCAAACACAGATTCCAACCCTTCCATCTCTAGCTTTAAACACATTCTTTAGCATTTGAACTTTAGTCCAAGCTGGAGAAAATCGATTCGATACCCAAATAAATAAATAAATATTAAGATATCGTTTTTCAATTCTTAATTATTGATTATAATAGTAACCAATGATAAGTTTATCTTTCCACTTCGTCCCCTTTGTGGGTTGTATGATTTGGATATGCTTTATGCAATTATCATGCACAAGCGTGACTCAGGACAAATTGGACTTATGGGTATCTAAAGTTTCCATACATATCAGTTAAGAGTTTTTTTGGAATTTATGTGCATTTCTGATTAAAATGTTCTAAGTTCTGATTGAGTTCTTTATTCATCTGGAAAATTCTTACCTCAACTTTATTTGTGACACTTTTTATAAATTAAGTCAATAATTATCGATCCATAAAGATATTACTTTCAGTAATTTTTTTGATTTCATATAAATTTCTCTAGTCTATCTTTTATTTGAGACCAAAATTCTCAAGCGAAATCCAACCACAATTGTACTTTTGGATAAGATATTGTACAAAACACACAAAACATGTGCTTGAAAGGAGATTTTATTTATTTATTTATGATACAGTTTTATTCAATAATATCTCTTTTTTGCATTTGTTTTCAATTAAGGAGACTGGATAATTGTTTTAAGGCAGTAATACGTTGTGTGGTTTTGATCAGATACTGGCGCGTGCATTGGGAGGGAAGACTGGTCGTGCAGTCTCAGGCTGGGATATAGGTCTTACATCCATACATTTTTCATCATCAACTAAGTTCTTCTCATCATTGAAAATGCCTGATCTGCTCTCTATAATCGAGTGCCACAGGGATGAGGTTTGTTGCATACAAAAAAAATGAACTTGGCGACACCATATCAAAACCCATAAATCCAATTTTATTTTCTTATTTCTATTTTTGGTGGAGATGTTCCAATGTTTTCTAACCAATTCTAATCTCATAGGTCCGGGAACTCCCTCCAAAAGCAGAGGTGATGGCATGGTCTGAGAAGACTGGGATTGAAATGTTTAGGTATGGAGATCACATCATGGGCATTCAAGGTCATCCTGAGTATACCAAAGACATTCTATTGCACTTGATTGACCGACTCCTTCAACGCAGTTTCATTGTGGTGCGTATCACCCTATAATTATCGTTTGAATTGATTTTGACCCATGATTATGGTTCTCCTCAAACGGTCAAGATTGACTAAAAATTATAAGATGTTTTATTTAGGATTCATTTGCTGATGAAATCAAGGTAACTCTGGAAGAACAAGAGCCAGATAGAGAGGCATGGAAGAAGCTTTGCACCGACTTCCTCAAGGGCAAATTATAATCATAAAAATTTCAGTTCAACCCAATAAAATAAAATAAAATAAATTGGGGCACTGAATTGTAAATTAGAATAAGAGAGAGTTATAATTAGGCTCAAAGTGAGAAATTAGTGGTAAAGATCACAGCTTTATTAAGATTTAATAAATAGCTGTGTTTAGTAAGGTGGGTAGGCATTATTTATTTATTTATTGGTTACAGGAGAGGGCCAAACCCGAGAACAAAACCAAACTAAGCAATCACCCGACGCTACCAAGAAACTCCGATAATATCATTTAGCAGAAGTTGCTTGACCTCCACGGGAGCCTGCTCCAAGTCAAAAACTCCTCTGTGATAGTTGAGAGTTTCATTAGAAAGTCAATCACAACTTGAAATGAAAGTTTAGGCCAAAGCACAACTTGAAATGAAAGAGAAATTAATTTATATACTTCTTTTGTTCTTTAATGAGAAATTGTGATTCGGCAAGGCTTAATGTCAAAATAAAAACTTCAAATTTTTATTAAAAATTAAAGTTGAACTTGTCAATTCTATTTTTGTAGGTCAAATGCAAAAGTTTATGGCTTTTGCTCATAGATTTGGGTTCTTGACAATGTTAGAAGAAATAGCCAAATTTATTCCGAATGGTAATAATAATAATATTGATGAATTTGAGGTCAAATAAAAATTCTTGACCTTTGACTAATTTGACAGCTACTATATTGACAACTTGTCACTAACTAAAATTATGGCCCCCAAAAAATGGAGAAATATAAATATCATTAATTGATGTTTTTTTTAAAACTTTTCATACTATTTAAATTATAAAGGTCATGAAATAACAATTAATATCAAAATTTTCAAATTAAATTTAACATAAAAAAGTAAATAAATGTTGTAGTAAAATGATATGCCCCAAATTCCCATTGCTTTTTTATGATTCTCTTAAAAGAAAGCAACAAAATAGGATAAAACAAAACAGAGATACTAAAAATAGCATTCCTATAGGTATTAAAATTATTGCTTATTTTGCACCATTCCTCATGTGTAAATACTCTTCGCCCATTGAAAATATACAAGGATTCTGGAATAATTACATTCCAATGATTCAAATTTTAATTACTAAGTAATCATTCCACAAAATTTGTAGAATGCAATCTCCACAACGTAGCCTATGTTTCAGAATATTCAGAGATCAAGACAAAAATGAATCAATTGGGTTAGGATGCATTACAGAACAATTGCTGCAGTATATACTGACCCAGAAAAATCACGCATAAATTTGCAAAACTTGGACTAATTATGCCGAATATAAACTTTCTGTGTGCTCAAACCATAATGTCAACAATCACATAATCAATGACCACTATTAAAGATGACCATTCAATAATAAGATTTAAGAAACAAGGGTGAAGTTCTCCAGCTTAGCATATAACTCTTGAAGGTTCATAATCAGTAGGTTGCCCACAAAAAATTATTGACATTTTGACAGAAGGTCTTTAACCACAAATGGAGTATAACATCATCATCATCATCATAAGCAATAAAAGAAGATATAAGCACCGAAATATAAAACTGACGGCAGCACCTAAAGACTTAGGCACTCAACATAGAGCCATTGTTCTTCCTGCAGTCAGCCAACATGTCCATGTAGAACTGGCATTTGCTGATGTCATTCCCGAAATTGTTAATGCACTGCAAGCAAACAAGAGAAGATTATGTCATTGGGGACCTAACAACAACATAAAATAAAACTATTACAACAGGCATCACAAAGGAAGCATCAATACAAAAATCAGGAAGCATTTTAGGGAAAAACTTTGCAACTTAGAAAATTTGAAAAAGAAATTGGGAGACAGTTTCAAGTAACCGACTATATTTCATGATGCTCCAGTTCAAATGCACATTACCCACACAGGATGTAAATATGTTCAAATCTTTTGCCAAATAAGCACACATGCAAACCCAAAATAAAGCAGTTAACATATTGATATCGCAAAATTCCAAATTTATTCTGTTTTTGATATTAGGACCTAATTTATTCCCTTTTTTAGTTAACTTCACTGCTTCAAGAGTTTGGGGTTCTTTCAATGATAGCAATTTCACTTCAACACCAGAAACTAAGTAATTGAAAGGCACTTTCAAAACAAGAAAATTTACATACATCTTGGAACGCTTTGGAGTGAACATTGCATGCATCAGCAACTCCACTAGTGCTTGCAGTTGGTGCAGGGGCAGCAGCAGCAGCCTCGGAGACAACAGTTTCATGTTGGATTGTACGAGGACCCAACACAGAATCTACAGCCCTGTGTGCAACAGCACTTCCAGTTCCAAAAGCCATACCTGGGTAATGCATGAATAAGAAAAAAAAAATTCAAGAGATCTTTCTATGTTCACAAATCTAATCTACCACCACAAGGCAATAAATGTGCAGACTGCAGAACCAATTGAATTAAGAAAAAATGGAGGAATCCATTCCAACATAATGCATGTGTCTTCACATACCTTGAGCTATTGTTCCAAAAATTGATCCACCACCACTGCTCTGGGCAGGAGCTGGAGGAGGTGCATGGTTAACTGCATTTACAACACCAAAACAGCATTAGAAATCTGATGACCTCAAATAATCTGTTTTGAATTTAAGGAATAAAGGTAATTCCTTGCTACAGCCTGCATGATTAATGATTGCGTAAAAAAATGATACCTGGTTGGGGTGGTGGGCTGCGTTGAGGTGCAGGGCGAGCTGCTGGACGAGGAGCAGGTCTTCCTGTAAATGAGGTTAGGTCACAGTCAACCGAGAGAATAACAAAATCACAAATGGATATATTATGCAAGATAAGCACATAATTTAGAAGCTGATTTGACAATGACACAACATTTTGACAAATTAATGTCCTTGAGATGATCAGAGAGTGAACTACTTAGCTTTAAGATAATTCACACATTTATGCGTAAAAAATACATGCTCAAAACGTTCCAACCACTGGAACACAATTGCATCATCCAAGCACCACTTTTTCATTCACTCGCAACCACTAGACAAAGTAAATCTAATATATTTCCAGTCCAAATTTCATGCGTCAGAGTAATATATTTTCACATCAAACCTAGGTGTGACCAGATCCTAGAGAAAGTTCCTAGTAGCTAATGCAGAATCTAAGAAGATTTTCATCCAAAGGCCCATTTAGTTAGATAAAGAGAACATCCGTCTGCTAAAAACACACATTAAATTTCCCACTTCTTTTTTTAACCAAAAAAAGGGGACAACTCAATATACCTAGACCCGATTCACACAACCCAGAAATCTAATAGAAGCATGAACAAAGAATACAAGAAAGCAAAATTGCCAAAGCTGCAACATAGTAAACAAATGGACAACAGAACCTAAAAATCTAATTGAAGCACAAAGAAAAACCATCACACAAGAAACCCAAATAGCCAAAGCTACAAAAATAGTAGACAAACAGACAACAGAACCCAGAAATCCAATTGAAGCATAAACAACGAAAAACCATCATACAAGAAACCCAAATAGCCAAAATCTACAACAATAGTAGACAACAGAACCCATAAATCTAATTGAAGCATCAAAAAAGAAAAACTATCATACAAGAAACCCAAATAGACAAAGCTAAAAAAATAGTAGACAAATAAAAAAAAAAACTAAGCTACAGCCCTGAAAGCAACAAGCTTTAGATTCAAATATTAAATACCACATTTCTTAAAAGCAATAGAAAGAAAGAAATAATAACAGAACAAGAATCCAGAAATGAACATATATCCAACATTGCTAGAATCCAACCTCCAGAGCTACGGCGAGGCATGGTAGATATGTCAAGATAGGGGCGTAGAACGAAGAAATAGAGACGTCTAGAGAGAATTGCACGCTTCGTTGAATCTTAAAAAAACCCTGGAGCGTTCCCTTATAAAAGGGATTAGCGCTGGTTATTCAGTATGACCGACATATATACGCCCGATTACGTGGCAATAGATGATTGGATCTATAGGATTGGCTAACTATTTTACTCGAGAGGTACTCCCGAAACATTTTGTAAGTAGCTCTCCCATGCAAATTGGGTTTAACTAAATAAAATAACTGAATATTTAGACTTTTTCAATTATTTATAAATTTATCCTTTTTTATTTTACTAAATAGAAAAATAAAAATGTATATTCGGAGTGGATGCTTTGAGGGTTATTGCCTTTATTGGCTAATTGGGTTTAGTTATAAGACAAGTTCTACCTTGGGCCCGGGCAATGAGTGGAGGCCTTGGCAGTCTAACCATAAGGAGATAAAGAACATCTAATCGATTAATTAAGATAATAATTTAATTTAATTTAATTATTTTTTAACTGTAGATATGTTTTTAATTTGCTATTTTAATAAATAAAAAAAATCTAATCCCATTATTCCAAAAAAAAATATGTATCTAATTTGGGTAATAATATTTTCCGTAGTTAAAAACTTAAAATTTGAGGTTTAAAATAATAACTTGTGATATCTATATATGAAGGAATTTACTGTGTATTACTGTAGTAAAAACAGCGATCTTTCTACCATGTATTATAAAGTCAATTATTATAATACTCTCATTGTTAAATGTCATATGAGATTGTGCAACAAACAATTATTGTATTTTTTTCGTCTTTACACAGTGAACAGTCATTTTTAAGGGTGTTTAGAATTGTTGTTGGATGTTCAAAAAATATATTTAGAATTTTTTAATTTAATTAATTGATTTTTTTTTATAAATTTTTTTTTAAATATGTTTCTTGACAAAATATGTATCAACCTGTATCTTTTCAAAATCAGTTTTTAAAACTCAAAAAAATAAAAAATAGAATTTTTTTCATCAAAAGTGTTTTTTCCAAATTCTCTAAACGGTCCTTAGTATTTTGGGAAAACAATATTTAGAACCTTTCGTCACCACCTTTCCTCCTCCTACCCTTTTTGCCGCTCCACATGCAACATCAAACACCGTTGTATTTTGAACTGCCACTCCTCCTACCCTTTTTTTTTTCCTTATATTTCTTCTTTTATTGTTGTTTTTTTTAGATTGCAGTGGCTACTTATTTTATTTTTTTTCCCAAATTATTCATATTATTCTTTTTGTGTGTGTGTGTGTTGTACTCCTTATTTTGCTATATTTACATTTTTTTTGAGTATATCTGCCAAACTGTGTAGGTGTTCCATTGTTGTTGCTAAACTCTCTTTCTTTTTCTTTTTTTTTTACAATAATATTTTGTTTAGGTCATCCCTGCTGCTGGAACTTTTGGTGGTTGGATATGGATCATCTTCTGGCATGTGTTGATATGCAAATGGACTATAATGCATAGTAGGCCAGTTGATTTTGTAATTAGTTGCAGCATCTCATTGGGTTTATAAGTGGCCATTATGGACCTTCGTTGCGTATGTTGATCTGTAAATGGTTTTATAAAAAATATGTACTAGCTTCATATTTTTTTTTTTTTAAAAAAAGAGCCTGTTATGATACCTTTGATAGATTTGCATATTATATGTTCTATCTACTATCTAAATTTTTAATTCCAACGCAACGCGAGAATTACATATACTAGTAAGCTAAGCGAGACAATTGCAAATATTTGATATATCATTACAAGAATATATAGTTATTGGTTATTACGATAATTACTTGTAGTGAAGGTCGTTAAATTCAATTTTTGTATATTTGCTTTTATTTTCCTACTTTTGTTTGTTTCTTAAAAATTCAGTTTATTTCCTAAAAATTTGAAGATCCCCATTTCCTTAAATGTGCTGATCTATTGATTCTTTCAACTCAGCCCCTTATCTTTGAAAAGCCACTTTTGCAATTTTTTTTTCAAAATTATAATTATTCAGTGTGTGCACAGTGACAAAATTTGTTGGCTTAACCTAATTATTCATGGATTTTTCTTGCAAAAACAATCCCTGAATAGTTTATGCCATAGCTAGCGGCTGGTCTTGGCCTTTTTTCTTGTACAAAAGGAACTTGTGCTAGCAGATGTTTGGCCTTCTAGTTCTAGCGCAATTGTTTCTTAATTTTGCTTTCAATTCTCCTAGAAAAATTTGTGATGCTTATGTACTTGCATTATTCACTCAAAATTATTTCAAATTCTCTACCTTACTTCAAATTAAAGGTAAAAGGAATAAAAAAGAAAAAAAAAAGGATTTTTTTCCTTAATGGCTGCAAGGATATCACTGCAAAAAAAAAAGTCCTATTTAGGACAAAGTTTTAGCAGTGGCTATGGTATTTGCAACAATTAATTTAATTTATTACTAACGATGTAATATGTTGTTGCCAATATTATTTTTTAGAGGAAAAAATTGGCGCCCTATTATTAGTGTTGAAATTTTGTAGGCCGTCACAATAAATAGATTATTTACGACGGCAATTGACAATTCATAGATAGACTAAAAAACATTAGTTAGGGCGTAAAATGATGGCGGCAAATAAATACCAAAAATTTGGCAGACAGCTATACTATTAGCAACGATAATATACATTCATCGCTATACCTCAGAGTATTAGCAAGAACAGAAAACATTTGTCGCAGAAATAATAAAAGTTTGTAACGAAAAGTGCACCCAATTATTAGCGACAGCCATGTATATGTTGTTGCAATTAATTAAAAATTGCGAGAGTTTAAAACTTGTCGTTGAAAATAGTGATATATTTTTGAAAGAAGATTTAGAATCATATATTTGAGATGGTATCAAGTGTACTATATTAATTAATTGCAACTGCCAAATGAGCAACAAATTTATATAGTTCGTCACTAGTGGATCAGTGACATAATTTATTAAAAATAAGAAATTAATAAAATTAAATTTTAGAAAATTATTAGCATGATATTAAGGATAAAAATAGTACGGACACATACTCAACTGTCTCCAAAGGTAATGACAACTTTATTAATGTTTTCATATGTGCCATCAAATTTTTTTTTAACAAAAAAAAACGATATTTGATTAAAATAAGGTTGGATTGGACTTTGATGGACTGCAATATCATGATAGTCTATGAAACTATTTTATGATACCCTAGAGAATGGAATTTGATTAACCTGAAAAGTAAGGGATGGTTGATTCTTGTCCTGTGAGAATGAGATTCTAATTCTCTAGTGTTCTTTCTCTAAAAAATGGCAATAATCCATTCCAATTTTGAACCAGATGCCCTTAATAAATTTGAAAACTATAAACAATATAACTATGAAACTATCGTATTATATCAATTTTGTATATTTTAAAACCAAATATATAATGTAATTAAAAAAAGTTTATTTTCCATACCCATAACAAAAATCATGTTATTTTTTTATCAATAAATTAATTTTATATAAAAATATGGTACTTATATTATATATTAATTATTATATAATAATAGGCACAAAATCAAAATATCTAATTTTTAAAATTTCAATTTTTTAACAATATAAATAATATAACATGAATTTTATATGTAAGACATTAATATATAATATTTTAGAATCAAACTCTTTTTGGTAATAAATATTAATCATGAACTCCTCATGCAGCAAATTTCTTCATGTTTGATTGCAATGCAGTATGGATCATATCCAGTAGTTATAGAGTCCGATTGAGAGAGAACAGAAGAGCAGTATAAAGTTTATGTTTTTATAGATTTGGGAAATTTTTTTAGGTTTTACAGATTAGGAATTCTTTTTTTTTTTTTGGGTTTATATTTTTATTCTTTAATTATTTTATAATTTCAATTAATTTGCAGATGGATTTAATAAAACCCTTATGTCACGTCTGCTAACAACAGTAAATACAGATGCTCATTCCTTGATATTTAACTGTAGTTTCATCCGTTGTTTTTCTTCTTTTAACTTTTTCCTTTCTATATATTCAGTAACTTTTTCAATTTTTTTTTCAGCCCTTAATAATTCGTTAATTTGAACGAATCAGTTTGTGATTTCATATACGAGTTGCTATTTTTTCTTTATTTTATTTAATTTTTAAACCACAAAATAATTCATGGTAGGCAATTAAGGTTTTTTTTTAATATATATATATATATATATATATATATATATATATATATATATATATATATATATATATATATATATATAAAGTATTATTTGAAAATGAAATGGATCAGTAAAATAAGTGAAAATTAAAAATTATGCATTCATAATTTTTTTTTTGACTCAGCACTAATATTCAAATTTAAATTATATGTTTGCTGACACAATTTGTATGAAATCATCAATCCACCATATATATATATATATATATATATATATAATATAATATGGTTTTGGTCTTCATTTAATCTTTATTATCTCTTTATTCCCTGCTTTAGCTCAAAGACTTGTGCAGAAAAGCAGAGACAAGATGGGAGGGAGCTTTCTTTCTCATTTTCTTTTTTCACACATATGCTAGTTTATAAATTGAAAACTTCTATTAATTGAAAGAATTAACCATAACATTTTTCTTCTTTTTATTATTATTTTTTTCACGTGTAATATTTAATTCATGCATTAGAAACTTCAATTAGTTAAAAAAAACAACAACATTTACATTCATTAAAGGCCTAAAAGTGATATTAAGTTATTAGTATAATTTAATTCTTTATTATAAATCTTCAGGCAGAAGTTTTAGTACTTACCCAAAGCAATGCATCAAAATATCATCAAATTGATTGGAACTATCTTTAATAAACTACAAGGTTATCCCTCCCCAACATTACTTTCTGATTGCTGTTTTTATTATTTTTGTTTTAAGCACTTCAAAAATTCTTTTAAAGATAATTTATTTATTTATTTTATAATTTTGCAACATTTTGGGTATATACAAAACATATACACTCAAATTATATAATGAATTTATGTAAATGATGCATTATATATCATTTATTTAAATAATAAAATATTTCATTTTTTAAAATAAATATATAAAAATGGCGCTCTTGCACTGCAATTATGAAAGATGTAATATCCATAACGAAATATGAATCTGTTTCTATATATATATATATAACCAAAACCCCTAAAATTAACAAAGGAGTGGGTTGTCCTATGCAGAAGCTGTATGGGCATATGCCTCCACTTATCCATTGGGATATAAAACTGGAAAATATTTTATTGGAGCAGGTAAACCTCATAACATAGTATAAATTCAATTTTTTTTTCCTGATTTTTTCCTCTTGTTCAAGGAATTAACTCCTGGGTTCTTTGTAATTGTATTTAATGAATAGGATTTTACCCCTAAACTTTCTGATTTTGGGACAGTTGCACTAGAGGGAGAACATTTACCATCAGGTATCCATTTGTTGTTTCAATATTACACAGCATTAAGAAAATTATATTTTATTTTCAAACCCGTCTAAAAATTATTCGAATATTTTCAAGTTCAAACTAAATAAAATTCAAAAAGAGAACTGATGCATGTAGTAATTATCGACATATGTATCCCACAATTCAAGAAAGAACTTACTCGTCGAATGAAATATGTGTGAATGCAAAACTAACAAGCACAGGATGCTATAAGCAGGCTGCCAACACAGTAAAAGCTTGGATTAGAGTGTTGCCACCCAAACCATCACACAGACCAACCATTGCCTACATACATAAATTTATTTATTAATTATGTGCATACATGCATACATAAAAAGACCCTCTTTGCAACATTGAAATTCATGGCTAACTACACATACTAACATCACATATCATATGTAAAATACACATTTCATAAATTTGCATACATGCATACATAAAAAGACCCTCGGAATATCGGCTTTTTTATTATTTTTAACATCGGCTTTTTTTTTTTAATGTTTAACGTGCAAGAAAAATCCCATATGATTCCTTACTGGGCAAGCTAATTCTGCAAATATATATGTACTATCTCATTTCCTTTATTCTCTTGCAATGAGTAATCCTAAAAAGATCCTAGTGATTAAGAATGAAAATTTTCTTTTATTTTTCATTTCCTTGTCGGAACTTCAAAGTCGATGGTGAGAATTATCGTTTCTCTTTCTCTTATCCCTCTCTCTTTTTTAATTCTTTATCTGGGTATGATACATAGTTCCAATCTTTCTAAATATAGATGATGTTTTTTTTTTATTAAAAATTATTTAGGGTTATCTGGTGCATAGCTTTGAATCCAGTTAAGGAACACTGGGTTGATATGAAGATATGCCAATTTTTCAACTTTTCCTTGATGATTATTCTGGTTTTTCTCTGCATAATATTTTCCTTCTTGCGAGTTCTGAAGTGCATAAACTTAATTTGTAGATAACACTCATCGTCTAAACGGAGATCTAGAGACATGTAACAAGGGTTTATTTATGCTAATTTAGTGATTTGATCATCACCTTTATCTGATTTTTGATCATCCATTAATTAATTGGCTTCTGAATTTGCCCTTTTTGCTTTTTTCGAGCTCATTTTCCTTGATATCTACATAGTCATGCATGATGCATCTCTAAAGAACCAAAGCTTTTTATATTTGTATTGGTAAATTGAACTAATGATAGAATGTCATGTCAGCAAATTAATAACTATTTTGCTTATATATCATTCTATCAGTACTAGCTCAGCCATGACTGTACATATCTTTAACAGAATGCACTATGATGATGAATAAATTTAACAGATTCAGAAGAGGTGATAAATTTTACACATGAGGAGTTAAATGCTTATACTGATGGGTTTAATGGATCAAAATTTATTGGCCGCGGAGCATTTGGTCCTGTCTACCGTGGCATCGTCAAAGGGAGGCTGGAGAGAAATGTTAATGGTCAACAAGTTGCTGTTAAATTTTCCCGCAACAGAACTGAAAGTGCAAGGATTCAGTGGCAAGTAAGCAAAAAAAAAAAATTCCATCTGACGCTGAATTTGTTACTTTTTATTATTTATAGAAATTTTTTCTTATAACTGATAAAGTTAGGGCTGTAACTCACAAACTTCTGCTTGAAACAAAACAAAGAGGTAAACAAAAAAGAGGACTTTTATCAAACAGGTTATGGCCCAAAAATATTGAACTGAAGGCACACTTTTATTCAACTACAAACTGCTTAAATATGTGAAAAATATCAACGAAATCCCTAAACTCTAGGCACAATTCTAACAATCTCAAATACATACTAAAGGCTAGGACTACTGAAAACTAACAATTATGGAGTTAATCAAAGAAAATAAACTAACAAATTTCTACATTATTTTTAACGCTCCGCATAATGTAGAAATTTACAACACCTGACATCTTCCTCGAGTACTCAAACTTTGCTAAGGGAAGTGCCTTCGTGAATAAATCAACTAGTTGCTCATTTGTATTACAATAGACAATCTTGATACTTCTTTTAGCCATCAGTTCCCTTATCAAGTGATGTGAAGTCTCAATGTGTCTCTAACGACTGTGATATATACTGGATTCTTTGTCATAGTAATGGTTGATTGGTTATCACATAAAATAGTTGTGTCATCCTCTTGCTTCTGCTTCATATCATTCAATATTCGCCTTGACAAGCCGTTGCAGTAACAACCATGTATTCAGCTTTTGATGGTGATAAGGTAGTAGATGGTTGCTTCTTTGAACTCCAATAAATAGCACCTTAACCAAGATTAATAATATAGCTGAATGTGCTTTTACGATCATCAAGTAAACTTGTTCAATTACTACCAAAGTAACCACACAACACAAGATATTAGTATTAGAGTACTAAAGCTCATAAGAACTAGTTCCCTTCAAATATTTGAGTATTCCTCCAGCTGCTTCAAAATGAATTTTGCTTGGTTTTTGCATGAACCGAGACAATAGGCTAGATGCTTGCATGATATCTGACCTCCTATTTGTGACATATAAGATTCCAATCAAACCTCTATAAATCTGGCCATCAACTTTCTCAGCCCCATCTTCCAAATAAAATTTTTGATTGGTGTTTAGAGGTGTCTTCACTGGATTACAATCTTTCATCACAAATTTCTCAAGTAGATTTTTCATATATCTTTTTTGAGAAAGAAAAATTTCAGCACCATTTTGCTTCACTTCCAGCCCTAAAAAATAGCTCATTAAACCTAATTAAATCAGCCATTTCAAACTCATTAACCATCAATCTTTTAAAATCCTCCACTGAAGTAACACTATTACTGATGTAAATCAAATAATCTACATAGAGATAGGCAATGAGTACCAAAATAGTACCACTCGCTTTGACATATAAATTTGGCTCACTAGAACTCTTTTGGAATCCAAGCTTACGAAAATGGCCATCAATGCTCGAGGACTAGGCCAAGGCACTTACTTGAGGTCATACAAAGTCTTTTTGAGCCGATAAACCTTCTTTTTTTTCTCTTTAATTTCATAACCTGCTGGTTGATCTACAAATAATTTTTGATCTCAAATATCATTTAAAATGCAAATTTAACATCAAATTGATATACATTCCATTTATAACATGCAATAACAGCCAAAACAATTCTAATGGTGTCAAATCTAGCTACGGGAGCAAAAGTTTCTTTGAAATTAATACATTCTCATTGCATGTATCCTCAGGCAACTAATCGTGTTTTGTACTTTTGTATCAAACTATTAGGTCTGAATTTGAGCTTGTAAACCCACTTTAAACCAACCTTCTCTTTGCCAATGGGTAAGTTAACAAGTTCCCAAATGTCATGCTTCTCCAAGGCTTTCATTTCTTCATCCATGGTTGCACACCATTCTTTGATTTGAACATCTTCAAAACAGTTTGGCTTTTGAATATATACAAATTGAGACCTTTCAGTTTGCTTGTAACTCTCCTTTAAAGAACGCCAATTTTGTGGAAGAGATGATGATGAATTGGATAAGTAGGATGGAGTTGAAGGTATGGTGCCAAAAGTTGTTAGAGGTGAAGAATTCAGTGGACTCTTTGGTGGTGAAGGAGCTCCAAAATCATCAGTAGCTTCAGTATCCTGAAAAAACAACATTCTCGTGGAGAAGAGATGGACAAACCCTCTTGCACATCAGTCCACTTTCATGCATTTTTCTCATCAAATATAGCATCACGACTAACAATAAATTTATTTGTCAAATAGTCATAATTAAATCAGTACTCTTTAGTTTTAGCACTATAACCAACAAATACACATTTAACATTGTTACCATTAAGTTTTTGCCTTTTTGTGAAGGATTATGAACATAAAAAAACACACCCAAAGATTTTAAAATGAGATACCTTTGGTTTCCACCCATACCAAGCTTCAAAAGGTGTTATATGTTTAATGTTGTTACTGGGCTTCGATTAAGGATATAGGCTGCTATGTGATTTACTTTCGGCCAAAAACACTTGGGAAAACCCTTTGCTTTAATCAAGCTTTTGGCCATCTCCACAAGTCTTCTATTCTTCATTTCTGTTACGCCGTTTTATTGTAGTCTGTAGCTAGCCATTAATTGTCTCAAAATTCCAAATTCTGCACAAAAACAATCAAATTCATTTGATAGAAATTCGCCACCATGATCTGTCCTTAGAATTTTCAAGGAATGCCTACTTTACTTCTCAACACAACTCTTGAACTTCTTAAAGATTGGCAACACTTATGATTTTTCTTTAGCAAAATAGACTTATGTGAACCTGCTATAATCATCAATAAATAGAATAAAGTAAGTGTTATATTGTTAAGAGAAAGAATTCACATTGACTCACACACATTGGAATGCACTAATTCAAGGGGTCTTAATATTGCTTTTCTCGCATTCCCTTTAGGAAAAGCCTCCCGATGTTGCTTTCTGAAAATACAGCTTTCACATATGTCATTAACACCTTGAATATGAGACAACCCATCATGCTTTATTTGAGTAAGCGGTAAACCGGATACGAAATCCATCATGATTCTTTCCCATTTCCACTTTTAGATAAATAAATCAACTTTTAAAATTCAAAAGTCCATACCTATGATGCCACAACCAATTTTTGTCTTCTAAAGATGCTTTGAAGACATGTAGCTCACCATCAAGATGAAGAGGAAAAACATTGTTTTTGGCCTTTGGCACTTGGAACAACAAGTTCTTCTTAATTGAATAAGAAAATACTGAACAAGACAAGTCTTCAAAAATAAGAGAGTAGCCTTCGCTTAAGAACTACTTTCTCATAAGTTCATTTACTACTTTTCTGCAGAAAAGCAGAATAAACACTAAACCATAACTTTATTCACTTGCTACTTTCTCATATGTTCTTTTCACACATGACATATGTAATATAGTTTACCTATGCATTAGAACTTAGAAACTTCGTCTATAATAATAACAACCATCTATTTAATATAATGTATCCCTTTATACACTAATTTAATACCTTTTCGTCATGTCAACAAAATAAGTTTACGATTAGTTTCATATTTCCATATTTATAATTTGATAATTTTTTTACCTAGTTGTGTATTGTTGGATTGATTTATAAGTACGTGGACTTAATTTAAATAAAAAATTATTAATTACAACAGGTAGAAGTTGATTACTTACCCAAAGTAATGCATCAAAATATCATAAAGCTGATTGGCTCCTGTGAGACTCCACAAAGGTTTTATCTTGTCTATCCCTTCATGAAAAATGGCACAGTCTCTAGCAAATTACAAGGTTATCTTCCAAATATTTACTTTGCCATAAAATTAATTTAGATGTCGCTTTTCGTTTTATTTTTTGTATATTGGGAAATTTTTAAAAGCAATAAAAATTATTCAGATATGATATTAATTAAATAGTATTATTGCTTATATGTATACATAGGTCTAGATTGGAGTAAAACCCTTAAAATTATCAAAGGAGTAGCCTGTGCTATACAGAAGCTACATGGGCATATGCCTCCACTTATCCACAGGGACATAAAGCTGGACAATATTTTATTGGACAAGGTAAACCAATTTGCATATATTTTAAATTCTTTTTTTTTTTGAATAATACCCTAGTTTGAAGAATTAATCAACTCCTGAATTCTATGTGATTCTTAATGAAGAAATCCATCCCCAAGCTAGCTGATTTTGGGAAAGTTACACAAGAGGCAGAGAATTTACCGTCAGGTAAGTATATATCATATACTTTTTGTTTTTTGAGTTACATTGGGAGAGATGGCTTCGAACCTGAGGCTTATTGCTCAAGTGAAGATGTATCTTTCATTAGGCTATGTATATGAGTGCTATTAATTTGTCACAAATTTAATACTATATATCACTGTTATTTAGCAACTGCTTTCAAGAGCACCTTGAGTTGAATTAAACTAATATGACATTAATTGTGCCATCAGACAAATTTGAGTCTCTATCTCATAGTGCAGCATGACCTGATTTGTGCTATTACCTGCCTGCCTAGCCCCGCACTTGGCTGACCCAACTTTTTTTTTAGTTATAACTATTTGGAAATTTTGTTCTTTCTTGGACAGGAACCAAAGATGATGACATTTATGATTTTGGAACCATCATATTTCAACTCATTATGAAGGAAAAGAACAGTTATTGTATTGGAGCCAATACTGTGGACTGGCACATCAGTGATTGGGCAAAAGGAATTTATTCTTCAAATGAAATATCCGTGATTAATGCAAAATTAACAAGCACAGGATGCTATAAACAGGTTGCCAACACAATAACAGAGCTTGGATTAGACTGTTGCCACCCCATACCATCTCACAGACCAACCATTGCCCAAGTTATTGAGAAGTTTGCAGATTTATAAACCATGCAGAGAAGATAAAATTCTATCTTCTTTTTTTTTTCTTTTTAATTTATCAAGTTGAACGAAAACTTAAAAAAAGAAAATATTACTCCTTCAAAGTCAAAATCAGTAAGGCATATATACTTGAGCGCAAGGTGCTATTAATTTCTACTCCAGAGGCAGTAAATAATATCAGGCTGCATTGTGCATTTTGGATTACGAACACAGCATATGTAGGATTAGTATTCAAACCTTGAGGATCTCATACGTAACCGTATTAGTCTCCATGTAGAAAAATGCAGCCTTGGATCTCTGCCGTTGGAGGATTAATAGGTTAATCCTAAAAGATCAATGTTAAAACAAAATTTAATATTAATAGACGAGAATTAACCGATTGGTGTATATTTTAAATTTAGTTTGTAGCTATAGTTTACAAGTAGTTGAAATAATGAAAAAGAAAATAAGTTTTACCTATTATCATAAATAAAATAAATATAGATATATGTCTATTTTTATCTACTAATTAAGAGTTTTACTCCATCTATAAAAAAAAAATCATTTATAATATGTAGTATATATGGATATAATAATGATAAGAAACTAATTTCCCATATAGCTGATACTTATTTTTTTTTATTTTCTTTCTCATTCAAAAATAATTTTTATATCATGAATCGAAACTTGAGTATGTCAAATAGTAATTATTTATAGTTTTGCAATAGCGAAAAAATAATTATTTTTAAAAATAAAATTTATAAAGCAAGTAAGATCAAAGATGGGTACCTTATATTTCCCCGAACGATTTGATGCCTGGCTAACTAAAAATTCAAATTTATTCTTGAAAATGCAGAAAATATAGCAGATGAACCTCAAATTCATATAACTCTCCCTTCTCAATATAAGTAAAAATTTAATGAAATACTAAAAATGACAATTTGGCTTCAAAATCCATAGATCTAGGCATCTATCAAGAAAATTAAACACAAATAGTATGAATCTGCCTTGGAAATCACAGATCTAACTTTCATAGTAGAGGTCAACTCCTGTTTATCATCCAAAGAAGGAGATAAAAATACAAAGGTTTAATAGAAACTAACCACAGTTTGCCGCAAAACTTACATTGGTTTCGCCCGATTTGTTTTTGAAGAAACAGAAGATGCAGTAGCCACTTGCATTCTTCTTCGAGGAATTAGCTCTAATTAAAAGAAGGAAATAATCACCAGTTCCAGGCTGCAGAATTTCATTTCAACCCCTTTTTGACCTATAGGAGCCACAAAATACCAATATAATAATAAGAAAAAGAATAAGAATAAGAATAAGTGACCCAAAAAGCCAAAACAATAGGGACAGAGATGGACATATGAGAGTGGTTTTGTACAAAACCATGAACACCTACAAGGGCTTTAAATTACAGACAAATTGCAAAGATGTGTGAAGACATTATTAACCTCAATAACATCAACATAGTATTAACCCACCCAACTGGGTGGCTAGAGCACCCAACTGTTCAGGGTGTGGTCCCATTGGCTCTATGGCCCTATCTACGTGCCAAAGTACCTTCCGGTCCGCTACCTGTGTGGAAAAATCTCATCAAAATTCCTTATCTCCATTCACACTCCTTCTCATATTTTTTTCTTATCATTAATTAATTAGAGCCCACTCATCGCTCTCTTTTCTGGTCCCATCCAGACCGGACTGTAGAACAAATATATGAATTAAGAAATACACACATGTTATTACGCAATTATACCGTCATCATCACCTATAGGGCAACCCCGTCTTCCCCTTTTCTCATTCACCCTTTTTAGTTACGTGGACAGGAAACTCGGAATTGCATGAAGAAGGGTATATCACCCCTCACTTCGACAAAACAATTTGATCCTTTTTCCCTCATTTTTTATCAACTTACTTATCATTACTGAGTTTATTTAGATATATAATTACAAATGGGAAATTTTTCATGCTTCTTAAATGGAGGTCGAATTGCTGTCAAGGCTGGTCAGTATTCTATCTATCTTTTTCTGTGTTTTCTTTTCTTTTCAATCAGGTTCAGATCACAAGGATGTTTCACTATCTCCTAATCCTCGGCTTGATTCTGTGCATCTTTTACTCTTTTTCCTCTCATTATTTTTAGTAATCTTTCTCTTTTGACTTAAATGATCTTTGTTAGAAAATATTAACAAAACATTTGGGTATTCTATTGAATAATTAAGCATGAGTAGCTGCATGGATTGATTTTCAAGTTTGCTGAACCTAACAAGAAGAAGGTGATTTTTTGTGAAATTTAAACTTGGTGCAAGTGTATTCACTTCAGTATACACGTTACTGTCTTACTGAAATTAGTACTATTGAGAAATTCGTGAGTACATGATCATGATCGTCACATACTAATGACAGATTCGGCAGATGTAATATTGTTTAACTTTGAGGAGTTGAAGGCTTACATGGATGCATTTGGGAAAAGAAAACTTATCGGCAAAGGAGCTTTTGGTTTGGTTTATCGTGGGATCATCAGCGGAAGACCAGAAAGAAACGCTAACGGCAAACAAATTGCTGTCAAGTTTTCTTACAACAAAGCTGAAAGAGTTAGGACTCAGTGGCAGGTAAATTAGAAAAAAAATTCACAGTAAATTGCATTTGTTACTTATTAATTATTGCTTGAAAATGTTGATGAGAAAAAAAGGATATTTTCTTGCAAATATACTGTTAATAAATGCATTTTCAATAGATTAATTTCTTCTCAAGCTTTCATCTTAATATTCTTATCCTGCATTAGATATTGTGGATTAGCTTCCTAATCCTTTTTTAAGTATTTGTTAATGTATCCACATCAGCTAATTATGATATAATTAGCAATCCTCCTAGAAGCGAGTTAGGTCTAAAGTCTATTTTCAACGTTGTATCAGAGCCATGGCTCTAGAGCCACTGATCTTGCAATATTAGACCACCTGCAAATGTTTATATTCATGAACATATTGTTGAGTTTACCATATGGAAGAGGGGGGGGGGGGGGGGAAATCAAGCATGACACTGCATTTGATTGTCCATATCCCATTTTTCTCTCTATCATCCTATCATATACTCCCTTCATGTCTTCTCTTCTTGTAAGAACCTATGCCAGAAAAGCTACAGAATTTCTAGTTATGTATATTTTTATCTGAAAGAAAGAATCTGTCAATTAATCTTTTTGTGGGTAAAGAAAGAAAAAGGTATGTATCGATTTTCACAAAATGTCAAAGATTTAAAAGGAAGTATAGTAGAAAAGGGCTTGCCGTTTCTGGCAGCATCCAAATCCAAGAAACATTTGTATAATTCTTAAATCTTCGGAGCTTGCTATTTAAAAAAGAAACAGCAGTTTTTCTTTCGAGCTACTAAGATGATGCAATTGTTGTTACGATTCAATTATCTTAAGAATTCATATCAAATGCTGCTGCTCTGAAATTTAGATGATGTACAGTTGAAAATACAAACAGGGGAGTGAGTTTTTTTTTCCTTTCCTTTTTTGGTCAATACAATTCAATTTTATTTCCAAATCAAGTATTTCCTAACAAATTTAGTATAATTCATCTTACAGTAACAGACAAACAGATAGATAACAACAAGAAACAACAGAGAAAACCAGTAACAAAAACAGAGCAGCTCAACTAATGACTAAGTCTAATCTTAATACTATTGCCAATTCTCACAAGGAAGCTTGCTAGAATCAGGTTTTCCATTTGATGCGACTGGGCCAAGGTATTCCCCTGCTCAAGCAGGGAAAAATTCGTGAACATTGATTTTGATCGCGTTTAGTCCATGAATTCCTTCATGCACTTGAACTAGGTAAGTGTTTTCTGCAGTAAATGATCATATAAATATATTTTCAGGCTGAAATTGAGTACTTACCAAGATTGGTGCATCAAAATATCATTGAGTTGATTGGCTATGGTGAAACTCCTGAAAGGTTCTACCTTGTCTACCCATTCATGCAAAATGGAACTGTCTTGAGCAAATTACAAGGTAATCTCCCAATTTTTTGTCATTTGTACATATAACTACACAAAAGTCTAATTCTTATTTCCCTTCACTACTTGTTTTCTTTGATAAGAATTTGAGATTGATATCCATAATCAATTTTATCATCAATCATCATCACCATAATCATTATCACATAATATTTGGTTGATTGCTTAATTATAGGTCTCAACTGGAGGAGAACCCATAAAATTATAAAAGGAACAGCATTTGCAGTTCAGAAGCTACATGGCCATGACCCTCCACTCATCCATGGAGATTTAAGGCTGAACAACGTTTTGTTGGACAAGGTCGGCCATATACATATATTCTAGCAATATGGCCTTTTGCTTTCCATTCTAAATTTTTATTTTAATGGATTACTCTAGCTACTTAATGGAACAGGATCTTACTCCCAAGCTAGCTGATTTCGGGATGGTTAGAACAGAGGGAGAGCATCTCCAATCAGGTACAGTAGTATAGTGTCCGTGTGTGTATATATATATATAATAAATGAGAATTTTTTGTTTAAATCAGTAAGGTGACGAAAGAATGTCATATAAATAAAATAATTTGCGCTAAACTCTTTAATTGTTATATCCACAATGAACCGGTTTACACAAGAAAACACAATAAAAGAAAATTAATCTCTCATATCATTAGTGATGTTAATTATATTTTTTTTTCCCCTTCAATTACATGGTCAGGAACTAGATCAGACGATATTTACAATTTGGGAATCTTAATATTGCAAGTAATAATGAAAGAAGAAAATGCTTCATTGCCTGGAGTTACCGTGGCTTGGCACATTAGCGATTGGGCAACCAGAATTTATCCAGGGAAAGAACATGCAGTGCATCCCATGTTAACAAGCACAGGATGTTCCAAAAGGGTTGCCATTGCTATCACAAATCTTGGATTGGACTGTGTCAAGCCTAAAGCATCAGAACGCCCTACCATTGCCGAAATCCTTCATTTACTTGTAAATTTATGATAAACTAGGCCAACACTCGCGTTCCGCAGGGAATATAATAAATAATTCAAAACCAATACATATATATATGTAAAATTACAAGTAAATTACTAAATTATCATTGCTGACATCCTTCCATTACTTATAAAATTTATGACATTAATTTAGAAAGAAAAGATGTGCTAAGGTCGGTACTCAGGTTGAGCTTAAATTTTTTTTTAAACATGTCTGAGCATTGGTCCGGACTTAATTGAGTCGGACTCTTATTGAATTTTGGATCTAATAGGGAATTATATTTATTAAAATTTATCAATATAAAAATTTAGCATTAACCATAAATGAGTGAGCTACACTGTCTTGATGGGTAATTTACTTTACAAGTGCATATATATTAATTACGGATAAGTCCATCGTAATTTTGTTTTTGTCTCTAATTCCTCCCAATCCATCGTTGTACTTTCATTTCTTCAATTTTTTCAGTTTCCATTAAGATTCGTTCCTAATTAACATGCTCTTTTTTTAACGTTAATTTTGTTTTAAATTGAAACATAATAAAGGTTTAAGAAATCTATCAAATTTTGAAAATAACTCATTTTAGTAATTATGAATACTTTAGGGATCAAAATTGAAATTAGCCAACAAAAAAAAAGAAAAAGAAAAATCAAATAAAAAAACCTAGCCATCTTGCAACAGAACAAAACAGTGCATATGCCCAAACCCAAACCGACACAAGTTACATTCCAAAAAGAGATCTTAATCAACACCGATTAAGATTTCTTGACGTTGACCCAAATATATATAGTGGGTGTTTGAGATTGCTGTTAAGTGTCTAAAAATTAGGTTTATAATTTTTTTATTTAATTGACTGATTTTTTTAATTTTTTATAAACTTTTTTTTCCAAACCTGCTTCTGGGAAAACATTTATTTACCTGCTTCTCTGTAAAAACTGTTTTCAAAATTCAAAAAACTTAAAAATAAATTTTTTTTCTCCAAAAACGCTTTTGTCAAACTTAATGTCAAACAGACCCATAATTAATCTTAATTATCAATTCATTTATTAAAAATAATAAATTTTTTAAAGTAAATTTTAAATTTTTTTTTATATTTAAATAAATAGTCAAAATTAAACTAATATGACTTGTTATTTTTGAATAAATCAATATGACATTTTAATCCAACACTTTCTAAAAAAGGACATAATTAGTTTTCCTTGTCTACCATGTCTATAAAAAAAAATTATAAGTTACAGAGCTAGCTAGAAGATCAAAATTGCAAATTTTCCGACATGAGAATATTTTCAAGTATAATCTTCTAATTAACTTTCAAAATGAAGGAAAAAAATAGAGAGAAAAGATAAAAACTGCAATTAATATTTAGATATGCAAATAGCTAGACAATGAAAATGAATCTAAAACATATAATCAAACTATATATAGTCTAATTAATGGTCAAATGTGCACACTGCACACACATAATCTGATCAATAAATAATTAAAATGGAAATAGAAAACTTAGAACTTAAAATTAATGTATGATATTACAATTGGAAAGAGATAGATTTCTACTTTTTTTTATACGACAAAAATATATGAGAGAAGACGAATCTGAATTTCTGTAATTTTCTCACTAAAGAAAATGTGAAAAAGAGAGACTTGAAAGTCAAACTAATGCAGGAAAAATGCAACTCTTTATGAATTTTCTCCTTCTTTTCCCTTATGACCCAGAATTTAAGCAAACCATTCCTTGTGTAAAAATTCTATCATTGCATCTCTTCTCTTGTGTTATGGACCACCACTTGCTTTCCTCGTCACTTTTTCTTTTCTTCTCTTTTCCTTTTTCCTTCCGTTTTCCCTTTTATTTTCCACTTAAATTTGTGCCATCGCAATAATATATCTCATTGTAGACATAACAAAAAATAAATTTCATTCTAAAAAAAATGTGAATAAATTGCACAAAATTTTTCTAGTTTAATTAGATATCTCAATTTCGAATTTAAATATACATCTATATTAAAACTTTTACAAAAAATATTTTATAGGCTTTCGAAATTATATTCGATAAAAGCACAATTAATATTTGACATATATGCTCATTCAAAATGATCATTATTATGAGTTTTTGCACCACTAAACTAATTATACTTAATAGGATAGTTTATTTTCTCTCATATATATTTTAACAGTGTGAAAAAACAATTAAATATGTATATAGAAGTTATCGTTGAAACTAGTGGACTTTATTGATAAAGATAAGAGGTAGTGACAATCACTCCACAATTACGGATTTCATTATGTACTCTTTATATTTTGCTTGATGTATTTTAATGTATATAAGTTATTATGTATTGACATCTACTATAAATTAAAGGTATGAGATGAGAATAGTAGGAGAATGCAAGTTTATTTTTTTTAATATAGTATATTATTTTACTTATATTTTTTTCATGTTGATATATATATATATATATATATATATATATATATTATAAAAATAGTTATTAATATAATTTATAACATTTTTTATCAAATTGTACAGGATAGTATATATGAGAGGGTAAAGAGAGTTACATAAGAAACTATAAATTAAATACTAGTGATTGGCGATAAGGAAAAAGGGTTATCGGCGTGGGTGCTGTCAGTATCAATGGTTATGTCCAACAGTTTCAGAAAAAAATAAGAATAAAATTCAACTTCTACCAAAAAAATCAACTGGATGTTGACAAATAAAATAAATGGTAAAATAAAACCGAGAATTCATTTCATGCAATGAATATTCTGACATCTTTGACCATTGCCATTAAGCCTTCGTTTTTTTTTTTTTACATACGTGGAAAGTGAGAATTGAACTTAATACCGCAAACAGCTTCTACTTACAATCATGTGAATATCATCATATTTACTAGTAAAAAAAAAGTATAAAATCAACAATTTCTTTTACTATATGTCGTGTCAAAACCTTTGAAATTGCAGATAACGAAATTATGTGTTTTTTGTCGTGTGGATGAACCTCTTCAACCCTTATGACTTTTAGGCTTTAAAGATTATAAAAATACAATCTAAAGGTTCATTTTTAATATTACTAAGAAACTATAAACCAACTACATATAGGGAGAGGGAGAAATCCTAGCTGCTTACAAATTTCTCCTTCTTTTCTTGGCAGGAATCAAAGACGAAAGACGCCATAGAATGGACCATATAAACTTCAAAGGAAAAAAAAAAAAAAAGAGTGTGGGTATGTGCCAAAATAAAAGATGAAGGATTGATATTTAATATAGAGGTGTATAGCTTATCCAATTCTTCACTTTGGGAATTACAGGAGACATAATTAAAATTTTAAAAATTTATTTAATTTTTTGCGAAACCATAAGTGTTTTTAGTATAATTTATTTTGATTATTATCATTAGGACGGCTTAAACGCCAATAAGATTAATTCAACCCCAATTAGAGCTGCAAATATATATCCATTTTCCAATTCTTTCGCCCTTTTCTCCATTCTGAGCTTGTTAATTTGTGAGAGAAACAAGATTAAGACAAACCAAAGATTGATTACAAATGGACCCCACACAAGAGGATCAAAGATTGTAAGGATTGGTTATCTTACATTGCGCGTAACCATAGTGATCAGAGAAAAACAAAGATTGGTATTATTTAATTAATATACACGTTTTCCATTCCATGCATGCCATGATGGAAATGTATACGCGTTTTCTCTGAAAATGAACCCTCATCAGGGGTTTAAATTAAGCTCCGTTTGGCAACAAAGGAATTCATCTCTTCAGGTTTCTTTTAGTACTGAGAATTATAATTATAACAGGAAATAATGCTGCAACAGAAATGGGAAACGTTTTAGTGTGCTGCCCTTTCAGGCATGGAATAAATAATGAAATGCCTAATTCTATTTTCCCATGCTGTTTCAAGCTTAATTAATTATTGTACTTTACACACGAGACATATTCGAGAAATTTGACAATGGATCCGGAATTACGTTTTGGAGAAAAAAATTTTATTTTTAAATTTTTTGAGTTTTGAAAACTGATTTTGGAGAGAAGCGGGTAAATATATATTTTTTCAAGAAACATGTTTGAAAAAATTAGTTTATAAAAAATTAAAAAAATCAGTCAATTAAATCAAAAAAATTAAAATTTACTTTTTGAACACCTAACAGCAATCTCAAACACCCCTAATATCGTTTACTCCTTCAGAGCTAAGAGATTATACAGATGGGTTTAATAGAAGATATTTTATTAGTTCTTAGAGGAGTTGGAAGGATTTGGTTTGAATGTAAAATCCATAAATTAATGATATAATTTCTCTTGCAATCATGTTTAGTTCAATGATGACAATCTATAGATTTTACAACTAATTTTTAATTTTACCTTTTACTAAATATTGATAATTTATTATTAATTAAATATTTTCTAGTATTTTTTATCATGTTTATATTAAATTGTGAAATAATATAATTTAAAGTAAATTTTAAAAAAATGCAATTGATGAAAATTATTATTATTGTCAAATTTGAAATATGTTACAATTTTTTTGCTTAAAATTATTCTATATAAAACTTATTATATGTACTATATTTATAAATAAATTAATCCATTAATATTTTATTTTTTCAAAAGAATTCATTAATATTTTTTAATTCATATTCAAACCAATACAAATTAAAAAAATGAAAATAAAATAAAAAATTGGCAAATAATTTTTGTTGTATTTTTAGACTTAAGAATAGTTTTAAAATACTATTAATTTAGTAGGAACAATCTTGAAAAAAAAAATCTAATAACAATTTCGCATGATAATGATACATGCCGTTTATACATTTTTTTTTATCATTCACCCAATCAACACGTGCCCGGATAAATGAGTGTTAATGACTGACTTATTTACTTATTCAAATCGCTATTATTATTATTTTACCTTTATTTTTTTCTCAAAATATTCATGTATATATAAATATATACAAAAAATAAAGTATAATTTATTTACATAAAATAGTAATTTTAAATTATGATTTTTTTTGTGTGTACTATTATTGAGATTTTGCCCATTGAATTTATAATTACTGTTAGTTACAAACGCTAAATTGAGAAAACTCAAATTAAACTTGAACCATGGATTGAGTTCGAGTCGACCCATATCAGATCTAACTACTTTTACTTTGTCCAAATTCGTCATAATCCAATTATGTAAAAATTTGATTCATTCTTGAAATCGAGTAACTAGATAGTAAAATATAGTTTATTATATTTATTAAAAATTATAAAAAAACAAACTATTAATTTTTTTAAAAATTTAATATATTATAAAAAATTAAATAAATATAAAAATAATATAATATATATTCTAAAAATTAGATTATTCAAAATTTTAAAAATATATAATATATTTTGAAAAAAATTATATATGAATATTAATATTTTGAATTTGCACTGCGTTGCATTTTCAAGCCGGATCCGCAAAAATCAAGATTACCCTTAGATTCAGACTAAATCAAAATCCAGAAAATTGCGAGACTAGTTGAGTGGGTATTCACTTCTGTAACAATGTTTGATGTAATGCTAATATAAATTATAAATTATTCTGCTTATATCACATTTTTTATTAACTTGGTCGCCATTTTTAAACAAAATACTATTATAGAAAATTTATTTATAAAATTAAATGTTATTAAAAACTGAAAAAAACTAATTTATATATATTTTTTCTGAAGTTAACCAAACAGTAACTTAAAAAAAAGGCAATTTTCCAAACTAGTTGTGAGGAACAAACTATTGTATTTATAAATTCACTTTAATGGGTGGTGTCACATCCACAATTTAGATTCTAATTATAAATACGCATTTCGGTTATCTGTATTACAGTACAAAGTTACATCGATTGAAATTTAAATACAAATAAATAAATATGAGAAAAATTATTTTCATATGATATAAAAATGTCTAATATGAAAATTTAATTCAATTGATTAATTATTGCAATTTTGTGTTTGACATGTAAATCGAGACAACATATTATATTTGAAATTATGAAAGTGGAAATTAATTTTTAGAATGAGAGAAAAATTTAATAGACATTTTGGTGAATTTTTTGTATAATTTTATTGGAAATTATTGAATGTAATTTTGGTAAAATTGGTGATGAAAAATGGAAGATAATGGATCAATGTAATTGTATGAATTTAGTTGGAATTTTTAGACCATTTATTGAATTAATAAGAAATTTTGAGTTTAAAGTAAATTTTTGGAGAAAAAATAGAAAATAAAGATATGAAGAAAAAATTAAATAAATTAAAGAAAAAATTAGAATAGAATAGAAATATTTAATTAATTTGAAAATTTTCGCGTTAGTAGTATATAGCATGAAATAAGACTGATAGAAAAATATCTGTAAACGTGAAAATCTAAAAAATTAAATGGATAGTTTAATTTCCATTTAAATTTAGTAATTTTTATTGGTTTAGTAATCAATTAGGAATTTAATAGTTATTTAGGTGCACCGTTAGAGCAATAACGAAAAGTAAGTAGAAAAAATGAGTAAGCAATTTCCAACGTATTACCATAAAAGTCTATGCATTAATTTATAATATAGGCCAATTGTAATTTAAATTAATTTTTATATATTTTTTTGATATGAAATTGAATTACATTTTAGAAAATGATTATATATAACAGTTATGAAAATATAAAATATTTGAAAAGTTATTGAAAATATATTTTATGATAAAAAAATAAAATATTTTGGTAAAAAAAATGTGTTAGTATGAAATAAATATGTTGATATGATATTTTAATGAAATAAATTTATTTTTTCTGTGTGGTGAATTTTTATACTATTAAATAATTGTATAAAAAATTGATAACGATTATATTTATAAAAATTTTGGTAAAATAAATGTTTTAATATTTTATATATATCAATTAACTCATATATTAGTCTAGACAATAAGCCAGATAATTGTTAACATGTCAATAAAATAGAAACTTTATGACAGGTGATTATTTTGGTCATGAAATGTATTGTATGACTTATATGGTTATCTTGAACTATACATTATTTAATTTACCAATCATATGGTTATTTTCGATCAAGACTGATTATGTAACTATCTTAAATCAAATGATATTATTTTGAATTATATGATTATATTTAACCTGATTTTGTGATTATCTTGGATCAAGATATTTTTGTCATTTGATGGTATCCCTTGTTTCCCTAGAGATAAGTGTATAGTCTATTAATATATAAGTTAGATAAAACTTTTATTTTAATAAATAATTACATTTTTTATATACTTTTGGTATTAATATCAATGATTTTGATTTCAGTAAATTTTATTTAATGAATTATATATACTTTTACATATAAATAAATAATTTATTTATATTTTTGATACATTAAATTTTTTTTTATAATTTTGTTGTCTTATATTTTCATTTAAAATAACTTTTATTATAAGTTTTTTTATCACTGAATTTTATATTCAACATGAAATATTGTTTTCTCTTGTGTAGATTTTAGCAGAGTTAAACAACGATATATGTAAACATAAAAGTTATTGATATCAGTGAATTTCACTTTATAAAACCAAACAATAGTAACAGTGGTGAATTTTTGCTATATATGTGTTTTATCTATTTCACTTGATGTATTTTAATATATATATATATATATATATATGCATTAATATGTAAATTAAGATCATGATATAAGAATAGTAAGAAAACGAAAAATTATCTTATTTTATTAATATAATATATTATTTTATTAAATTACATTCATGCCAATATGCATATATAGTTATATAAGTTTTAATAATGTATTATTTTAAATAAATATATCTTGTAACATTTTTTATCTGATGTGGCTGAAAATTTTTGTCACATTGTTATCAATATATATATATATATATATATATATATATATATTCACTAAAGACAATTTCTAAATTCCAGAAATTACTTGAGTTAATTAATAAATTTGTATTGCTACTCACTAAATTCAATTTACTATTCACTTTTTTTTTTAAAAAAATATCTAATAGGATTTGAGCTAGTGATGACAGAATTAGGAACCATCTCTAATATTAATAAGATAAAATTTATTTTTTTTATTAGTTTTATATTTTTTCATTGGTATTGTATTTAGTTTTCTTACAATAATTAAGACCTTTTAGTTTCTACACCTGATTCCAAAAAACATCCTATAAAAAGATTTCTCCGACCACTCGTTTATTTTATTAGATTTTTAATTAGTTAATGATATATATTTTTTATTTCAATTATACAATAATTTGGATTCACGTCGTATAAACTTATTAATGTAGTAAAACATTCTCTAATAATCATAAATTTTAAAAATATCTCATATACAAAATTCAAATTGAATACTTTTGGTTACAAGAAGAATCACCTTTATCATATTCCATCTCACCTCTTGTGGGTAGTTAGTGATAATTTTTTAAAGAGAAATACTTATTAGTTTTTTCTATCTTATGAGTAACATATATTTCAATTTTAATGTTACTAGATTTATATGAGAAAAAAAGAGACGTATATATTACTCAAAAGATGAAAAAGTAATAGTTAAAAAAGGTAAGAAACACTTTTCTTATTCAAAAACTAATTTTATTTTTGTTTTCATTATTATCTTTTTCATGCATGCCAAGTAATTTAAGGGGCAGATTATAATTTTTTGATTATTCGCTTGCAGGGTTACAGTTGTAGGTGTGGCACGATATTTCAAAAATTTATTGCTCCCATTTTCCTTATTTTTAAAGTTTCAGCATTTCCCTACGGACACAGAATCATCTTACTAAGTTACTTGGGCTTGGTTTTTGGTCGAATAGTTAATTGGGCTCGACGCACACATTCAAGAAAATTCTATTAGGTTCGATCCATTTTGTAGAAAAAAAAAGAATAAGAAGAAAGAAAAAAAAAATAGTACATAACAAGACACTTAATTTATTTGCACAAGTAAATTGATGTTTTAGAATTTCAATATTTCTATTTGGTTAGATCGAATAATAAAAATTGAAATCATATTTTTATGTTCGGTCTAATTTTATTGAAAATATTTTTAAAAATATAATATGTTTTATATTTAAAAAAATAGAAAAAAATTCTAAATACTAATAAATTTGAAATATTATAAATTTTTATATAAAATATTTTACCTTTCAAAAAATTAAATTTGAAGTAAAATTCTTATTATAATTCCAAAATAAAATATACCAAATGTTTCATCATATTATAAAAAAGACAAAAAAGAGAAAGTACTTCCTTTACCTGATTCGAATTATGATAAATTTTATTATGTTAATTTCAATTCCATATATTATAAAATTTATCTAAATTTAATTATACTTTTGCAAAACAATGTCCCTCGGAATATATATATATATATATATATATATATTAAATATGTGATTGCATTTCACTTTTGCTTTTCGATTTATTTTGTGATATCTCATTTGAGATATAGTTTTATTTTATTAGTATTTTATAAATATAATGCTGATATAACTTTTTTTTTTAATGATATAGCATTTATTAATTCATTATTGAATCTGTATTATATTATCTTTTTGTTTATAAAAATTTTCTTGTTTTCATTAAAATTTAAAATAAACCATTTTTGAATTTATTAGGGATATTTAATGCATAATTAGATGTCAAATTAACTTAAAAATAATTATGTAAAAACATTTTATGTAATATCCATGCCAAATTATAAAGTGATATAATTAATTAGGCACCAAATTTCTAAAAATAAAATAATCTAAAATATTTTGAAAAAAATTCAAAATTTAAAGTGTGAATATATAAATAATTTAATATCATAGCTAGAGTTGGTTAATGATTTTGGTACTTTTTCCTAAAAAAAAAAATGCAAATAATTGATTCTGAAAATTACCTTGTCCCACAAGCCAAAATTTTTCCAATTAAATTGAAAGAAGAATTCCTCCTGTCCTGCGGGGCAGACAGTTTGCCCTTTTTCTTCTAATCAAAGCAGAATAAGAATACCTGTAAAACCAAACCAGAACATCTTTATCAATTATATGATTTAAAAGGTGCGCAGTTTAAGCCACTCCACGTCCACCGTTCATTTCATTCTACTGCCTGACTCACTATCCTCACCCATACACCACGAGCAGCAGCCCAAACTCCAATCACCCATTCAACATTCGGGATCGTCTAACTAACACAATCACTTTCTCTCTCTAAAATCAATAGTGTACAACCTTGTCTTTCTCTTTCTCCCTCTAAGAAGTTTCCAAAACCCTAGGGTTTCATACTGGTCCATTTATGGCAGAGGAGCCTGCTTCGCCGTCTCCGGCGTCACAATCGCAGCAGCAATCACAGGCTGCGCCCCTTGGGTCTTCAGTGATCCCGATAGCGAATAAGCTGCAGGATATTTTTACTCAGCTTGGAAGCCAGTCCACGATCGAGCTGCCGCAAGTGGCGGTGGTCGGCAGCCAGAGCAGCGGGAAATCGAGTGTGTTGGAGGCCCTTGTAGGAAGGGATTTCTTGCCTCGGGGAAATGATATCTGCACTCGAAGGCCTCTGGTTTTGCAGCTTTTGCAGACCAAGAAGAAGGCTGATGGCAGCGAGGAGCAGTGGGGAGAGTTCCTGCATTTTCCCGGTAAACGGTTCTATGATTTCTCCGAGATTAGGAGAGAAATTCAAGTAAGTTCTCATTGTATATGCAGTTCTTGTACATGTTTTTATTTTATATTTTAGGTTTTGGAAGATAAGCTTGTGTGGAATTCTAGCTGGCATGCTGGTTACAAGTGTCTAGGGGTTCAATTTTATGTTGTTTTAATTGCTAGCAATTGAGCTTGAAGTGTAGGAAATTGAGTACAATATGGGGAAAGTTTAGAATTATTCATGTCTGATTAGTAGTACAAGAATGCAGCAGTTTTTAATTACGGGTCTAGGTTTATGATCTTCTTTAGGTTTTTTATTCTTTGAAAGGCAAAATTTCTTGGAGGATTTTATCTTAGTGTGAAGTTGACGAAGAAGGGTAAGGACTTGGGGAGAAGAGGGGTGCCATGGTGTGGTGGGAGAGGTCATAGAGAAAATGTACTTTGTAATTGTCAACAAAAATGAGATTATTTATTGTGCTATGATGTTATGGATTTAGGTTCTTATTTTATTCAAACGAACTGATGGATTTATGATGTGATTCATGTGATGTTGTTGTTGGATGAGGCATCGGCGATTCAAATATTGTCATTTGAAGAGGTTTTACCACAGAAGCTTAATCTGACCACATTATCATGGGCTAAAGTCTTGCTTGGGTAATTCTATTGGGAATAATTATTCATTTGGCTAAGTTGGTAGAGATTTTGGTCATTGAAGTTTAGGCAAACTGGCAATTGTTTTCTGATGCGCTTTATTGTGTTTGTATAATTTGTTTGTTTGTTTATGAAGTGAAATAGGAGTCATTTGTCTATATTTGCACTCCAAAAGCCTTAGAAGAGACATTGAGCACTAAGTCTAGACAGTAGAGTTCTGGATGAGATAAGAGATTTGTTAATTCATCTTTTATCTGGAGCCATGTCAGTGATTCGTAATAGTGACATTAATTACCTTGATGAACTTACTATATAGTTTTTTTTTGAAATTGCAAAGTAATAGCCAGAGTGAGTGGCCTTTTCTATGCTTTCTTGTCAATGTTTATGCTCCAATAACTTCACCAAAAAAAAATTTTGTTGTTGACTTGAGTATGAATTCAATTATGCCTATACTTTATTTCTTGTTTCACAGTGAGTGGTATCACTTTTGAAGTTGTGGTTTTAGCGGCATAATGGCTTTTTCTTTTTTTGTTTGCCCAATATTATTGCTAACAGTGAACTGCTTTTAGAGGATCTTTACTTAGTCTGCAAAACAAAAGTTGGAAAGAAATTGATGACATTGATAAGTTTTGGAAAATTTCTGGGTATTCCAAGAAGTCTTCTTGCTGTCTCTTGTTCCTTTGGTTGCAATGCATTAGTATGTTGATCAGAAGGTGAAGTCCTAGACCAAGTCAGAGGCAGCTCAATTCTTTTGGTCTAGACTCACACATGCAGGAACAAACCTAACATGGTTTAGAATCTTTCCATGTGTGAATTTATAACAAGCAAATAGGATTTGGATTGAAAACTTATTCTTTGATGCTTAGGGTTTCTCAAGTGGTAATTTGTCTTGAGGAAAGCTGCTCATGAAGCATTGACTGGTAGTCAAATTGCCAACTCCTATGATGGGTGCCAACCTACTTGCTAATTTTCCATGAATAGTAGCTTAGGAGGACTACCTCTGCCTGAATATTATTTGGTTTATTTTATGGCCTTGAACACGTTCAGTAAAAAATTATTATCGAACTAACCTCAAAATGTCAAGTCTTTTCCTGTTTCCCTCAATTTTTAGCATACAAATCAATTGCAGCCAAATTTAGGGTGATGTTTTCTTGAGAAATTCTGTGAATGTTAGTGAAATTGGTAGTATCTGCATAGAGCAAAAAAACATAGTTTCTTACTTTTCTTGTCAATAAGTGTACGTATATTTTGTTATATAGCTGTTTGTTATGTAATTGCTTTTGAATTTTTTTTTTGTCTGCAACATCTTTAGTAATTTATTATATATCTAATGTTTATATAAGGCTAACGGCGCTAAACCAGCTCTTAAGCATCAATAGTTAGTCCTTTTAAGTTTTCAACCATTTTGAATTGGCTGTAGGCTGAGACAGCTAAGGAAGCTGGGGACAACAAAGGTGTCTCAGACAAGCAGATTCGTTTGAAGATTTTTTCACCAAATGTTCTTGATATCACTCTTGTTGACCTACCTGGTATAACAAAGGTTCCTGTGGGGGATCAGCCCTCTGATATTGAAGCACGAATTCGAACTATGATCATGTCATACATCAAGAAACCAAGCTGTCTAATTCTAGCCGTTACACCAGCAAATTCAGATTTAGCAAACTCAGATGCTCTTCAAATTGCAGGAAATGCTGATCCTGATGGTATGTTTTAGTTTGGTACCTCAATCGAAGTTCTTATTTTCTGTTTATCTTATTTGAACTCTCACATGTTAATCTTCTTTTTATAGGATATAGAACTATTGGAGTAATCACAAAGGTGACTGCAACTTGATTAACTCTTTTCTAAGTGGTATGACATTTGCAAGCTCTTGGCAAATTTTCATGAAAGATTTGACATATTTCTCTTTTATTTCAGTTGGATATTATGGACAGAGGTACAGATGCTCGTAATCTGTTGCTTGGAAAAGTGATTCCCTTACGGCTTGGTTATGTTGGTGTTGTTAATCGTAGTCAAGAGGTAACAACAAAAGTTTGTAAGAAAAATGCTACATCCTTTTGTCTGCTTGTTTTATGGTTTAGGCTGACATGGGTTATTGATGTCATCATCAACTTTTCTTTATTCTGCATAGGTCTTTCCTATGTTTAATTTTGGTTAATGTCATTTTTTTTATACATTTAGACGTGTATTGCGGACATATTGAGAATAAGATTTTGTCATGCTACTCCATATTTTTGTTTTTGAGTTTTCATGGTTTTAGTTATCCTTGATAAATGATTCTATATAATACTCGTGTGGCATGCCTTTCTTGAGATGTGTTTCAATGATGTTACACCATCCAATTTGAAGAGCAAGACTATCTGGACTGCTGGTATTGAAAATAGAATTGTATTGTGTCCATGTATAGAAATATTTTGTGGTTGGATGTGCTTTCTAGGATTGCTTAGTGAATAAAATATGATTATCTGGAATCTAAACAAATGTCAGAATTGCTTTTGCGATGAAATATATGCAAAATATATATTAAACTGAAATAAGTACCATGTATTTTTTAATATCTTGCAAGTGTATCAAATTAATTGTAATTTGACATGACATCTAATTGTTTCAATGCAAGACAAAAATATTCTAAAGTCAGGAATTCGGAATATAACAATAACAGAATCACATAGAATGTGTGTGACTGAGATTGTTTAATTCTCTGCCCATGGTTTTTAAATGTCTAGACAATAATTTTGATGTTCCAAATCGCTGACAATAATCTGATTGCAATTTGCTGTGGGAATAGTTATTTCTGATAACAGCAGTGGAAAACCCTTTTTTGCTTAGTGCTCATCTGCTGCACTTAATGCAGGATATTATGCTCAATCGAAGTATCAAGGATGCCCTAGCAGCAGAGGAGAAATTCTTCCGCAGTCGTCCAGTATGATTGTCCTATGTTATAGTGGTTATTCCTAATTAGATATAAGATTATCTTATATCATTTACTATACATTTTGTTATAGGTATATAATGGTCTAGCTGATCGTTGTGGTGTTCCTCAGCTGGCAAAGAAATTGAACCAGGTATAACATTTGCAGAGCTGATTACCAGAATACTTTAAGAAACATGATTAATTATTTTAAAGTATATGTTATCTGCTGCTACAGTAGTTAGTTCCCCTTGCCTCCTTTAATACCTTTATCATGCTACTATAAGCATATTCTTTCCCTATACTGGTGAACCTCTTTTAATTGACAATATTATCTGACATGCACTCGGTAATTTTTTCTGGTGAACATTCTTAAGTTATGTACAAATATTGTCCTGAGCATAGTTTTGATTGCTATTTTTTCTTTCCTTTCCTCAGATTTTGGTGCAACATATCAAAGCCATGCTACCAGGGTTGAAGTCACACATAAGTTCTGCACTGGTTTCTGTTGCAAAAGAACATGCAACCTATGGAGAAATCACAGAATCAAAGGCATACATATTTATTGAGTGTACCTTCAATATAGTTGAGACTAGTTTTGGTCATTTTTACTTTGACTCTATAGCTCATCCTAAAACACCAGTGTCAAATAAGATCACTGCTCATGGATAAGAAACTTGTAATTCTATGAAATAGGAACTTTTTTGGTAATTTAAGAAAATAGTCAAGTTTATTAAACGACATTGACTGTACTTGATAATTGTACACAAATTGAAGTAACATGTAATTGGCATTGTAGTACAGAATTTCTCACACAAGGATGAGACTATCTGATCATTCCAACTCAATGAACAGCAGTTCCTGAAGCAACTTGAATATGTTGATGGACTATTGTTGATTCTAGTTGTCTGTAACCATTCAAAATCAAACACTTATTATGATTATTCATATTGTTCCTATTGCTGATTTTTCTTTGTGCTTTTGCTAATTATTTTTTAAAACCTTCTCTGGGTGATAGGCTGGTCAGGGAGCTCTTCTGCTAAACATTCTTTCAAAATATTCTGAGGGTATGTTTAATATCCTTACTCTGCTGTGTCTGTCCCAAGTTGTGAATTATATCTTGATTAAATATATTTTACCATCTTGATGTGAAGTTCAATAATTGGGTGTAAAATTTTCATTGAACACAGCATTTTCTTCAATGGTAGAAGGGAAAAATGAACAAATGTCAACATCTGAGCTTTCTGGGGGAGCACGTATTCACTATATATTTCAATCTATCTTTGTGAAGAGTTTAGAGGTGAGTATGTTGTTTACTAGTACTTCCTTGGTGGATGCTGTTTATTTTATCAAATTTCTTGTATAAAGTCCATTAATGTGCTTAAAATTTTCTGCTTGCCATGGGCAATGTTCTACTTGGTTGCTGTGTGGCAAATATTATAGGCAGATTGAGTTTGAGATCTTAGCAGTGTTCAGTTTACATTTTCTTTCTAAACTAGTATCTCTGCTGTAAGGTGGAATTTTGTTCACGGATATGGACTCAAGTGCCTGAAATATTGCAAAATGTCCGAGTTGGGGACATGGTGATCTATAAGTTTTGTTTGAAAATGTGCTTTTGTTTTTATTTTAATTTTACAAGTGCCTATATGTATGTATGTAGTACCAAAGTAAATTAACGCAAAATAAAGGTGAGTGTAGAAATTCTCATTTTTAGGCTCTTATACACTTTGTTATCCTTTCTTTTTCTTGGCTTATTGCTTTTTTTTTTTCCAAATATTCTTAAAAAATATTTGATTTCCATAAAATTAGTTAGATTTGCTAGCAAATGGCTTAAGAATGAGCATCAAGCAATTGCATAATGAGCATCTATCTAGACTTTGTTTTTGTATTAATATTTATCTTACTTTTTTCCCATCTGCTTTATTAGTTGCAAAATACAAAAGATGCAATGTCGTTCTTAAATTAAGGAATAAGTTGTGTTTATATTTTCTGTTTCTGTTGAATTTGATATAAGAAATAGAGCAAAGCAAGGGGAGGACAGTTTCCTATTGAAAAGTTCCAACTATAATGATGTGAAGTAAGACCAATTATGGGCATATTTTACTCCTAAAAACCTTGCACATAGGAAAGGTTGTATCATTTGTTTGTTTTGGTGCTTCTTTATGGTAAGGATGTGGTATATATTTAAAATGGTATGCATGATTCTGACTTTATGTTAACAGTTTTTTGAGATGCAAATTGTGACAAAGGAGCAGATAGAGTAGAATTTTAAAGCAATTTTTCTTCCTTACATGGCATTTTTCCCTTTCTTTGGTATCCTGGAACTGGGATTGGATTTTTGTTTTTAAACTGTATTCTTTTATTTTGAACAGTAAGAAGTTTATGCACTAGGCTTACATGAGCAACTCAGTTGAGAGTTGAGGTTCTTTGGATAAAATATAACATGTACTTTGTGTGTAAAATCACTTGTATAATATTTTGCAACTGCATGCATTATCATTTTCCATGTAGGAGGTTGATCCATGTGAAGACTTGACTGATGATGACATTCGAACTTCCATTCAGAATGCAACTGGTCCTAGATCTGCACTTTTTGTACCGGATGTAGGTTTTTTGTGTTTTTTTTTCCTTTCTCAACTTCATTGATCAAAAGGTTTTTGCTCCTTTTCTTTTTTCTTTTTTTACTTATGAATTTAATTTATGTTTGTTTTGCACTTTGTATTTCTTAGTGCATTCTTTTCCTGATTTTCATTTATGTAGGTGCCATTTGAAGTTCTAATTCGAAGGCAAATAGCTCGGTTGTTAGATCCAAGCCTCCAGTGTGCAAGGTTTATTTATGATGAATTAATAAAGGTATCTGTCCCATTGATATTTTCTTTTGCATACTTGCATCTCCAAATAAAATATCTCCCTCTTTCTCCAGATTAGTCACCATTGTCTAGTGAATGAACTGCAAAGGTTTCCTGTTCTGAGAAAGTGTATGGATGAAGTTATTGGAAACTTTTTGCGGGACGGTCTTGAACCATCGGAGACAATGATTGGCCACATCATTGAAATGGAGGTAATATTCAAAGCGTGGTGCCTGAAAATATATTATAATGATACGTCACCTTCTTCCTTTACTGCTAATATATTTGTAAACTTGTTTACATCTACTTCTGACTGTGAGATCATAAAGCCTTTGAGAGTACTGTAAAACACAATGATAGTATTGTATAATTTTATAAGATTACTAATTATTTTTTCTTTTTGTCAAAAGCCAGATTACTAATGTTAATTGAACATTGTTTCTGGCTTCTGGTTTGTACAGAATCTGCCTAGTAACTAATCTGTTTGTGGCTGGACTTGGGTAGTAAATTTATTATGACTGGTTGTTGCTTTGGGTATTTCTTGTATATTGATCTGGGCTTTTGATATCTGTCTAGTGTTATATCTGTGCCGCTTTCTGGTGGCAGCGCCGTTATGGTTATCATCATAAAGTGTAACAGTCATGTCAAAACTTGTGTAGTTAATTTAGTATGGTTGCCTTTTGTTACATAACGGAAGTTTGAAATTACTATTTTTAGCAAACAAGTGAAAAAGCAGTTATAAGTTAGGCAAGTCTAACAGGATCTTTGGAGGGAAATAGTTATGATGATCTTACTCTTAATCAGTCTTTACTATTTTATATTACTAGCGAACATGCAGTCACCTTTGTTGCAACCACAAGATAAGGGTCATTTTTAGCAAAATAGTTGCAACAAAAAAATTTACGTGGCGGATAGAAAAAAGAAATTGATATTCTCTTGTGCTTCCAGATATTTTTCCTTTTTTTCCCCGGAATCATTGCTGTGTAAATTTTCTGGAGTGTATATTTCATCAAACTTATCTGTAATATTGCAAAACATTTGGTTGCATTGCAGATGGACTACATAAATACTTCACACCCAAATTTTATTGGTGGGAATAAGGCTGTGGAGATTGCAATGCAACAAATCAAGTCTTCTAGGGCTGTTTCTCTGCCTACGAGACAAAAGGTATTTGTTTGGCTGTAGGAATGGTCTAAAATTACTCATCATCTACCTAAGTTTTCTTATTTTAATCATGGCTTCTTTTGTTCTGGGTCTGTTTTTGCTATTTCACTCTTTTGTTAAGTAGGATGGTATAGAGCAACTTGATAAGGCACCAGCATCAGAGAGGACCGTTAAGTCTCGGGCTATTCTTGCCAGACAAATGAATGGAGTGATGGCTGATCAGGCATGAGAATACACTCACTTATTTTTCTCGGTCCATTATCATTTCTGTTATTTCAGTGTAAGCTGATCCAGTTTATATTTCCGTTTGCATATCTGCAGGGTGTTCGGCCAGTGGCAGAAGTAGAGAAAGTCTTGCCCCCTGGTAATTTGCTATTTTACAAAATTTTCCACATAAATGTTGATTACTCTCTTCCTTGTTTTATCCTTCTTTTTTCTCCTCCAACTCTCTCTGCCTATAGATGGCGTTGTGCAGCAATGACAATTACTGGCCATTCTTGCAAGTAATTTGGATCCTAAGGTATCCTAAGTTTTCTACAATTCATGATTATTCAGGGAGCACAAGTGTTTCAGGTTGGGGATTTGCATCATTTTTTTCTGGGAGTGATAACTCCCGTGGAGTTCCTAAAGAGAGCTCAACAGCCAAGTTTCATAGCGAACCTGTTCACAACATGGAAGCTCTGGAACAGAGCTTTTCTTTGATCCATTTACGAGAGGTATTTATACAAGTTATGTAAAAGATATTGCTAAGTAGCCAATGTGCATCAATTTGATTTTTCTAATTGCTATGTTCTACGCTTTCTTTTTCCTACTTGAAGCCTCCAACTGTCTTGAGGCCCTCAGAAAGTCATTCAGAACAGGATTCTCTTGAAATAGCAATCACTAAAATGCTATTAAGATCTTACTATGACATTGTTCGGAAGAATATTGAGGATTCTGTACCAAAAGCAATTATGCACTTTCTGGTAATAATTAATTCATACGATCATGCCTCTTACTTTCCTATGATCATTTATCATTTTATTTCTTCTTTTTTGAGTAACTTACATTCACAAGTTGTCATATATTCTTCTTTCCAAATTGTTTCTCCATCATTTGTCATTTTATTTAGGACACCTAAATTTTTGGTTGCAGTTGCAAAGTGATGTGTACTGTTCTGATATCTCTACAAGCCATTATTATTGTCATTATTTGCAGTTTTGGGTGATTTGATTTAGTTTGTGAATTTAAATTCATGCTTTAAAAAATCAGAATGAGAAAATATTTTTGCGTATCCAAAAATGGGAAGCTAGATGAACAATTAAGTTAAGAGGAAGTATTATGGTGTAATTTTCTTTACTGTAGCAAATCAAATTAAACATTAAAGTTGTGGAAGTGATGATATATTTTGGGTCAGTATTATTGATCTGTTCAGAAATATTGATTTTGACTTGTAGTGGTAGATTGCAGGAGGTCTGAATTTATATGTAGTATGTTCTGAACATATTCATGTCTTAATTATTTGTGAGTTTCATAAGTATTGGGTTAGTTGGTTGTTAGATGTTATATGAGGTTGATATTATATCGAAGAGATTTTTTCATTTACACATGTTTGTGCTTTGTTAAGTTGGGAGTAGCCGTGCTTGTCTTGAATTAGAATTTCTCTTTCCTTGGAGGCTAATGAAAATTATCATGGTTATGTGCATTGCTTTGCACCAAATGATTTTTTGGTTATGACTTATTGGTGAAAGCATTTTTAGGGAGGAGATCATATGCAGAAGCATTTTTAGGTAGGAGATTTTATGCAGTCTTATTTAGCACAATGGTCCTCTCAATTGTATTATCTTTCATAGTGTCTAATGATTTTATCTTCTCTGTTCCTTTTTAACTATGTAGGTAAACCACACAAAGCGTGAACTGCACAATGTCTTCATTAAAAAGCTTTACAGGTAACAGGGGTTTACTTTTATTGATTTTAATTACTCTGTATTGAATTGTGGGTTCTATAATAAATTCCGCTTTCCCTATGTTAAATTTCTTATCCAAAACAGAGAAAACCTGTTTGAAGAGATGTTGCAAGAACCTGAGGAGATTGCTATGAAAAGAAAGCGGGCTCGAGAAACACTTAGAGTCCTTCAGCTGGCATTTAGGGTGGGTTTTCTTGCTCCTGTTTCTTTAATTAGCTTAGACTATGAAATTTAGACTTGTCAATCTCTATTTTGATTTCCATGATAATACTAGAATTGTGACTGTAATATATGGTGGTTTGAGACATGGAACATGGAAGACAAGTTAATGTGCTTGCCAGTGCATGTGTGCTTATGTAAACAGCTTACTACTGATGAACGTGGCAGGCAGACATTAAATTTTGGTGAAACAAGGCAATATTAGGATCTTACCTCCCTCTGTTTTCTGTAATTGGATTCTGCATCCTGTTAGCATTTCTGTGTAGTGTGCTGCATCCCTATTGAATCCTCTTTGGAGCGTTAATTTATTGGCCAGAACTTAGTCACGCACTTGACTCTTGAGTTTTGTTCACTGAATGTGGCTATGCTCTTAAATTGTATAGTATTATTTTACATTCTAGAGCTTCTTTTATCATTGTGTTAGTGATGTGATGAAAGATCCTTGACATTTATCTGATTCTTTTCTTTCTTAATAGACATTGGATGAATTGCCTTTAGAAGCTGAATCGGTTGAAAGGGGATACAGTTTGGGTGCTGATCCAACAGGATTGCCAAAGATCCACGGACTACCAATGTCATCAATGTATTCTGCTTGTGGTTCTGCTGACTACTCATCTTCTCCTAAGAACACAAAATCCCGTAAATCATCTCATTCGGGGGAGCTACAGTCTCATTTTTATGCTAATGCAGATTCTAATGGAAGTGGACGGCCTTGTATGCCAGGTCTCTATCCAACAGTTGATTTGTAAGCAGTTGAATGCGCATATTGGTCAAGTGTTTTGGAAGTGTCCAGGAATAACTAATTCATTTGATTGCCTAGTCATTCTTCTCAGAAGGTTATTGCAATTTCAACTCCCAGAGTTGGCTCAGCCATTGACATGTGCGACCACAAGTTGTCCATTATCCTTCGTGTCTTAAAGTTTTCATTGATATAGTGTAGGGTTATAATAGCAATTTTTTTTTGGTTAAAAGGATTTGGCGAAAATAATGAGCTAATAGTTTTACCTTTTTTCCTGTTCGAAGCAGAATGGGCTCTATATATTTTTGTGCAAAGTTCTTTTAGATTGTTTGCTACACACAGAAAGGTGGTTCCCAGTGCTAGCTGGGGTAAATTGATTGTCATTATCTTCTGATATACCCCTTAAAAGAGTGCGGATAGCATCTATTCTACTCTGATTGATGATGCGAGTTTTCAAACACTGAAACTTGAGTTTCTGTCTATATTATTCTCTTGATTTTAAGATCCAGCTCTTGAATTTTAATGCGATTTTGGGAATTTCTGTAAATGAACGGGGTTGCAGTGGCATTTGCCCTTCAGCTATTCATTTCCATGTTTTTTATAGCCCAATGTCAGTCCGTTTCTGAAGTTGAAATTTTGAAATATCCAAATTCAAGGATTTCATTTCCATCTCCCATAGTTTCTAATTTTTTTTTTAAAATTTTTGTAGAAACTGTAACCCATCATTGGTTTTTATTGCATGGAGTTTCCTGGAGTAGCCAAATGATGGGATTTGCTAGTAAACATGATGTTTACCATGTTAAGGAAATTGTCAGCATTGAATTTATCATGTTTCCCTTTGCCTGAACCAAATTATCTTCAATTAGAAAATTGAATAATTAACAATATAAAATAACAACTGTAGCTTATATGAAAATTTTCTTTATAATTTAAGGGTATAATTAAATCTAAGAATTAGACTATATTAGAAATACCCAAATGCTAGCTAGGAATCGGATTCTAACAATGCTGTTTGTTGGGTTAATGGGTGATTGTTTTGGAAAATTTGGGACACTTTGTACAAGATACAAAGATTATCTAGCATTGCACTCTCCTTTTCTATTAATCATATTTTCAGAGATTATATTTTCAGAGAGGCTAATTCCATTGCCGATGGTCTAGCTAAATCAGGAATATCCACACAATAAGATTTTATAGCTTGGCTGTAATATGTCTGCAATTTAAGTCTGTTGTGTTTGTTTATATTCACTTCAGATGTTATTTATTTCTTATATGGGATTTTTTTCATATAAGATTTGGAAGATTAGGTTTTTTGGGTGTTTTGGGCATTACCTGCTGATCAGGGTTAGTTTTCTTCCATTATTTTATGTTTTTCCCCATTTTATTTAATAAAATTTAACTCATTATAAAAAAAAAAAGTTTAGCATAAAGTTTCCCGTTTGAATTTAGAATTGTCCCATTGAAAATTAAGATATTGATACCAAAATGAGATGTTTGGTATCAATCCTACCTAGATGCAGACCACGATAGAGATTGTAATTATGAAAGTGAAGTGTATCAGTTAGATTATTACTTCAAGGAGATTCTAAAGGCAATACCAGTAAGACTATGAAATCTTGAGCATAACACAGTCAAGATTAGTGGAATGCTCCCAAAATGAGTAGCTAGCATACTTTGAATATCTCAAGTTGATATTGTTTAAATGTGATTTGGTGCTAGTTATTTGTCTAATAAGGTGTCGGTGTTAAATTGAAACATAACGAAACTTGATAATGAATTTGTTTCATTTCTTTTATTTTTTGGTTCTAGGGCTGTACACGGATTCCGTATGTTTCCAAACTGTACCGAAAAAAAAAAGATCCAGAACCGAACTGTATTGTTGACTTTTCGACTAAAACTTAACTGTATTGTACCGTTGATTATAATTTTGACGAATCTGGATCTTCTAGTATATCTGGACCGAGAACTATACTGAATTGTACCGAATTATTTTATAACCGAACTGTATTGAAAGAACTGATATTTAAATATTTATAATTTTATTATATATAATAATTTATAAGAATGAAATAATTTATATCATTATACAAATATAATATAACTTAAACTTTTAATTAAATATACTTTAATCCATAAAATTAAATTATAATAAAATTTATATAACATTTATAATAGTAAGGAATTCAAATAATTGAAAATTTTAAATGTTAAAATTTTTGTAATGATTGTGTAGAAAATTAAATCCATAACCTTCATATAAGTTTAAGATAAGTTTATCATCAATATAATCAACTATCTTTATTATTAATATATAAATAAAAAAATTATTTATAATATATTGCTAATTTCATTTTTTACTATAAATTTTTTTATCACTAATTATATTTTTTAGCATTTATAATTTATTTTAATTGTATTATATAATAAATCTACATTATATTAATTATTTGGTAAATTAATTTAAGTGAATCAATTATAAAGTAACTTAATTTATAATAAATGTACTATAATTATATGATAAATCAATATAAATTATGATTTGTTTTAATTATATTATAATTTTTTTTTGTCAAAATAATTATATTATTTTAAATTTAAATACTAATATATATTATATTATTAAATAAAAAATATATAATTGATATATTTAATAAATTTATAAATTTATATACTTTATAATTAGTGAAAATATTATATATATATATATATATATATATATATATATATATATAGTCATAAATTTACATACTTTATAATTATATAATTATAGTTATATATTTATCTTTATACTTATGAGTTTATATATCTAATAATTTAAAATTTTAAATAATATTATATGCATACTAAGCTGTTTACAATGGTTAATTGATTTTTTTTTCCATTATTCCAAATGAGGGAATCCTAAGAGAACCGCTAACTCTAATTATTGTTCATATACAATCTATACTAGATCTAACTAACTGTCCATTTTACCTCATTTACATTATTAACAGCTATCTTTATCCCAGTAGAGTCTTTTAATATTATATTTCGATTCTTTTTTTTATTATTTAGAAAAAAAGTAAGTCACTTGTTATATGATTTTTTTTATCAAAATAATTATATTATATTAAGTTTTTGTACTAATCTAAATTATATTAATAAATATAACATATATATAATTGATTATATATTTAATAAACTTACATATTTATATATTTTTATAATTAATGTGCACACTATATATATTAAAATTAAATAATCACATATAAGTTATTAATTTTGTAATTTTTAAATAATGCTTCTAATAATAAAGAAATATATTAAGCTAAATGTATAATACAAACACATTAATTAAATATTAAATTATCTTCATTTGTATGATAATATAGAAATGAACATAGTTACACTTCAATAGAAAAATTGCATGAGTATCATACTGAAATGCCGGCATTACAAATTCATTTCTAATGGAAATCAGTATTTGATTACACAATAGAATCTAATATGAAGGGAGTTAGCAAGCAGGAAAAAACCAAAATAGAAGGACGACATTATTCACATTACACATTAAACAAGTGCATCATCTAGGGGCCAATGCCCAGCAATTCACATACGCAAAATTCTGTCTTATAAACAATAAACTATTTCTGGATCTAATATTTGTTAGTATGAACTACATCTTCATCCATGGGCAAGAATTTAGAAAGGATTGAGGTCACAGGTGCATGGCATGATCTCAAGTCCCTGGCCACTCACTCCCCATATTTGAATCATCAATGTCAACCTGTAAGTTTTATCATGAACTTGGAGAAGTAACTAACATTTACAGAATTCAACCTAGCTCAAGGATATGGTTAGTCTCCAATATGCCAGGTGTCAAGACCCTAAAAGACCACTACCTGATCATCAAAATTCCCAGGGATCTCAAATTCTGAACTAGAAACATTGCCAAGCTCATCCAAAGTTTCCTGCAAGTCCTGAAAAGTGCAAATATAAATTGTTACTAAAACGATTTTGTTGATACTACTAAAATCTTTTCTCAATATTATCTTCCAAATATATCCTCCAACAAATACGCAGATGGGTTCCCTCCACACCAGGCATTTAGTCCCATGCTTATTTCGACTAATTTAAATATAAGCTAATTTATTTATTTTTTCCTTTTTTTTTTTAAAAAAAAAGCACAATTGCCTTAGAATACCATAGACAAATCACATGGTTATCACTGAACCTTATTTAAATTACTCAATTAGTGTCTAATTTACCTCATCATCAAGGTTGACTGATGAATTCTCCACATGCATAGGCAAAGGATCAGTTACAGTTTCATCAGTTTCCAGCAAATCCTGCACACACCATACATCCAATTGATAATTAAAACCGCAAACAAATATTGCACATAAGTAGATTGGATATTTAAACCTTAAACAAGAACATTAACCATCACCCGCTTATTGGAGATACTATAAAACACTGATGTTAATACCAATTAGGAACAGGTACAAGGTAAATTTGTTACTTCGCAGAGTAACCAGTTCATTCCTTAGTGTAAGCATATGTAGTCCCTATTGCAGTGTCTGAAGATAAAACGAGTATCACAAGTATTCCTGTTTCATAGAGTCCAGCCTTTGGACATTTCATTAACATGGATTTTGAAACTCTGAACCCCAAAGGAAAGATGATCGATTAACTTTGAGTAGGAGGGACCAACAAACAACCATTACCAAGTTATTTATGCACAAGAAAGATACCCGTGTTCTAGAAACACTAATCCTGACAAATAATGGCAGAATCTAAGTTGAAATCATATGCCTCTCAAAAAGCATCACATTTTATGAAAACATGGTGTTACATGATTAACATCGTAATTTTACCCCACCCAGTAAGTTATAGTAGCTTTTGAGTGGTTGTATGAAATGTCTGAAAATATTATGTCTGTTACTCTATAAATAATCCATTATATTTGCACACTAAGATCCAAAATTATTAACAGTCACACCACTCGCTACTGTTACATTGTCACTATGATTCCCAGATATCACAGCATGGCAACCATGATTTGGCCTCAAAATATAAACACATACCTGCTCATTTGTCCTTATAGAGTTCTGAGCATCTAATGGCACCGGTTTACTTTCTTCTGGGCTTCCCTGAAGATTGAACATTGCAGAGTTTGATCGTGCCTTATTCAAGTACCAAATATCAATGTACAGAATGCTGTTCTAATCAATGTGAATCCTTTGATCTTGATTGGTTCCGATAAATTAACACCAAATACAGATGTAGCAGTGCTAGCAATATAATAATGTTTGACAGTGATGGCAGATTATTTTGCTTCAACACTATCCATATTATCGTTATAAGAAATTGTACCTCTTCATCCTGGTTAGCATAAGGGTTTTCTTGCTCCATGGATGAGGGTTTCAAATCAGGAGTTGCCTAAAATAACATCAGTCATCACACCTTTTATATGAATTGTTCTATGAAATTGATAAATATTACTTCACAAAAAAGAACACGAACATATCACTAAAACTGATACAGAGAAATGCAGTACAAGCATTAGAGTTGGCCAGCCAAGGCGCGTACCAGTTCATTTTGATCAAAAGAAATATGCTTCCCTCCTTTGGAAAGATCCCTCAAAGTTCCCTTTAACATACAATATCATATACAAAAATGTAAGTTACACCAAAACAAACAAAAGTGACATTAAAAATATTTCTTAAAAATAAATAATAGCCAGCAATTAGGATGAAGTCCCTATTTACCATTGACAAAGATTATAAAAAAATCTACAAAAAGGGTTAATTATGGTTGTTGAACTCAATACTAGATGCAGTGGGGTCATTGAACTTCAATTTGCCTCAACAAAATTATCAAACTCTGATTTATTATTATTTTTTTTGCAATAAAATCACTATGAGAGATATAGCCAAAATTTTAATGTACTGGCTAAAAAAAGGTAATCTTATTACCTAGCTAGTTTAATTGTAGATCAACATTAGAAGACCTTTTTAAATGGTTTTCACCTCTGAAATTTCACTAAGATCTAGGAATAGTGAACTTTATTCAAACAAAATTCAAATTGAGTGAATGGATTATTGCATGCAAAAAAAGTAAAAATTAAACATAGGAATATTGCAGCAAGATATACTTTCTAATCTATGATTTCGATTGTTTGTAATTGTACAAGAGCTACAGCTAGAAATCATAAAAAAAATTAACATAAATGAAGCCTATGATAAAGATAATCCATACTACCCGGAAAAGAGGCTTAGCCAGAATAAAATAACAATCTTTATCAGATTGTCCATATAACAATGCTGATGGATGACCAAACACCCTCTAACACCAAACAGAACTGAAATGCTGGATAATTAAAAGGAAGTTCTTTTTGGATATCAACAATTTTATTTTTATTCTTTTAGTTGATTGTGAATTCAACAAGATCTTTTAGCCACTTTATCCATTTATTAAAAGATATAAAAAGGTATGTCTAAACAGTGAGGATTAAGAAACCAAAGAGCTCTGCAGCCACTGTTAACACACAAGAAAATTAACATATCCCACTAAACCCACCTTATTTGCCCACATAAGGCCGCAAGCATTGCAGAGGGTTCTTGGACCAGCTGGTCCCCGACGCATTGCTGGAGTGGCTTTCTCACTAATCCCGCAGTGGTGACAACTACGTAACCTAAACAAAATTTCAGAAAAGCATTACCGTGAATGAATGAATGAAAAATAAACAAAATTTCAGAGAAGAATTACCATGAATGAATGAAAAACAACAAAATTTCAGCAAAGCAATACTAAGAATAAAGAGTAGCAAATTAAAGTCAACAAATGGCAAGAGAGCATTAAGCAGCAATGTCAAATTTATAAGAGCTTTTTCCTGAGATTTCAAGCAGGTTTTAGTAGCTGACAGTAAGTTCAACTCACATAGATTCGGAATGAGGAGGGTCATTACTTGGTTCCCAGTTGCCGCCAGTATCTGTGCTGTAACAATCCTTCAATGATGCAAATTGTCCATTCTTACGATGCATCCTAGCAAAAATAATAATAGTTTTAGATGCTGCAAAGACCAAAAGAATTGGATAACAAGAAACCTGGAATCTGAAAGCCGACTGGACATCAAAGTGAACTTAACACATGCACGTTTATTGTATGCTTTTCTTTTCTTTTATTTTCTTTAGAGAGAGAGAGTGTGTGCACATAAACATGGGCCAAAGAAAAGGCGTTGTGGAACAAGGAAAAAAAAAACTTCTACAGCACCCCATAGGAAATGACATCAGCTAAGCAGTGGATATAGTCCATGAACTGTATAAAAGATGAAAGATATTATTGTATTTTTTTTTTCCAGTAACAGAAGTTACATCTTCCATACCTCTGGGCAACTTCTTTCCGGCAAGTGTAACGAATTTTCTTTTCAAAGCATCTTTCCTTTCGCTTTTCACGGAACCGTACTAGGGAGGCGATTCTTCTTGAAAGTTTTGATCCTTGAGAAGCATCAACTACACTCTGCAGCATACAGTAACCAAACATTAAACAGTAAAGATAAATCCAGAATATATTTTTTGAGTTGGGTGCAAGAAATACATTATATAGTCCAGCATTCTGTTGCAGAAGAAATTCAGAACTTGGCACACTAGCAGGTGTTTCACTGCCTCCCAGAAGCAACAATACTGCTTTCACCTGTCATATGCACTAAAGTCAACCAAGGCAAAGAAAAAGACCCAGAGGATAGAAAACAAAAATAAAATTATACGTTTAAAAAATAAGAAAATGTTAACATATACCATAAAAGGGAAAGGACAGATAATTACAAGAATATATTTGTATCGCATCCAAGACATCTAGACCTTGTAGCTGAAATATTCAACATAACTAAAAAGAACAACAGATTCGGCAAATATAGGAATTATAATCTTAAATAAATTTCAATTTTTCTAGTGAAATATGAGACACAGAGGAGTTCAGGGAAGAAGGCTTTCATAACAGAGGACTCAATGAGGATTTGGCACCTTAAAACCATTTGTTCCTTTTAATATTGCAGAAAATACATATTTAAGAGAAAAGGAAAAGGCAAAAGGACTCAGTCAAACACTCACTGAACTAGATTATCTATCTCTCCAAGACCCCACAGAGCACAAGCACGGAATAGGATACCATAATATACTTCCAAGATATCTCCATCCTCCATATCGAGCACTTAATTTTTAGGGGAAAAAAGTACAAAAGAGAAGACACCCAAAGTTCAAACTTCCACTCTTTGAATATGAGAGGAAGTGTCTAAGTAAAATAGGAAACATAAAACCCAATTAACGGATTTTCACTGTAAATTCTAAGAACCCAATCCATGTTCTTGTGCTTATACACTTCGTCTAATTTGAAACATACAATTAACTGAATATCCGATTATTCCAAGAACCAAGACATTTCAGGATTTTATTTTCTCAAACTCTCATTCGCTCCCAAAACAAAGAAGGTAGAAATCCCCCAATTCTACGAATGATGGAAAAAAAAAAAAAGAAAAAGAAAAAGAAAAAAATCCAATCCAATAAAACCCTATCATATCAGTCACATATCAAAGACAAACAAGAAATGAGTCATACAATCAACGTAAACGCACATACATTAACTCAGATGAAAAGAAAATGAGAGAAATAAACCCTAACCTTTTGAGGAGTAACGGCGGGGAAAACATAGACCTCGCCTTCAAAAGAAATGGTGAGCTCACTAGTCCTAGTAGGTTGAACCAGACTACTGTCAGTACTCTTAAAATCAATCGAACTAATTTCTTCTACACCATTCATTACACCTTCTTCACCGTCGAATCCGCCATCAAACTCACCGCCGTCGATCGGCACCATCCTCCGATGATCATCCTCTCCATACGCCGTATGATTTACCCTCTCCATTCCTTCAAAGCATCACCCACAAAAAAGAAACGCCTCTTTCTACTTCTCTCTCTCTCTCTCTCTCTCTCTCTCTCTATATATATATATATATATATATATATTGAGAGACAGATATGTGGAGAAAGCTCCGGCCTTCTGTCTCTCTCTCTCTGCAATTAGTCAAAATTCTTGCTTGGAGCTTTCCTTGTGTGGAAGTGGAACTTACTCTCTAAATTGACTGGAAATTGCAGCCTTGGCATAGAACCCTACAGTTACAAAAATAATGTATGGAAAATGGGTTTTATAGTATTCAAATTAAATTTCTTTATTTGGGAATTCATAGAAATGGAAAGACTTGATTTTTGAGTATTTTTATGCTTCTTTCTCTGTTTGTACGTTCAAATGAGCTTTGAAAAGGAAAACATAATGCGATTGTGAACTTTTTTTAATTCAATAATCGGATTGAAAATTCGAATTCACAGGAATTATAGCCATTAGACGAGTATCATCAACTCTTTTTATTTCTCTTCATTTATATGTTAGCAATACCACATAATTTTTAGTTGTTAAATAAGATTCTTCAAAGCTTTTTCAAAAAGAATAATGCAAATCCTGAAAGCTCTAGGACTAGAATTCCTTGCTTCCATTCATAAAAAGGAAAATAATTAAATAAAATTGAAATACCACAAAAATTCAGATTTCTTATATAATCATTAGCTTTATTTCTTAAAACAAATATCTTTTAAAATACATATAAAATTATTATTAAGTATTTATGTTTTCTCTAAATTCATTTTATGGTAATATTTATATAAAATGAAAATTAGACAAAATAAAAAATTTCTTAAAACATACATTTGGCTAAATCAATATTCATATAACCCTCGAGATATGAAATGAGACAACTAAGAGTTTTTTAAAAGAGTTTCTTATTTCTTAACTAGATGTATCGAATTCGAGATCTGAAATATTTTTAAAATTTAGAAATAAAAATTTTAATCTTAGTAAATCTATTTAACGCGAATCCAAATTAATGAATTATTGAAAAAAAATCAATATTCATATATACAATTATGTATATCTAAACGAGATTAATAATGTATAAGTTGATGAATAAAAAATAATTCTTAGTTATAAATATAAGATGAATGAACTATGCAAATTAGATTTATAAATAGAAGATATGAATAAAATGTTGGTAAATGTTTTTCTTGAAAAGATATGTAGTGATTTTGTTTGATAAAATTTTCATTGTTTAGCGAAGATCTATGATTTGTTTTAGTGTATTTTTAAATTTTTTTCTTATTAAATTTTAGTTTGTATTCTTGATCATGAAAATTTGTGTCTTTATCCATTGTAAATTTTTTTTTCTGTACTCGTCTTATCTATTATAAGATGCGACACCTTTCCACATTTAATTTGGTGCAATTCTATACTTAATGGAGATTTTTCTGTCGATAGTTATCAAGCTGGACTTGTTTCAAAATACAATGACTACAAGATTCATGTTTGCTAAATCCTTATTGTTATTGTTATTGGAAAAAATTTATCAAACCTAAAATGTTGTTGGGTAAGTCATTTTAAATCTATATTAATTTCTTTATCATAAATGAATTTCATGCTATTATTCAAAAAAAATTACTATTAGGATTTTATTTGATATACTCTTGATTGTGCGATTTTTATTAAAATTCTATTTTCTCAAGTATCATGTTTAAAAGAATTTAAAATTGTGAATTTTCTTGAAATAAAACTTGAAGTTCTGTTTAAGTGAGTTTATTGACATGATTTGAAAATTCCACATTTTATAGGTCAAATAGAAATTTTAATATTTTATAAATTAAAATATTCAATATTTTGAAACTTGATAATAAACTTACCATTTATGAAGTACTATGATAGGTTATAGGTTCAAACTTTAATATGTGCTATTTTTGTTTTTACAATAAATAATATGATTTTAAACGATTAATAATCGATTCAAAATTTGATCAACAAGCTGGTCGATCCAACCTAACTCGGAGAAAAAGAAAAAGAAGAAAGATTTTTCAGAGTTGAATGAGTGGTGCAGTTTCTCTGGCTAAATCTTTTAAGGGAATGGTGTCTGCATTTTTAATCAGATTCTGAGCTCCTTGAGCATGTTTTCAATGGTTTATGTGAGTTGCCATGGCAAGTAGCTTTAATTCAGAATATTCAAGCTATTTCCCCAACTATAACCTTCACAATAAAATATTATTTTAAAATACTTCTAAAAATTTTCAACGTTTTACTCACTTCTCAATTACACACTGAATCATTTTTTTCTTTTTCGTTTGATATAATTAGACAATCTAAATTTTTTTTTTCTTTTCCGTCTATTTTTCAATACAGTTTTATCTTATCTATTAGGAATACACTTCTGCAAAAGGATGAGGAAAGAAATATCAAGAAACTTGCTTTCTATCTCCACCATGAATAATTGGAAGATAATAAAGGCTACATAGATAATTTCAAGATTGATCTTCAAACTTGAAGCTTCTGCGTTTAAATGTTTCAAAACAGGCTGATATATTTACGAGAGAAGACGCTACTGAATATGTACAGTTGGTTAAAGCAATGCAGAAAAGCTATTGCACAGGTTGCATATCTGTTTGGCATCTGTTTTTCTTTTATGCTTAAAATCAGCTGCAATGGAAGCAACAATCTACTTTTACACGAAGCTAATCTTCCACATCAAATGGCAGTTGCTGGCTTGCTGCTAGGGAAGCAAACAATCAATTCATGTTTCGGCAATCAAAGCTGAATTATCACCATTGGAAGAAGAAACGATATCTGCTGCCACCGCAACAGCATCTGCTGGATTAGCTTCGCCTTCGCTCTGCCAAGGAACATGCATAAAATATGTTGGCAATGGCAAGTAAGCCACAAGGAATTGGAGAGATGAAAAATGACTTCCCTAAGTTTCATGCTTATAGAAAACAATAATCCCAATTCTCTAGCTGTTCCACATAAATCTGCATCTTCCGTTTCTATTGCAGTGTGTGGCTCCAATTTCCTTTATTTATTTATTTTTTTTTTAAAAAAAAGAAGAAAACACAACAGAACAGATGAAAACCTTGGTATTATAAATACTCAAATACACATAATGGTGATGCAGCTCCACATCCATAGCAAGTTCATCATGGTCAAATACTGATCTGCTCTCAGCATCCTCCTTATCTATTCTAATTCAAGTTTTTTCTGAACAAAACTTGTACGCCAATTTTACAGTCAACGGAAGTGGATAAAAGGGAAAGCAAAACGAGATGAGACCCATAATTGGGATAAAGCTATACTAGCTTGCTAGGAAGGAGCCATTAATGTTGTTGGGTGTGGTGTGAGTGCAAGGGGAGAAATGGATGCAGACAGAAGTTAATAGGATGGTATGGTGATTATAATTAAGACCCAATTTGGCATTATTGCAGTTTGATCGCTTTTGCCAAACTTACATTGGATCTTTTACTAATATTGGAATCACAATCTTAGAAAAACTGGGAAAATGGTCCTGGATAAGCTTTTTGACTGAAAAAACAGTGAAGCAGGTTAGTAAATGTGGTGCCAAACTGAGCCCGAGTGTGATTATAATCCAAACAAGTTGATATGCTGCTATAATTTAGTTTTGGCTGAATAATTCTGAAATAATTAAATTTGCAAGAACACTGAAGAATTCAACCACTGTGTGACTAAACTGTCTACATTTAGATTTGAGAAGGACAATTCAAAAGACAGTGTAAAACATTAGAATGAAATGGAGAAAACAAAAACAAGATCTGGGAGGGAGAAGAAGAGATTAACAGAGACTCAGTTTAGGTATACAGAGAGATGAATGGTAGGTGAGAAGACGAGAGACTTACAATAAGAATTAAAGTTTAGATCAAGTACATGCTTGACTTATTGTGCCCTTGTCACTTGAGACTTCCAACTTCCAAAACCAAAGTTACTAAAAGCAAAGTATCCAAATGCAAATAAAAACTAGAAAGCTTGAATTTTCAGTTGATACATCAGTGAAACATTAAAGATGTAATACAATTCACAAATGAAAGGAATAAAATTTTATATTTCTCACAAGGCATGTACCTGTTCAACAGGCTTTGCAGGAGGAGCTTGAATACCAATACTTGACACCTTGGAAAGGTCCCTTAACACTCCCTGCAATATTTATTTCTTCCTCATCAGATGACCAGGATAAGTTCTGCCAAATACTCTACTAGAACAGAAGTTACAACCAGTTCATAATTCCACCAACCTTGTTAGCCCACTTGAGCCCACATGCATTACAAAGGGTTCTCGGACCAACTGGGCCACGGCGCATCATTGGAGTAGACTTTGAACTGATTCCACAATGAGTGCACCTGCACAAAGCATCAGAAGAAATCTTACAGAAAGAAAAAAATATTTGCCACTCACAATTAACATCTTAAAAAATGATATGATAACATTTCAAAAGGAAGCATAAGCTAGTATCATATCATCTTTAAGATACAGTAATAGATAGAGATTAGAAGAGAGAGCCCCACACACCCAACAAGGGGAAAAAAAGGAACATAAAACCTTCATTAATTGGAGAAACAAATTAATACTTACAAAGTTTCCAGCATGCTCTCATCAGGTCCAGAACCCTGTGTAGCATTCCAGCTAGAGGAAGCTGAGCCTGCTTCATCAGAACTACCCTTGGATGAAGTAAATTGTCCCTTCTTACGCTGCATCCTGACAATAGCCACGCAAACATATTAAAAGATCTCCATAAGGAAACGAGATTGTTAGATGAAGAAATAAGGAATTAAGAACAAAAATGACTTTCATTGGTATGTGCAAGTTAATATAAGTATGCTTGATGAATAACATACCAGTGAAGACATTCTAAACATGAACCATTTCCCTCTCTAATTTAAGCACTCTCTCTACATGAGTAGGAAACCCTCTCTCTTTCCAAATCAAACAACTGTTTTGGTTTTTTTTGTTTTAAAAAGTCCATCGAGATGTATCAGTACCAAAATTGTAAGGAAAAATACAGGGAAAGATTTAACTCTACACAAAATATCAAAAATAAATAGTTAAACTCCTCTGCAATTTGAGATCCTTGGGCTAAATTTTGGCCTCCTGATAATGTGGTATTGTTACAAAGGTGCATAAAGATTAACTCCACAACAACTTAATAACCTCAAAATTGACTTGGCTAGGAACCTTGCCACATGGCTGAAGTATACAAAGACCAGCTATTCGTACCATAGTATATTCAGAATTGAATAATAGAACTAAGAGAAAAAGGAGTACAATGGTTAACCAGGTGGTTTGATAGAAAGATGCTGAGTCTGTGAAATAGGAGAGGCACATACTTGTTTAGAAGTAAGAAAAAGCTATACAAACTATTAACATTTAGCACTCTCATGATTGTTTTGGTTCTCTGGAGCAGAAATCATAGCTAGCTCTAGAGAAGGACAGGAATCATCCAACCAAGTGTTCCAAAATCCTTTACTGCGATTGTCAAATGATGCTTCCAAAAAGATGAAGCTCACTGATCTCAAATTGCAAAATACTACCAAAAAAAGGAAAATGATTGAGCACTGAAATTTCAATTGTTCCTAAACCATATGACCAAATTTTCCTAAATTTTACTTCTAGGACTGAAAGAAAAAGGAAAAAGGTAAAGAAAAAGCCTAAAAAATTTTGAACCAGGCTTTGTCAACTTTTACTAATCACAAATTTCATGCAAATAAACAAGCCACTCAAACCCAGATAGAAAGACATGCACTCCTGAATGCATTTTCAGAATACCTGAGTGCAACTTCTTTTCGCACATTGTAACGGATTTTTTTATCAAAACAACGTTCTTTTCTTTTTTCCCTGAATCGACGTAAAGAAGCTGCTCGCTGAGGTAGTGTTGACCTTCCAGACAAGTCATTTGGACCCTAGGAAATTGGTTAAAGGAAACAAATTTAAGAAAACAGCAACTGAACCTAAAAAAAGCACGATTGTTGCATGACTAGAATGATTCCATACCCTCTGGTTAAAAGGAAGTGTCCCTGCAGTAGGAATACCAGAAGGGATTTCATATCCGCCTAAAAGTAACAGCACAGCCTGCACCTGCTAAAACAAAAAAACCAAGATTACTTATGCAGCTCAATCAGGATGTGAACCTACTTGAAATCAAAAGAATTCAGATTTAAAAAAACTAACAGAAACAAACAGCACTCTATTCACAAAACTGAAATGCTACAGAACACATTTAAATGGCAAAACTCCCTCAATATCTTCAAACTCAGAATTATGACATGGTTCAATCTGATTTATAGAAACATTAAAACCAAAACTCACAAAATTCATGATTAGCCAACATTGACATGACTCCTTCAGCAGTCACAAACACCAGCAAGAATTTTCCAACAAATAGAACATGCTTGAAAAGAAAATACTCCATTAAAATTATTATAATTTAGAATTTTTAAAAAAATCCTTTTCAGTTAAGACAGACGCAAGACATAACATACAGCATTATTGGCCAAAATGAGCAAAATAGAGGAAAACACAAACTATGTATGGTACAACAATTGTGCATGAAGCCAAAATGAACAGTTTGAATAGCAGGCCACAAAAGCATCATCAAGTACTCAAATTGCAGCTGTAAAAAAATCTTAAAACAACAAAGAAGTTTCAGACAAAGTCTACTTTGGATATAAAACCAGACCCAGCGTAGGAAAACTGTTACTTTTCAAAGAAAACATAACATGAGAAAAGAAATAATCAAAATTATGACAGAAAAGTCAAAAGTTAAAATCCATTCGGTTTCTTATAAATAAATGAAGGAATAGTTCAAAATGACAACCAAAACTATGTCTTAAAACAGTGCCAAAGCACCAAAAAGTAACATATTTGAACAAATCGTTTCATATGAATGAAGTCAACTATAACCCGAATTCCTACTAAGCAAGTGTCAGGGCATGAAACAACATCCCTAGGATTTACAGGCAGCCCATTGACAGAAAAACTGCAGCCTTAACCAAAATGATAAGCAAAACCAAACATTTTGAACTAAACCACCAGGCTTGCCATGCATCCATAAAAAAACTCCATAGCAATCCACTCACGCGATAAAACACAATTTCAGAGGAAAGCCTAGCATCATCCCAATGAAATAGTAGCAAATAAATAACAAAAAACCGCAGAATTCACAAAAATAACCGAAAACCAGATGCAGAAGCAAGCAATTTTCAGCGAAACCAGCGGCAAAACGAAAGCACAAAGGGTACACACTTACCTTATCGGGGGTAACAGCATCAAACACGTAAACCTCACCCTGGAAAGACAGAGTGAGCTGATCATCACCGCCACCATTTCCAGCCCCCAAAGAATAATCTTGACTACTAGAAACCCTAATAGCAGAGGGAGGAACATCGTCCAAACCATCTCCACTTCCAGTACCATTTTCATAGTGGATGTTAGAAGCGTCCAAGGACTCTTCCCCACCTGCATCTATATCTTCATCTTCTTCTTCCAATTGGGTCTGTATGTTCATTGGTTCTGCACTATACATTGGAGCTTGCGTATTCAAATTTGGCATTGTCAAAATATTTGCAGGTATAGAGACATAGTGACATAAATCTCAATAACTAAACTAGTGCCAAAAATTGCCCTAAAGAGAGGGAAGATAGAAGGAGAAGCGAACCCAGAAAAATTAAAAAAAACGAAGGAATTAGAATCTTATAACCGAATAAACAAAAAACATATCTTAAAAATCTAAACTCTTCAAACTATGAAACATGAAAAAAAAAAAAACCCAATATAAGAAAAGGTAAAAGAAAATCAAAATCTAAAAAAAGAAATCGACAACCCAATGAAAGGAAAATATACTGTTCGTTACTATGAATCAGCAATATTAAAAAAAAAAACACTTCTTTATATATATATGTGTTAATGAAAATGGGAATTCAGAAGAAAGAGGGAGAGAGAGAGCCTAAATTTGGAAACAGATTGAGCCTTCCATATAAGGACAATAGTAAGAGAATAGGGAAGAAGCGGCGGTGAAAAAAGGAGGACGATGAGGGTTAAAAAATGCTCATAGACATGGATATTATTTACGGTTTGTACCACTGGAATGGTGACCAGTGGCAGTCAGTGCCCACTTTGACAAATGCCAATGCCACAGTGGAGAATAGTGCCGTAATTTTGGATGTGTAATAAAACCAGATTATAATCTACCTGATCATAAATTTAAGTTAATTAAATTAATAAAAGAAATGTTAAGCAAATTCTTTTTTTTTTTAACACTTTTTAATATTTACTTGTTAGTTGCAAGAGAGAATAGAAAAAAAAATTATTTTTAAAAAGTTTTCTTTTTTACTAAACAATCAATAAGTGAATGTTAAATAATATTGAAAAATAAAAAGTGTTCTCAACATTTTTCAATTAATAATATATATTTGTTAAAATAGATTATTTTAAAAAAATTATAATCTCGCTAAAAATTAATAAAACTAAATTTCATCTTAGAAATAATAGATTATAATTTTTTTCATTATATTCTTATTTTTTTTTATCAAATGATAAGTTATAACTTTTTTTCATATATATATATATATATATATATATATTTACTACTCATGAGTAACTATCATAAAATTTAGTATTAAATAATATTAAATATAATAACATTAAATTATTATAGTTATTGTAAAATTAATTAAAACCCTTAGATTTTTTATCTGACAATTAAAAAATAATATTCATATATGGATAAATAATATAGTAACTATTAAAACCTCTTATATATATATATATATATATATATATTATATTGAGTTGCAATATTTAATAAAATTTATATATTATTTAATATGCATATATATTATATAATTTATTTGTATTATATATGTCAATAAATTTTATTTAATATTTTTTTTTATAAATATAAATATACCTTTTATATTATTTTATATTTTCAGTTAATTTTATTAAATAATTTAAATTTAATTAGCTAGATTATCACAATTAAATTATTAACTTATAGCTAGATTATGCTAATTTTGACCAACATAGTCTTTATAGCTAACTTCATTGGAATGAGCTAAATGACCTAAGTTAGAATTTTTATATTTTAACTTTCACCCTTCCTTGAAGGATTTAGAGAACATATTAAAAAATGTATGCTTTTAAACTTTTTAATTTTTTAACGTCAATTGCTAAAAAATATATTAATTTATTTTTCGTCAAACAAGTTGTTAATAGAATAAAATTAAAAGTTAATAAATTCATTATAATAAAAAAAATCCAAACTAGTTTAATAAAATAAAATCTCAATCAAAGGATTCAATAGAATAATCATGAAAATATTTAGCTTAAAAAATTGACAAATTAAAGATTAAAAAATGCATTTTTCCTTTTTAGTATTTAATAAACATATCTAACTAGCAAAATTGTGTGCTTTCGCATTTATCTTTTAGTAATATTTATGCTATAAATAATAATTTAATGTTTAAACTTGGTTTTTATTTTTAATAACCATAAATTAAAATATCGACTGCCAATAAAAAATGAAAAAAAAAATATTTTTTAAATTATACGATGCATATAAGAAAAAATGCATTGGGTTGAAATTGACAACAGGCAATAGCAAAGGGAAAATTAACCTTGATCAGTAATGGGCAAGAGCCATGTAAAACCATAAAGCAAGCTTGAGAACTAAGATAAGATATTATTAAGAAAGGTATTTCTCAAAGAGAAGAGAGGAAATAGGATAACATAAACTATGATATTTTTCATTCATGGTATTTTAAATATTTAACTCATAATAATTTAGTACTTAAAATTTAATAATAAAAAAATTTTAAAAAATTATTTTGTAACACAAAACTACATCCGTCAACTTCTATTAATGACACTAACAATTTGTTGACATGACTTTTCCATATCATCTTTTTTTATTTCTATGTGACTTGTCTAGCTCATTCAAAATATCACTTCACTAACCTCAGAATAATTTATCTGTTCTCAAATAATACTAATGTGTTACCTATCTCCTTCAATTCTTTCTCATTCTTCTTTTATCCATCTCATCGTAGGAGTTACATTATTCTTCTACTTTTCTTTTCATTCTCTCTTCAACTTGTTCTACTTCTTTTTTTCTTCTTCTTCATATTATTCTTCTTATTCTTCATCTTTTCGTTCATCCTCTATCCACATCGTTGTTTTTCTTCTTCTCGTTAAGTACTAGCAACATGGATAAAAAAAACTAATTCAGATGAATCCTATGATGACATTGAAGTAAATTATAATGTGAAATATCTTTTTGGAGTGCAAGAAAAAATATAACTTTCATGGATAGAAACAAACCCTAGAAGAAGATTTTTCAGGTGTGGTAATGTACAAGTATGACTCTTTGTTGATATTTTTCTTGGTTTGTAAATTTTTTATGGATTGTTAATTAAATGGATATTTTCACTACATAGAAAAATTGGTACTCCTTTTTTAAATGACACGATAAGCTGTATAATTCTCACATTAACTATATGCTTTTGTTATTGAGGTGGGGAGAAATTTGCCTAAGTTTGGACTTAGTTTAAATGAATTTCATGCTTAAGCAAACAAGTGCTTATGACTTTATCCAAATGGAAGATGAATTAAAAGAGGTGAATAATAAGCTTGAGGTGTTGCTTGAGAATGAGAAGAATTTTCATTTGATGAAGCGAAGTTTGTTGTGTCTGCTTTTATGGTTCTCATAATAGCGACTATTGGTAGGAAATGATTTAGTCACATGTAAAGTTTGGGTATTTTGTGCTAGTGATGTGAGTTGCCATATTTAGGTTTTATATTTGTAATTATTGTGGACCCATATGAACATGTTATCGAGACTTGATTGATGAATCATTGAACTTATTGCTCGATATAGCTTATTGAGTATAAATTATAAAATAATTATGATAGTTTGAGTACTGTTTATGAAAATGATATAAAGTATGAGTATTGTTTATGAAAACGAGATAAAGTATGAGTACCGCATATGAAAAATTTTAAAAGTAAGAATACATTTTGTGAAATAATTATATAATTTAACATAAGCAATGATATTTATTTTTCACCATTAATAATATTATTAATTAGATAATCCAACTATTTAGGTTGTTCCTAACTAGTTTATAATTGAATGAGGATAAATCATAATAAAATTGAAGAATTTAACTTAGATAATCCAACTATTTAGGCTGTTCCTAACTAGTTTATAATTGAATGAGGATAAATCATAATAAAATTGAAGAATTTAACTTAGATAATCCAACTATTTAGGTTGCCTCTAACTAGTACATAATTGAATGAGCCTATCACCAATGAAAAGTATATAAATTGAGAAACATATAAAATTTGGCACAAGAATCCAAACTTAAAACTTGTATAAACATGTAATTTGGGGAATGTGTATCAATATGTAATTTGGGAAACATGCATCAAATACAAAAAAAAATATCAAACACCATGTAATTTTAGGAACCTATATATTTGAGAACATGTAAATCAAACACTATTTAATTTGTCATATTTTGATATTTATATATTCAAAAAATATCAACATTACACTATTCAATTGAGTGCATTAATACAGTATAATTACATTGGAACTATATGTATTTCAAAATAACAAAATTTCAAAAAGACACTAAGCTTCCTAATTGAAGCTAAATTTTATAATTACATCAAAAATTTTAGTTCCAACCTACACATTCACTATATGCATTTGTAAATAACAAAAAAAAATACATCTTTTGCACATTTTTCATCAAAATTTTCAAAATTTTGTATTTTTTTTTAGTCATTAAGTAAGTATTTATAATGTTGTTATGGGGTTTAGGTCCATACTGGCTGGAAGTTGAGTGGAAAATGCTTGATTAATCTAGTTTAAACCTTATAATTATCAAGCAAATGCAGTGTTTTAAAAAATGCTCAATTAATTTAATAATAACCCCATTCCCCAAAAGACTCACCATGATGTAGAATTACAATGAACATTTCATCAATCACACCCGATACAATACACACATCGTCAAATGCATGCATAATATAACATTCCAAACCCCTAAACTATATAACAATATAAACTATATAATGCATGCATGGATGAATAGAGTAGAACCACATTTTTGTAAAACTCTTCAAAGTCTTTGATTGAAGTAAAAAAATATGGGTTTAGCTATTTCCATTTTTGAAACAAACAGACAAATGGTCAATTTTTAAAGCACAAATACTTGGACCTCCTCCTGTCACCATTGTTGAAAATGGTCCCTATCGTTCTTTATCGTCTTTATAGTTGTCGATGCAAGAAACCCCACCACCAAATAAAAAACACTTTAATGTCTGTAAGGCTCTTCGACATCTTCAACTTCCACCTCTTTTTTGCCTCGAAACTATACAAAAGCACTTTTTTTTATTTTGTAGTAGCGAGCAACACTATTATGAGATCTTACTTAGATCTATCATAAACCATGATTCAATATTTTTTGAAAAAACTGGCTTGTCATTCAAAATAACAATCGAGTTCGACTTATAAGAGAGTCAATTTTGGCGGAAAGGAAAATAATATTTTGGTGGCAGTTTCGAAATGTGAGTTAGGGTTAGGAATGACAACAAGGCGGCTTCGAGGCGGAATTCTCCATCCTCGACCCCAACACCCCGCCCATAAACCCCCTTCCTCGGTTTTTATTAAAATTTTGTTATTTTATTTTAATGTTAAAATTATTTTTTTATTTTAATTAATTAGTTAATTATATAATTTTTTAAATTAATTTTTTTTTTACATAAAATAAGTGTTATATTTTTATTTTATTTATTTTAAAAAAATATTAATTATATTAAAATATAAATAATTATTATATATATAAATAATAAAAATATATAAATATATTTTCAGGGCGGGGGATATATATACCATCCCCGCTCTGTCCCCGTCACAAAAATTTCGAGGTCAGGGCGGAAAAAATATTTCATTGAAAAAACTGTCCCGTTCGGGGCGGGCCCCAAATTGCCATCCCTAGTTAGGGTTTCTAAAGTTTTGATGATTTAGGAATTTTGAAATGCGTTTTCAAAATTTTTCCATTAGAGGGTAGTTGATGAAATAAATGAAAAAAGTATTTTGGTCTTTTCAAATCAACCATTTTTTTAAAATAATTTCCACGTCATTAATTACATTTTTTAAAAAATAATATGGAAAAGTCAAGTCATAGGCCGATGGAGTTTTCTATTATAAATAATTTTAAAAGGATTTATTATTACAAATAAAATTTCAGGTACTGAGTTGTTATGAGTTAAATACTTAAACTACAATGAGTGAAAATTACCCTATAAACCATAAACGTAGAAGAAGAGGTGGTGAAACTCAAAATGAAGAGATCCAGAGATTGACAAGATCCAACTTGATGGATCCTACTAGGTAAATTTCTGTAAACACTTATATCCATGTATTTGACATTTATAGGATCAATTTCTTCTAGATCCAGCTTTAGTTAAAAATGCATGCATGTCTAACTAAACATATGATAAGGAGAAATGCTTTACTATACTTTAGCTTACTTCCATACACCTCATCCAAACAAAGGATAACTAGTAAGTAGGATTAGTTGCTACTTGCTAGTTGAGATTATGAGTAATTGGACTTGCTGTATATCGGTTGGTGATATTTAGTAAGAGCGAGGGGCGTAAAAGAAAAACCCAGACTTTCCTTTCGGTGCTTTCTGATCTGATCATTATACCAATACTTGTTCCAATTATGTAGTTCTATCATCTTGTCATCTTCGCTTCCTTGCCACACCCACAGCTTCCTTGAAAACTATATTCTCAATTTCAAGGAAGAGCTATGTATCATGGTGTTTCTTTCCTATTCATACCTTGTTAAGATTAACTAGCCATGATGATAACTTAGAATGAGGAGTTCGTAGGAATTATTTGATGTCATGTACAAGTGAAGCAATTATTACCATTTCCTGCTTTCACAGGATGCATTGTAATAAAAATAAAAAAGAAGAAAAAAAAGTCGACTTTTAAGTAATATTTTGATTCCAGTGGGCAATTCTCTGATACCATTAACGAACTCACAATTGATGTACCCTTGTTATTCTAATAATGCTAATATGATTGTGGTTCTCCATGATTTGCAGAGGAGAATTTACAATGGAGCTGGTTAATGAATGGGTTGTTCTTTAAGAACTTCCATATCATAGTTCTATCTCTTGGTTTTCCCTGCAATTTAATTTGTCATTTTACCTTGATTATAACTTAAAAATATCAATTATCTCCTATCATTTGGATTATATGCGTTCCATGTTCTATTTTGGAATTAAAATATCAATAAAAGGCATCAGAGAAGTGCAAATAATATACAAAAGTAATTTATCTACAAGAGGGAGAGTTAACAGAGTTACATTATCAATAGAATCAATAGAGGACTGCCCATTGTAGCTAGCAAAAGCTTAGGTGCTCAAACCAGCAAACCGCAAGAGAGATGAGAGACTAGGCTCCTTAAACAGGATTAATTGAGCCTGCCATCCAAACCCAATTCTTTTCCAATAACCCCGCTACCATCTGCAGATTTAAAGTACAGTTCCCATTACCTTTTCTCCGGTCACTATGTAATGTGAAGTGATTGGCTGCATCAGGTTTGCGAGGCAGCATACAACCTACAGAAGTTCTCTACCCTTTTCAAAAAACTACAGATTGCAAAATCCTTTTCTAGGCAGGTCCTTAGAAATCAAAGAGGAAAAAAAAAAAAAAGGAAAAGAAAAGAAAAGAAAGAAAGAAAGAAAGAAAGAATGTTGGAAGGCACCGGTTTGCTCCCTTGCAGCCGTATAACAAATCTTTCTAGTGGTTCACCTTCCTCTTTGGCGGACCCTCCCTATTTGTATCTGCCATAATCTCATTTAAAATGTTAAGTAGATGATTTCTTGGTGCATCCTGGATCAAGCCTTTGTGAAGATAACTGCAAGTGGCTCATCAAAGCATATAATATTTTGCCAGCACAAAGAATCTTATAAAGGTCTCTTTTAGTCTCCCCATACCATTTTCATGCCAGAATGTATATAGTTATCATTTCACGCACCACAACACATGAAAGAGAAGAAATCATCCAACTATTCTTTAATAAATATCCATAATTATGTGGTGTAAGCCTCCCTCATATCGTCCACCCAAAGTAAAGCAACTAACTCCAACAACCAATCCTCAAAAATGATGTCCACTACAATCTTTCAAGAATCCAAAAAGAGGCTCATAGAAGTAGATAAGAATTTCTCATTTTGGCATTTTTCTAGTTCTATGCCTCCTCTTGGGTTGGAACACTACGAGCAGCAAAGAAACGAAAGGTTGTTGAATATGATGGAGAGCTACTGCTACAGGGAGTACATGATAATGTAAAAATCACTCTTAAGCCTGCACCTCAGCCTGAATCTGGCACAGCAGCACATTCAGATGCCAAGAGTTGCAGTTTGTGTTTGTTCAATTATCAATTGCCTTTAATGATAGTTCACAATTATACGCTGTGTATGAGATGAATCTTACTTGTTAACATATCTGGGGTTATCCTCAGTCGATTTCTCCTTGTTAATTGTATCGATGTTTGTATTCACTTCTCTCTTCTTCCTTTTACTTTCAGCTTCCCTTTTGGGTTTTCATATCTTTGAAACATCGACATATTCAACAGTACTAATACCAAAGGTTCCTCATGTTTTTTGCCCTTCTAACTGATGTGTTTTATTGAGTAGGACCAAGACTAAAATGGGCTCTTTTTTTTTTTTTTTTTTTTGCGAAATGTTCCGCATGGGTGTCTGTCTGATTTAATAATTTTTTCACTAATAATTCCTTTGACTTTCTGTTAGGAGGGGAGGAAAAGTTCCATATACAGTTTATGTCAATTCCAGAAACGGCAAATTCCAAACTGTCGGATAAGAGATGTTACCATGAGATCATAAAATTTTCGGAAGTTCTTTAAAAGATTTTGCTTGGTAACTGTTTGTTGCTCTTCTGAATGGTTGGATCCTTCTCTAGCTTCCAAGTTTAATGATTATATATCAACCGAAACAGCATTAGTCATCAAATGCTGTTAATAAGCATTGGGTTATACTTTGTTATAATAGTAAGCGTACAATTTCTATATATTAAGTTGTATCCATCAACCTATGATCACTTTCCGACAGTTATTTCTCCACCACAATGTCATTGACAAAATAGAAATAACAGCTTTGGATATTTGGGTTAAGTGGTTAACTGGTACACACACAACTTTTTGAGATTACTTCATCAATTTTGGTTTTATAAAAACAAATTTCTAAATTAACTAGAAATTTTGATTCTTGTTGTATATGGTTCATATACACAGTAAGTGGACAGATGCTAGAGTACAGCGTTAGCGAGGAGCGGAATGAGGTGATAGCATATGTCTTTGTGGGGTTTCTCAATTATTTTAAGGGTTACGGATTAAGTAGATTGGAGGAGCGGTATAAGGGTATTTTTGTAAAATCTTACCGTCTATGTTATATATATATAAAACATGTGTATTGTAACCTTGGTTTTGTTTTTGTACAATCAATAAGAAAATCTAGCCGTTTTGCTCCCGATGACGTAGACACATTGCCGAACCTTGTTAAATCTTGTGTTTTGTTGTTTTCTTATATTTTCTTGCTATTTTTCGTTATTTCTCAACAATTCTATTAACTGCTAATTTCAATATTGAATCATTAATAAAACAAGCTATTATTTTTGCAAATTACAGCTTATAAAATACTATAAAATATATAATTTTCCTTATATAAAAATCACAAATTATGAAGTATCATTCAAAAATATATATATTAAAAAAAACACAAAACAATTATATAATGAATCACCCACAAGCTATTATTCATTCATATTTCTAAATGAATATAAGGTTAAAAGATCAACAAATTAGTGTGCATGTATATTAATAGGGGTGTGCAAAACTGAACCGAAACCGAAACCGAAAATCCAAATCCAATTCGATTTATTCGGTTTTGTTTGTTTGGTTTTCAATTTAATTGATTTGGTTGTCTATTGAAAATTTGGTTTGGTAAGGTTTTGAATATTCAAAAACTGATTAAACTGAACAGACTGAAATTTATATATATATATATATATATATTAATGATTTATTCTAATTTTTAGATAAAAAAATTATAGTTTATAATAATTTATTTTAATTTATGGTAGGATAAAGTCATGAATTATGAAAATTTATTCTAATTTATACTATCTAATTTTAATTTAGAGGAATTATTAAAGTTATGATAATTGATTTAATTTATACTAACTTATAAAGTTGTTATAATTGATTTTAATTTATGATAATTTATAAAGTTATGGTAATAAATTTAATTTATGATAATTATGGTAGTTGATAAAGTAATAGTTATGTCAATTTATCATATTTTATGCTATTTTATCTTAATTTATAGTAATTTCATAAAGTTATATTACTTGATTATAACTTATATATTGTAATTGATAAAGTTTATGATAATTGGTTTTAATTTATCATGATTAATAAAGTTATAGTGTTTGGTTCTAATCTATTATAATTGATAAAATATAATAATAATTATAATTTATATAAATTTAATTAATTAACTAACAAAACCGATTAAATCTAAAATATTTCAGTTTAGTTAGATTCAGTTATAAGTATTGTTTAGTTTGGTTTTCATAAATAAGTATCGGTTCGGTTCGATTTTTATAAATTCAGTTCGGTTCCGAACCGAACTTGCTGAATGCTCACTCAATATATATATATATATATATATATATATATATATATATATATATATATATATATATAACTAGTTAAACAAGAACTAATGGTTTCTTCCTTTTTTTTTTTAAAAAAAAAAGTATAAGAGTAAAACGAAAAACATCTCAACATTAACCATCAATTTGGTTAATTTTTTCCAGATCCAGATAAAGACATTATGATAGAATTTAATTTCCTGCCTCCGTAGTCTGTTGCCCTTTCCGTCAAATCAGCACCAACGCCTAGTTTGGGAGTGGCAAAGGGCAGTATATGGGAAAAAAAGGGATGAGAGGTGTTTTTTGAATTGTAAAATCCCTATACTACCATTTCTTCAAATAAAAATATGGAAAACAACGCATGCCAACAAATTACTTCCGTCTCCAAATTCTTCTCCCATAGGAGAAAAAGTGGAGCCAAAATAGTTTCCAAACCCATAGGCTGTGTTCCCAATATTTTCCTCAAATTTTCCTTTCTTCCAAACAAGATAAGGGTGCAAAAATCCTTATTTTCCTTCCCCTATTCCACCTACCTAAACGTAGTGCGAAAGACACGGCGGATAAAATACATGTTAAGCCAACTAATTTGGCTAGGAAAAGGGATTCAGTACTCTAGCGTTTATTCCAACGAGAGTGAATATGATCATTGGAAGATTGAGATCTCAAGCAGAATGTTCAATGAATTGCCACTCATTTAGATAAAGTTGTACCTTTGAATCTTGAACTACTTCAGATAATTGAAGATTTCCACTAGGTCTATCACACTATTGACCCTTGCTAAATCAAGTCAGCATAATGCTCCATTTAGTATACCAGCAAGGAAATTCTTAATCCATGATATGGACACAAGCAAATCCATGGAAACATGAGACTGAGCTAGGAAAATAGCTTTTGTCTCTGTAAGATCACTGGTCCTGAAAAATTTTATTTTCTGTGTGCACTTATTTTGCTTTGTAATTCTTAGGCTAATTTGGCTTGCCAGTTTAAGATGCCAAGCATCAACTGAAACACTAAGAGCAGCAGGCAAACCGCTGCTCCATAAGTCTATAAATGTTGTGGAATAAACTCTCAGCCAATACCTACCAGTATCAGGAACAGCAACCCATTTGATTGAAAATAATTTACGTAATGTTATGTTGATTCCACCAGATCATGTTCAGCCATCCATAATACTTTGTGAGTTAATTGTTCTGTGTTCAGAAGGGTTCACTACTAAATTCTTTTTAATCTTTCCTGTGAAAAACACTTACTTTTAACCATTCCACTAGTCCCAACATTTCTTACTGTAACTTCAGAATTTTAGCAATTAAACTTGCAGTCAAAAATTTAGGTATATTTAATAAAATTTCAGATTTCAAGGCTAGATGTAGAAAAGTTATCAAAAAATAAAGTTTAACGAAAGTTTTATAGCATTGTATCTCAGAGTCTAGAGTGCTTCATACATAATCAAAACCAAAGATTAAATCGCACATTTCAAAATTTGGAGGGAGTCGAGTGTTTTTCTTGTGTAAACTCATAAGAGTTATTGTAATATTCAGAAACAATATTAAACTTGAATTTCCGTTCATTTTCATATAAATTTCTGCCATAGTGAAAATGCTCAACCATTAAGTTTCTAGGCAACAATAACACATACATACATAAAAATGCATTTCTTCCTATCGCTTCGGCTTCTCTACTCTTTCAGGTTGTCTTATAAAAATTGGAAATAAAATAGTTGTTACATTGAATAAATTGATTATGCTCCCTGTAAAGGACTCTAAACATTTCCACCATCTATGATTCAAAGCAGTGTAAAGATATTATAGCCAGATTCTCTTCCAGAATGCTATAAGATTTTAGTATTTGTTTGTTTGTGTCCACATTCAAGACAAAGCTTCACTTTGCCATTCAAGTATGACACCATTCTAATTCATTGTTTGCTCGAAGAAATTTGCAGAAAGCTTATGAAAAAAATCATGTTATTTTAACATTTCAGGTTTTGCCAAACCAGGGAATTGTTATGATGGCTAGAATGAAAGCTAGGATACAGGTTATGCAAAATTTCAGCGAGTAGTGGAAACCAGAGACATCCAATCACTTGGAAACATATAGATGGGTAATCAGGGCTAAATCGGCTAAGTTGGAAGGGATGGTTGAAAAAAATAGTAGGCACAAATTAGTGTACACAATTTGGTGAAAAGAAAAAAACTAACTGAAACAGGCTACTAACTGGAATTATGTCTTGTTTGTGAAATTAACAGTCATAATCGAACATGTTTTGTTTAATCATGTTTGTCCAGTGAGGATAAATGCTTGAAGGAGACTTTGAGCTGCTTGAGTTTCATCGGGTGTCCCAGATATAATGACAATCCGATCACTTGTTCCTAGATGAGGTTCATGCACTATAACCTTGGCACCTGAGATCTGATTAAGGAACACCAGATGATGAGCTGACTTTTGACTTTAACAATAGATTGATAGTGTAAAATGGCTTAAGTTGTGAAACAGTTGTTAAAAAATAATTCTTCATTATATTATTGAAAAAGAAGAATCAGGATTAAATTACATGTAAAGAAAATAGAAATCTTTCCCATAAAGGACATACTTCTAATATTCAAATTCTATCATTAAGAGGCTAATTAGTTTCCAAATTTCTCTAACTTTCACTATCTTACACACAAGTACAATTAAAACCATTACAATAAGTTCCAAAGTTTTCATTTCGTTTTACTTTCCAGGCAAATTTACAATTAGAATTACAAAAACCTTTTATTCAAACTTTTTACCATTTTATTTGCTGTATCTCTAGATATACATATTTGGACACTCTATGTAATTAACAATAATTGGGCCAGATTTGAATGATTTTCAATTAGTTTGTAGGTGTGAGATTTGTTTGGTTTAGGGATCTTTGACATCGTTGTATGAGACTCCTGGTTGCCTATCAAGGTAACTGGTTCTGATAGGTTTAGGATTAAGTAAAGCTATCAGATTTGATTGCAGTTTTGCTTCTCTTTTGCTTCAAAAATTGGTATATATAATATAAAAAATGTATGGGCAAAAGTGATTCATGTTTATATGTCAAAATATTAAGAAGCTTAAACGATTGTCCCTCAAGCTATTAGGTTGATCATGTTTTTGCTTTCCTATCTATTTGTTATAACAAATGTATCTATCCAAAATTATCAAATAATCTTCAAAGATTTTTTTTTTTCATAATTCCAGTGTACAGGGGATTGTGGCAAATTCTAAAATAGCCAATATTCCAAAAATTTAAAATGAGAGAAATAACTTTTACATTTGTGTGTGAGTGTGAACTCTTAAGTATATCCTAAAACTAAATAGCCATCTTATCTAAAGGAGAAAATAAAAATGAAAGAGAAACTTGGACAAAGATAACTCAAGCGTTATCCTCAAACCAGCCAAAGACAAGTATCTGATTCCTTGACCAGAATAATTTGGCAAAAGTGAATGAAGCACATCTTTTTACCTCCTCCAAAAGAAGAAACAGAATCACCACTTTTTCAACGTACCCCAAGATTATTTCATAAGATTTTTGATATCAGATTAGAGAAAAATAGCAAAAAGTAAATTAAGTCAATAACAAATGGACACAATTGCCAAAGCGTGGGCTTCTCAAGCAAACTTATGAACTCATATTTATTAACTTGTTGAATTATCTTGAACAATACAGAAAAGTTCAAATATAAATTTAGAAAGAATTTCAGGAAGTAAATAGGTACCTGTCTCAAACGAGCCAGATTGCTACCATTCTCCCCATAAACAGACCCAATAACATTTTCAGGAACAACAATCTCTACAGTCGTATTTGTCACAATAGCAGATTTGCTTCCACTGCAAAACCAGACGAGAATTGATCATCAGTTCATATGATTCAGCTCATTTACTTAGGATGACACTAGAGATAATATTTAAGCTCATTCAAACACTAAATATGACTTTGCAGCTTCTTTTGTACTAGAAATTGAAATTTTGGATTACAGCCTTAAATTCCAGGGAGGAAAAGTAAAAAAAGCTTTTTTTTCTTTTTTCCTATTCATAGCACTTTAATTCCTATGTAATACATGGGTATGTGGCAAATTATATACACCAATTTATCCAACCACAGACATCCATTACAAATTGTGGTTAGTTCTTAAATCGTAATCTAGTTCACTTATAAATGTGCTATAAATTGATAGATACCAATTTCATATAATGGCATTCAACTTATAATATTGCTAAATCTTCGTAAATTCACCAATCCCATGTTGTATTAAGCTCCAAATAGATCATAAAAAAAAATGTGAACGATATAGAAGCAGCAAAGAAGGAAACACAAAAGTCATTAAAAAATTTAAGCAAAATTCGAAAATCAGTAATAACTTTCCCAGGGAACTTTCAAAATACCTTAAAAGTGAGAAGAAATGCTCGAACAATTCTGAAAAAATTGGCAAGGATTTGGACACACATGCATGGATAAACATAAACAGGAGCAAACATGAAAGTGGTTAGGAAGAGAGAAAATGTACGAGAATTGGCCATGCAAAAGGAGGGAAGATATTGGATGCCTCAGCTCATAAAGCTACATATTATATATGAGCATACTCATAGAAGGAGATAGTGGATCATCAAAACTGCATCAGAGTTTTCTAGTAAATATGGGTCTTTCCACCTCGAATACATTCCACTAATACCCAGACCCATTATCATATACTTAAACTGCACAATGTGTCACTGACCTTCCAAGTTCTAATACCAAGACCCATTATCATATATTTAAACTGCACAATGTGTTACTGACCTTCCAAGTTCTAAACTGCCTTTATATGTAGACAATCCTCGGCTGGTGTCTATGATGTTCCTTGTATTTACTCCAGGTATTGTCTGCAATCAACCCCATGAATCAGAACTGGGTGAACATTAGAAGCTCAATAGTGACAGGAGAGAAATTGAGAATTTACCAGTGATGCCCAGAACCTTGGTGAGGAAGGCCGATCTAAACTATGGGAGAGTCCACGATGATCCATACTATGAGCAAGAGTAGTATGTTGATTTACACTACGTGAAGAACCAACTGACGAGTGCAAATTTAGAGAGGCAGGACCCCTCAATGACTCTTTCAATGTATCCCTCAATGGATCCTTCAATGGATCTCTCAAGGAATCGACCAATGTATCTCTCAATGGATCCCTCCATGCATCTCCTAATGGATTTCTTAAGGTATCCCTCAGTGGCTCCCTCAATCTTTCATAAGGGCTAGCCTCATTTATTAGGGAAGTGGCCCTTGTTCCAGAAGCACTCAGTGCACTAGAGAAAAAGTTATCTCTAAGTCTGCCAGTTATATGGTATATTGCATCCTTGACATTCATCAAGTCTCCTGAAATCTGTTAAACATGCAAGCCAAAAATAAATATAAACAAAAGATGCAAGCCATACGAAACAAAGTTGAATATCATATCAGTATAGGTAGTGAAATGGGCCAATATTCACAAAATAAAGAACATCAGACTTCCATAATTTGCTAAAGGATTTATCTATAGTGATCCCCAAAAACAACAAATAGTCATCAAAAGAATGTATGCCTAGATCACATATTGAAGTCTGTAAGCTTGTTGCTCCTAAAGATAACAAAGAAATGATGAGCAATTTTAGGGCAATAGTAGAGGTCCATCCATGTGGGACATCTGTAATAGGCTCATTTCCTCCACATTTAGGGAAAACAATGAGGGTCAACCATGATGGTGGCTCCAATCATTTTTGTTATGAGACTTCCTAATTTTCAAAATTCTACCACCAAAATCTGTCATTATCGTAAATATCCATTCATAGTACCCAACCCCCCACCCTGCAAATTCCCAAAATGCACCCACTCCACCAATAGGGGTAAAGGCATAACAAGCTGTCCTAGCCACTCAATCTGCAATTACTACATAACTAATTGAAATTTACTAAAAACCACCACTAACATCCTCCTGACTACAACTCAAAGCTGTAAAGGTGTATTGAAATATAGGCCCATTCACTAGGTAGGTCAGGCCTAGCATTTTTATGCCTAGGCCTAAGCCTGGCCTAACTGACAAGCTTAATGTTTTGACCATATCGGGATCATATACAAATGTATGTATGTGCTGGAAATTTTTATTGGATTGGGTCAAACTGGGTCGGTTCCTAGGCCAGTGAAAAGGTCTGTAGAACTGCAATTTTATTTATGAATTCAAAAAACTCATCTAAAGGAAAAAATAAACAAGACAAACCATACTTGCACCACTTGATCATTCTCTTGCACGCACTTTGGGACCTGGTCACCTCCTAATACTCTTATGCTAGTGCCAGTTGTCTTCCGCATTTCTGAAATTATAGTGCCTCCTTTACCCAACAAGCAACCAACTTGGTTTGATGGTACTACAAGCCTTGCAACAATGGCAGACCCCTTGCTGTTTGAATCTAGTCCTTTCTCCATGCCAGCCTCTACTAACCTTGAAAAAACCAGAACAGCAGTCTTTTGTGCGGCTGAGTACCGGAACTCTGGATTCTGCAGAAAGATACACCAATGCAACATATCAATACTCCATAATATATATCCTAATCACAACTCGAAAAAGAAAAGAGAAACAGCATCCAAACCTCAGATGCAGTAACAGTGATCAGCCGTTCATCACAATCGGCCACAGTAGCTCCAATAGTAATAGAAGCACCAGTTTCATTCTGTAGAGCCTTGATAACAGTGCCTCCTTTTCCAATAACACTTCCAACCCTATCATTGGAACATAGAATTCTAAAAACCACTTCCTGCTGTAGCGACTTTGTGTCCAGGGAGGGGACCCTGTCTGATTCTATTGACAAAGGTTGTGCCTTTAATGCATAGCCAAAGCCACTACTTGGCATGGTGGATACCATAGAATTACGCTGTGGGAAAATATCGACAAGCATTTCAGGCAAAGGTTCCTTGGGAACTGCATTTGCAGGTTTGCTGCTAGTTATCCTTATTTTATCAACTGGTTGACAATCTTGAAGGCAGCGAGAGACAGCAATCAGTCCTTTCTTTACAGCCAAAACATCACCCTCGATCTGAAAATTGTCATCAAACCATTTTAACAAGGAACATAAAGCAAAAAATTAACTGTTGGCCAAAATTCACAATTGTCATTCTACCTTTGCATGCATTCTTTTCACATATGCTGTTAATACTAAACAGGAAAAATAACCAAAGACTTGATTTTTCATCTACTAATGTCAATATGAAAGCAATATTTGGACACTTGATAACCCAAATAGTGACTGAAGAAATTAACTGTAAGTGATTGATAAACCATAGCACTGACCATATATTGAAGATGTCAATCATTCTTTTAGTTGTTTTACAAATTACAACACTTCATACTCTAGCAAGAAGAACCCAATTAACAAAACTCTCTGTGTTGTTCCTTTGTATTTACTATCAAGCTATGCAAATGTTAAAGTGTTGCAGGTTACAATATTAGAAGAAACTCAAAAAATAATTCCAAAACAAGAGCTCCAATTATTCTGTTCCAAATCTTAACAACCTGTTGAATCCAGTACCAAAAAAACCAAAATGTTAATATAAAATAAAACTATAAGATAATATTGGATTTCAACGTAAGCTAAAGCATCCAGTAAATTGCATTCAAACTAGAACAGCTACAAATTAATGGTAAGATGAGTACATGCAGTGAGACACAATAACGTTTTAAAACAAAAGTTCAAACACCACCAGCAACTCCTCACTAGGGAAACTTAAAGTTCAAGCACCAAAATCTCTACCAGTAAAATATGAATCCAACAATCAAAAACCCAATTTACTTATATGCACACCCTACAAAGCAGTTTTTAACAATGCAAAGTTCTTGCTTTTGAAGCTCAACATTAATCTACAGAAACAAGCATCCGATAAACAGGTCCCAGTTTGTAATTTCATCATACACACAGCAAGCAAATACCGAAATTAATTGGTTTGAAAAAACCAGTAAAATAACGGAACCAAAACTATGTTAAGAACCCCAAATGATAAATTTAACACAAAATGTAAGGCACAAAAGTTTAAATACAAAACCAGAATTTTGCAATCCAGAGACCCATGCAGCTCATTAATGCAAAAAACACAACGTTCCAATGTGAAAAAAATTTACTCCAGCAAGAAGATAACTTGGATTCGAAATTTCATACCTCAACCATTTCCTCCGTTGACTCAGCACAGACAGGCAACTTATCAGTCAAAACCCTGATTTTAACCCCGCAATCTTTCCTTATCTTCTCAACAACCTTCCCTCCTTTCCCAATAACTGAACCTACCTGTTTAGCCTCTGCCAACAGTCTACAAGAAACCACCCCTCTCGTCACACTAATACCATCACTCTCCGCCGCCACCTCCAAAATCCTCTCAAAAACCCTAACCAGAGCCTCCTGCGCCTTGGACACATCAAAGTCCGCTGTACCACCAACACCATTATTAAACCCACCGCTCCCATTATTATCACTCAAAATCGACACCTTCGAAGTAACAGCAGTCGGAGCAATAACCGTAATAACCCGGTCAGGCGACTGAGCCGGAGCATCCTCAATACGGATCTTTGCGCCTGTCTGCTGCTGAAGCTGCTTGATTATGTTGCCGGACTTACCTATGACGCCGCCGATGCGAGAAGTGTGGCAGAGAAGACGGAAAGCCACGTGTCCCGGAGGAACAGGCAAGGGAGGAGGCTGAGGTTTAGATCGCTTATTGGAGGATCCTTTCGTAGGGTTGGGATCGGACATACCGGAAATCATAGTGTACTGTGTGGGTCGCTTGGCTGGTGGAGAGAGAAATGTACTTTCCATATCTCTATAAATTTCCATATGTATATATAAAGATGCGGTTTTTTACTTCTCGCCTAAGTTGTCTTCTATTCGCAGAGCAAAAAAAGGGGAGGGGACGAGGTGGAAATCTGGTGCTAACCGTGCCAAAGTGCGACGGGGATGCGTATGCGTTGATGTGGGCGAGGCGACGACTGACTGTTGGGCGGAGTTTGGATACTCGTCAGGAATTAGTCGTCTCGATTGTTTAAATGAGACCATTCTCTTCCAAATGAACAAATTACCAAAAAAAAAAATTGATTGATAAACAAATTTTTAAAAAATAATAGATAATAATTAAAAAGATTGTGATGGGTTGCTATACATTTACAGTTACAGTATAATAAATAAAAAAAGTGTTAAATCTTTACAAAAATAATTAGATTATATATAAAATTTTAAAAAATTTATATAAAAATATTTTAAATATAAAAAAAATTACATGTTATATATATTGCAATACTTAAAATTTATACAATATTAAATGAATAATAAATATTATCTTAAATAATAATAGAATAAACTATTATTTTTTAAAAATTTATTTCTCAATATAATTTTTTAAAACTTCATTCTTTTAATTAATACAAACATAATGCTTGTAAATAAATGTCTTTTAAGAATTTTTTTTATTTAAAAAATATTTGATATTTTATAATTATTTATAAATGTTAATTATTTTTTTTATCTTTTTTATTCTTATTTAATAATTAGAAAAAAAATTTATTGAATGTACAACAATAATATTTAATGAAAATTTTAGTGTAATATAGTTATATTAAACACATTTTTTAATTATTATGCAATATAGAGAGAGTATTTAAATGAAATCATTGGCTGTTGGTTTAAGTATGATAATTTTGTATTTAATGAAGGCCAATGATAATTTTGTTTCCTTCTTCTACGGTCTTTGCTTGCGAAAATTTCAATTAACTTACTTAATGTATCATTGACTAACAAAATAATTAAGAAATATAGATTTTACTAATTCATGAATAAAAATAAATTCTGAATTAAAATATGAATTTTTTTTTCTTAGAGAAAATAAGAAAAATTAAACTCGTACAGCATCACCCAACAAAATATATGGTAGGGTTCCTTGGGAACAAAACTCAAACCAAAGATAAGAAAGAAACATTTTGGATTGAAGACCAAATTGGGAAGAGCATATATATATATATATATATATATATATATATATATATATATATATATATATATATATATAAAGCAGTGTTAGCATAGCTTCCCATAAAATTATGGGTAATTAAGCAGTGTTAGCATAGCTTCCCATAAAATTATGGGTAATTCGAATCTGCCAAGAAGATTCTCACTTCTAACGAGGAGTGAGCATCGATCGGTTTGGTTTAAAATCGAACTGAACTGAATTTTAAAAAATCGAATCAATTATTATTTTAAAAAATTGAACTAAATTGAATAATAATAAAAATTAAATATAATCGAATCGAAATATTTTAGTTCGGTTTTATTAATTAATTAATTTATATAATTTATAATAATTATTAATATATTTTATCAATTATAATAGATTAAAAAAACCAATTATCATAACTTTAACAATTATAATATATAAGTTATAATCAATTAATATAATTTTATAAATTACTATCAATTAAATTAAATTATCATAATTTTATAAATTAGTATAAATTAAAATCAATTATTATAACTTTATTTATTACTCTACATTTAAATTAGTTAACATAAATTAGAATAAATTTTCATAATTAATTACAATTTTCTACTATAAATTAAAATAAAGTATCATAAACTATAATTTTTTTAACTATAAATTAGAATAAATCACTATAAAATATATTTAATAAATATATAAATAAAATTTAGGTCGGTTCGATTTAATCGGTTTTTAATGTTTAAAAACCGAACCAAATAAACTGAAATATTAAAAAAACCGAACTGAATAAACTGAAAACCGAACAAACCAAACCTAATAGACAGAATTTGATTCGGTTCAGTTCGGTTTTCGATTTTGGTTCGATTTTCGATTTTGGTTCGATTTTGCTCATCCCCACTTCTAACAACCAGATTTTGGTCGCTGGTGCGCCATATATATTTCCATAATTCATACAGAGAGTTTTAGTTTAAATTGAAATATAAAACTCACTTGCAATTTTTGAAGAAAAATAGATTATTACTTGATTCACTCAATTATTATTGAAGCGTGCTTGCAAGTGAGTTTATCACTCCATTAATCTGCTCGAATGATTTTTTTTAAGGGAGTTAATTCCACTTAGATTGGTTAAGTTGGACAGTTTTTTTATTATTTAACTAAAAAATCAGATTAATGGAGTGATCTAAATTTTAAATTAATTTTTTTAATTAGTTTGGATTCATTTTAGTTAGACTTTAGGGAAAAAAAAGTTCAAGTTGTTCGGTAGTTGCCCTTATTACATGTGGAGTGATAGGAGTGAGAATAAAACTTGTGAGTGAAGCGGTTTCTAGCTAATTAAGGAAGAGATGCGAAGTGAAGATAGTCATCACGAACGATTCTTATATTATTATGGATTCAACTTTTTTATTTTATTTTATAAATGCAATGATATTTTTATTTTATTTATATATTTTTAAAAAATAAAATTATTTATTATTTAAATAAATCAACACATAATACATTTTAAGCACGAATTTGAGGTTTACATATAGAAGACCGATGCAGATGAGGGTTTTTTTGGAGCTAAAGATAGCAAAGCAGATGATTTTTCAATTGAAAAAAATTACGAGAGAATTCCGAAGTTGAATCTATACCTTTAAGCCTAAGTTAAATAATTGAATTTAACTTGATAAGTCATGCATTTTTCTTAAATAATGTCATGTTTTAAAATATTCTTAAATATAATAAAATCTATATTTATTATTTTAATAAACAATAGAATTGATATATTTTTAATTTCAAAATTAAAATAGATAATTTTATAAATAGATAAAATGATCTTTAGAATTTTGTAGAAAACAAATCATGTGTGAGGGTTTGGCCTACTGGTAGAAGTATTTAAAGCTTTTCCTTAAGTCAAGGGTTCATTTCCAGGTTGCACCAAAATCTCTTCATTTTCCAGATTTTTTCATCCACCTGAACCGATTTTACCGGGTCGCTGTCCACACAACCTGGTGAACGGTTTTTCGGCCGGTCAAATCAACCTTTAGTTGGTAGATTGAACAGGTCTGATTTTGTGGTCAATTTCTTATTTAACAGGCTGAACTCATCGGGCCTGTTTTAACAACACTACATATTATATTTTTTTCTATAAATACTCCCTCCATTTTGAGAAATATACTTTTTTTCAAATAAGAAAAAAAATTAATTATCTATCATTTTTACATTTCCAATACAATATTAATTTTTCCTTTTTCATTTTATTCTTATGTCTGAAATAAGAGAATGCACTACAATAATTTTTACAACAATTAAGTAATAAATTTTGAATATATCTATAAAGGAGTAATTTAGTCTCATTTAACTTTTTTTTTTCTATAATTAAGTCTTAATCTAAGTGAAACACCAAAAAATGTCAATAAGAGTGGAATGGAGGGAGCATATTTTTTATGGTTTGAAAACTTTATTACAATATATATTTGACATTGCATTTGGAAAAAATATTTTTTTAAAATTGAAAACTATTTTTTAAAAAAAAGTAATTAAATAGATTTTTTTGAAGAATGTTTAAAAAAATAGATTATAAAAAATTAAATTAAAAAAATCAGACAATTAAATAAAAAAATTATATATATATATATATATATATATATATATACACACTGCATCTTTAAATCAAAATTAGGTAGAAGTACACCAATAAATTATATGAATGTAATAAACAATGGAAAGTTTGTTAATAGTTATCTCATTATCTGCTTCATATAAACTCTACTTTGGAATATATGAGCAGCTAACAAAATCGATAAAAACAATAAAAGAAACTTGTGAAAAAAATAAAATAAAAGAAACTTGTGAAAAACAACTAATCTGATGCTTTTCATAGAAAATCTCAACACAAGGAAAGCCCATAGACAGTACTATTGAATCTCTCGTGAATACATAACAGTATCCCACTTGCATGTCCTTCACACCCTGACTAATAGCCATTTCTCTTTAATCCTAATCTTATTTCAGAGTAAAATTTACGAATCATGATCAGCGCCAGAAAATTTAACAAAGTGGCGAGGAAGTGGCTGGACAAAGCTGCAGCAGCAAGGACAAGAAATTCATTTCCAGCAAGTACTAATAGCCAGCAGAAGAATGCATGTGGGGCTAGTAAAGGCCATTTCGTTGTCTACTCAAGCGATTGGAAGCGTTTTGAAATACCTTTGCTGTATGTCAAAAATGACATTTTTCGAGAGCTTTTGAAGATGTCAGAAGAAGAGTTTGGACTGCCAAGTGAAGGTCCTATTAGAATTCAATGTGATTCTTTCTTAGTTCAGTATGAAATCTTCATCATCCACTAAGGCTTGGCTAATGAGCAAGAGAAAAAGTTGGTTAAATTTGTAGCAATTAGTAGCTATTCATCACATGCTTCTTTTCATTCAGGGCATATAAGGCAGCAACTATCCGTCTGTGGCTAAGAATTTTGTAACTAAATTATTCATTCTGAAATATATATAACAACCCATTAACAATATCTTAGAAAAAAAGTGCTTTCCTTTTCACAATTGAAGATTGACTCACATGTAAGGAATTAAGGGCAAAAAGAGTAGCTTATAAGTGCAAGGACACGAAACTATTGTATATGTAATAAAATTGCTCGCAATCCATTTTCTGAAGTGGTGGGGCAAAAAACCAACTTATGCTAGAAGTTGGCCGTTCAGAGCTTGGGTTATATATGTGATTGACAAAATTCACCCATCCGGGGGCATGACCCTATATTGGAAACAAATCCACCTTTATAATATTTAAGGTCCATTTTGGACCATTCCAATTGATTCCGAGCCGCCTTTATTTTGCTAACAATTGGTGCCAAATTTTTAATAATCTAGGGGGACCTGGCCCAACAAATTGATTTGAGGATTAGTGCTTTAATAATCTTCGGGTACTAGCTAGATCCATATTGATTTGAGGATTTTGAAGTTTAAACCTCGCAAGAGATCGGGTGAATTTGAAGATAGAGTTGTACAAACAAGTTGATTCATCCACATTTAGCAAGGGACAAGATTCATCTTGTTTTGGTCCAGCCTCCCATATTAACTGTTAGAATTCCATCAATGGAGTACATGACTATGTGTCCTGACTAAGATATAAATTAACAAGAATAATTTTTCTCTGCTAGTCTGCTTCCACCAAATTCTGACGAGAAGAAGTACCCATGCTGATTTTGCAACCTGGTCAAGTCCAATTCTCAAGGAGAAGTTGTACCATCAAAGCCACAAACTCTGTAATTTCTCACAAAGTACATGCAATAATCAGCATCAAAATATGCATGCTTTGTTTGTTCAGTTTCTTCCAAAACACTTGATTTGGAAAATGACAAAGGCAATGTGCAACAATAACAGATAAGTAAGCCTTAATCTCATACTGATGGGATCAGCTATATGAATTCTCCGTCCTCAAATGATACTAAATTGTTTGTTATGTAATTATTTGGTCCACTGCATCTTTTAATTCAATTATATTATAATATTTAAGTACAATATCATAAAAGAGATAACTATATTTTAACGACTTGCCAGTTTGTTATTGCTTATATATCTACTTCATATAGACTTTGCTTTGGAATATAAGCTGCTAAAAAAAATGATAAATACAATAAAAGAAACTTTGTGAAAACCAACTAATCTGATGCTTTTCATAGAAAATCTCAACACAAGAAAACCAATAATGTACAATGGAATCTCAAGATAACCTTGTGAATATATAAGAGTAAACCCACTTCCATTTCGTTACACCGTGACTAATAAGCATTTCTCCTTAATCCTAATCTTCTTTGAGAGTGTAAAAATTAAGAATCATGATCAGCACCAAAAAATTCAACAAAATGGCAAGGAAGTGGCTGGACAAAGCTGCAACAGCAAGGATAAGAAATTCATTTCCAAGAAGCAGAAGCCAGAAGAATGCATACAGTTGCAAGGAATCATCCGGGGCTAGTAAAGGTTATTTCGTTGTGTACTCGAGCGATTCAAAGCGATTTGAAATACCTCTGTCATATCTCAAAAGTGAAATATTTCAAGAGCTTTTGAAGATGTCAGAAGAAGAGTTTGGGCTGCCAAGTGTAGGTCCTATTAGAATTCCATGTGACTCTCTCTTAGTTCATTGTATAGTCTTAACCATCCACAAAGGTTTAGCTAAAGAGCTGGATACAACTCTGCTTAACTCTTTAGCTATCAGTAGTTATTCGTCATATGCTTCGCAACAGTTTTTCGTCTATGGCTATTAATTCTGTACTTAGATTTTGTAAATTATTTTAACAATGTCTCAAAAAAAAGGGTCTTCATTGTTATTTTATACCTTGAAAATCAAATATTAATCGATCCACTGTGCAAATTGCGGAATGCAACCCTAGCAATTAACACTAAGGGAAGGAAAACAAAAGAAATTGTGAAGTATTAGAAAATAAAACGGTGTTGAAATTCAACTTCATCTGAAGTATTCAAATTCTAATTTTATTTTTCACGAATTCTTTAAAAAATTATTACTTTATATTTTATGTTATATATTTTGTGTTATAATATTTTATTATATATTATATAATTATGTGAAGGTTTTCAGATTTAGCCAGGCTGGCAACGCTAAAAGGGTGGGTAGTTTCTCAGCAAAATACACTAGGCCAGGCATACATTATCGATTGAACCAGTCCAATCGGCCGGCTTGATTATATTTTTTGATTTTAATTATCTAGTAATCTGAATTCGCATTGGTAAGTCATTTAATGGGATAAAACATTTCCTTCCAAATTTTAAAGGTGTTCTATATTCATATTCGAACTCAATAATTCTAGTTAAAAGAGAAAAAACTTTTATAATTTCATCTCACTTCTTAGTGTAATTGGTCATGTTTTAATGACAATGAATAATTAATGATAGCATGTTATTATAAGGATTAGGAGTTGCATCAAAATTATTATCCCTTTAATACTCGGAATAGGAAATCTTAAACTTATATATAACATTATCTATTTGTTTTATCAAAACATTAGTGAATATTCAACATGGGGACGAAGGAAGCGTTTCTTAGCTTGGGACCAATGTCCTCAAACCCAGAGGCAGAGTATCCAGGTGAGGATCCGCCATCGCTGCAACATTTCATGAAATTCTACTTCCAAATCCAGCACAAAAGGATATGTATATCAAATGATGGTACAGAAACAACTCCTAATCAGACAACTTTTGGACCAGTCGCTGATTTTTTTTTGTCAGGCATTAGTTTGTTCAGTAACAACAGGCGGGCACCGCACGACTTGTTGAGAAAAAAAAATTTAGAATACACAACTCTAAATTAAATATCTCAAAAAAGAAATTTACTCAAAATTTTGAGACACAACAAAAACTTTATTAAACTAGAAATATTACAAAAAAAGCTTTCAACTCTCACAAACACTCAAGACTTGTAGTCTTTACTCTTGGATAGTTTAAACCTTATAAGTGTGCCTATTTATAGGCTCAAAGTTTAATCCACACCATACATTTGTTCAAATCTTCACCACACATTTGTTCAAATATTTGGTATGGTAGGTATACCTAATATGGATTTAATTTTTCAATAAATTAGGTGGAGATTGGTGTACCTAATATTTGTTTAATTTTTCAACACAATAAACTGAATTTTTCAACAAATTAATGGTAGGTGTACCTAAATTATTTTGACATTGATTTTTAACACTCCCCCTCAATGTCAACTTCCATTCTCTGTACTATGTCGAGCTGTCGACAAAATATTTTGTGTTTGCCTGTACCTTTCGATTTACCCATCTAGATGACGCTTTATCTTGTAAACCCACTTACAGGATATGAGTTTCACATCTTTTGGCTTTGACACCAGATCCCAAGTTTGATTTTGCTCAAGTGCATCAATCTCTTCTTTCATAACTGTCATCCATTTAGAACTTTGCGATGTTTCTTCAAACGTCTCAGGTTCTATTATAGTGTCTTCTACGACTATGACTGCATTGGCGTATTTGGAATTTGACCTTCGTGTTCTTGTTGACCTTTGGAGTTGAGATTGCAGAATTGATTCTTCAGTTTCATTGGGCTCACCTTCATCATTTGGTTGTTGATACACGCCAGTTTGCCAAGGACTTTGAGTCTCTCTTTGTTCGACATCATCGCTATTTTGATCTCCTAATTCATTCGAACTTGGTTGAAGTTGAATAATATGCTCCTCCATCTTTTGTTGTAGTTTGTCTCCAAATTCTCTAGAGTCTGGCAACACATCCTTCTCTGAAGACCACTAGGAAGAGGCTTCATCGAACACCACATATCGTGAAGTATAACATCTTCCACTCGTTGGATCACAACATTTCCACTCTTTTCTTTGGCTGTCGTATCCCACAAAGATACATCTAACAGCTTTCTTGTCACACTTGCTCCGTAGATGATTAAGAACAAATACATAACATACACAGCCAAATACTCGAAAGTAGCTAACTGTAGGTTTCATGTTCCACAGTTTCTCAAAGGGAGAAACAAATTCTAACCTTGGTTGAGGAAGTCTGTTAATCACAAAGGCTGCAGTCCTCATTGCTTCAGCCCAAAATATTCCCGGTACATTCTTTGCATGTAGCATACTTCGACAGACTTCTGCAAGATGTCGGTTCTTTCTCTCAGCTACACCATTTTGTTGCAGTGTGTTGGCACAAGTGTATTGATGACATATTCCACTTTGCTTTAGGTATTGAGATAACTCACTTGAGCTATATTCTCCTCCATTGTCTGTGCGTAAGCAACAAATCTTCTTTCCCACTTCTCCTTCGACTGACTCTCTGAACTCTTTAAATTTTGAGAATGTGTCAAATTTTTCTTTCATAAAGAAAACCCACACATGCCTTGAGAAGTCATCAATGAATGTCACTATGTATCGCATACCACCAATTGACAGTTGTTTAATTGGTCCGAATACATCAGAGTGAACTAACTCTAATGATTCTTTTGCTCTAAATTTTGATTCCTCATATGGCAGTTGGTGTGCTTTACCATATTGACATCCCGTACAAACTGTGTCTGTTCGCACGTCAAGTTGAGGAACCCCTTTAAGCATCAACTTCTTCATCATCACACTTAGCTTAGAATAGCTAACATGACTTAACCGCATATGCCATAGATCTGATGTCTCATTTTTCCTCGTCCTATCTACATATGCAGATTCTGCTGACATCACATAGACAGACTCCAATCGTCGTCCCTCCATTGTTGGTGTTTCTGAAATTTTTAGGTCATGATACACCTTCACATCTTGAGGACCGAACAAGACATAATGGCCTGATGATGTCAATTGAGTCACAGACAACAAATTTTTCTTCATTCCCGAGACATGGTAAACATCTTGAAGTAACACTTGGTTTGAATTATATCGAGGTGTAACTATCGCCTTACCGATATGAGCTATCGGTAACTTTGAGTTGTCGGCTGTCACTACCACACAACCTCCTTTATACTCAGACAAGTTTTGCAACTTTTGTTTGTCACCCTTCATATGATTTGAGCAACCGGAATCTACGATCCAGTCATTTTTGTAGTCAATATGTTCTGATGTTGTTACCGTGAGAGCTAATTCTTCTTCCTCCATAGCGAATAATGCCTCAGCATCCCAACCATCTTCGCTATTCTCCTTAGAATTGGAAGTAGCAGTGTTACTTTCAATAGATTTTTTCTTGGTCCAACAATCTTTTGTCATGTGACCCATCTTCCCGCAGTTGTAACACTTTCCATCAAACTTTCTGCTATTACCGCGATTCTTTGAAGCTCCCCCTAGACGAGAGCCTCCCTTATAATTATTCTTTTTAGATCCACTGCCAACGTACTGCTTGAAAGTGTCTTTGCTTTTGCTAGTCAAGAGTGCTTCCTCCTCACCCTTTAGCCAGACTCCTCCCATTTGCTTAGTCATAGCTTCCTGACTTGCAAGAAAATTCTCAAACTCAACAAGTGATGGTTGTGTCAGCCATCCTTGTACAGCGGCAACGAACCCATGGTATTCGGGTCTCAAACCATGGATAATTATTATTTTTATCCTAGTTTCTCCAATAGGAGTTGTTGGATCTAGCTCTGAAATTTCGCGACATATTGCTTTCACTTTGTGAAAATATTGGGCAATCGTCATGTCACGTTGCACCATTGATAGCAAATCGTTCTCGAGAAGTTGCAGTCTTGTATCATTCTTCTTTGAGAAGAGTGTAACAAAAGTGTCCCATGCTTCTTTTGGTGTTTTGGCATCTCGAATGTGCTCCAACATTTCTTCTTCAATTGTGGTTTTTAAAGCAAACATCGTTTTTCCTGTTTTAATCTTCCACTTTCGCAAGACATCTTCTGTCGTTGGTTGTATAACTTCACTACCACCAACAATCTTCCAAAGGTCTTGACCTTGTAGGTAAGATTCCATACATGTTGCCCATGTGTTGTAGTTTTTGTTGTTGAGCTTTTTGATTCCTCTGACTACTTGAAGGTCACCCATTGTATCGATATGATTTTGACTACACCGAACAAGCTTGATCAACAAACTTTTAGTGTGTCAAACTTCTCACGACTCAAGATAGCTCTGATCGTCCCTCTCTGATACCAATCTTCAAGAGTGAATAATATTTTAACTTATTTTCTGATGTGGAGGATCCACTTATTAGTGGCAACCACAGAGCATACGATAAGTAAATATTAACACTCAAGTAAGGCTCTGATACTAATTGTTGAGAAAAAAAAAATTTAGAATACACATCTCTAAATTAAATATCTCAAAGAAAAAATTCACTCAAAATTTTGAGACACAACAAAAACTTTACTAAATTAGAAATATTACAAAGAAAGCTCTCAACTCTCACAAACACTTAAGACTTATAGTCTTTACTTTTGGATGGTTTAAACCTTGAAAGTGTGCCTATTTATAGGCTCAAAGTTTAATCCACACCATACATTTGTTCAAATCTTCACCACACATTTGTTCAAATATTTGGTATGGTAGGTATACCTAATATGGACTTAATTTTTCAACAAATTAGGTGGAGATTGGTGTACCTAATATTTGTTTAATTTTTCAACACAATAAACTTAATTTTTCAACACAATAAACTTAATTTTTCAACAAATTAATGGTAGGTGTACCTAAATTATTTTGACATTGATTTTAAACACGACTTGCTTTCCTCGACATTGGCTGACTTAGGAATAGATTCATGTCACCATGCGAGTTTGATTTCAATGGTATTCGAAATTGTTGCCACGGTAATGAACTCCGTATCCGAAGAGCTAAAGGTGTTGCCGTTGATGTTCGACATTATGGTCTCGAAGACTTATTACATTCGGCGGATAGCAGTGGTGGATAGAGTTGTGAGGGAATCAAGGCAGAAGCATGAAAGAAAAAACTATGGTATGATGCCGAAGGCACCCGAGTCGAGGATACTCAAGCGTGTGAAGGTTGAGGGCTGTGACAGTGAAATTTGCATTATCTGCTTCGAGGAGATTGTTGATTTCGCTGCGAGCATGCCCTGTGTGCATCTTTTTCATAGCAACTGCATTCTTAAGTGGCTAAAGATGAGCCATTATTGCCCTCTATGCCGCTTTGAGATGCCCACAGAGACATAGTTTCATCTTTAAATTATGAATTTAAGATCCTAGACATTCAATTTATATATGATTGTCATCATTTTGGAGGGGAGCTAAAGGTGTTAATCCCACTTACTCAACTGAAAAATTAAAATTAAAAAAATAATGGCTGCACTTAATATTGAAAAATAATAAAAATCTTTCATTTTTATTTTCAACCTTGGAAATCATATACTAATTTCTTGAGCAAAATTGAACTCTACCTTATACTCAACTCTAAGGAAAGAAAACAAAATATTTGCTTTTAACCAGCAGATAAATTCAACACTTTTCTTCGATAATCTCATAATCAAGTACTCATTAGTACTGTACTATTAGTGGATTATCTTGTTATGGTTAGTGAACTATTTCTTTCTTTAGTGTAGACCGTTACGCATATTTCACAAGAAATCAAGAATCTGAAATCTACAAAGCTTGCATTACATTGTGATTTATGACTCACTAATCAACAGAATTTGCTGTGTCGTTAAACAGAAAAGACAAAATGAGATTGCCTAATTAACATAAATAACTATGCTAACAACCCAATTTATAGTATCTTTTCTAACTAACCAACCTTGAAAATAACAATATAAAGAATCCTACAGACATGGAATTTCTCAGTCCTAATGACTATACATATATTTATAACTATCCAATTTCATTTCCTCTCACTCAACTTCATACTTTCCTAATTAACATAAATAACTATGCTAACAACCCAATTTATAGTATCTCCTCTAAACTAACTAACCTTGAAAATAACAATATAAAGAATCCTACAGAACATGGATTTTCTAAGTCCTAATGACTATATATATATATATATATATATATATATATGTAACAAATCAATTTCATTTCTTCTCACTCAACTTCATACTTTCCTCATTAAAATCTAAAATCTCCTCTCCCAACACAGAAAAATAAGCATGATCAGCCCAAAGAAGTTCACCCATATGGCAAGAAAGTGGCATAGGATTGCTGCCTTAAGGAGGAAAAGAATTTCTTTTCCTAGGATCAGTAGCAAAAATAATTCAGGTTCTTATACATCAGGAAATTTCGTTGTCTACACGAATGATCATGAGCGATTTGTGATTCCCATAGAATATATCAGCAATAACATAATCAGACAACTACTGAAAATGTCTGAAGAGGAATTTGGGCTGTCAAGTGAAGGTCCTATCACATTGCCATGTGAAGCTATCTTCATGGAATATGTGGTTTTGCTCATCAAACGAGGTTTAGCTAGAGACACAGAGAAAGCTTTACTTATGTTCATGGAAACCAGTTGCTCCTCATCTTCTGTTGGCTTTCATCAAGGACACACAGATCAACAATTACTTATTTGTGGTTATTAAATTAGTAGTTTAATTTTGTAAATTATCCTTTAATAATGTAAATTAGTAATCTATACGTTAGGCCGTTCCAAAATTTTACAGTGTATAATGGATCAATAAAAAGAAACACATTTTTGTAAAGACTGTTGCTTGCTATATTTATATATGTAGATGGGTTCATGTAGACCAAACAATGATAGAATGTCATGCGAGCAAAATAATTTGTATGTCATTCTCTCATTGGTTTGGTTCACCATAAATTGGGTTAGGCATGAAAAATCCTATATGTATATAGTTCAACAAATGCTTAAATGCTTGATTTTTGCAATTAACTGCAGCAATAGTTATGTGTGTTAATCAGCATACGTCAAAAATTCCTTTCAGTAGAAAGTAAAGATGGTGAATTGACAAGAAATGGTCAATTTCTTTTCATAACTAGATCTGTAAATTTGTGGTAATATAACAATGGAATAATAGGTCACTATAAATTTCGCCAAGTAAAATCATTCCACAAGGATTTCATATGTGGTACGAGAGTAGTTCTAGGAATAATTTTTTTCTTTTATTCATAATTTTTGCTGTTATTTTTCTCTCCACATTATTTTGCTTCTCTATATAAATCAAACGTATTCTCCATTTCTCCCATCCAAAAGGCACTTAACTTCTTATTTTCTCCTTAATTAGTGGTAAGCGTTTTCTGTTTCTTCTGAAGATGGCTAGTTGGAGTTTTTTGTGTGTAACTGTTTGCATAGCTTCTACATTGGATGTTGGAATAGCTGCTAGCAATCGTAAGATGTTACAATTACCAGATGCATTGCCTGGCTTGCCTGCATTAGATAACCTCCCTAAGTTCCCCTTCCCTGATCCATCTGACATCACTCATTTCCCGGAATTACCAAAGATTCCCGGTTTGCCTGATCTCTCTAATTTACTGCCAAAATTGCCCGGGATGGCTGATTCCCCGAGTAATTCTGAATCTCCTAAACTACCAAAGATTCCCGGTTTTCCCGATCTCTCTAATTTGCTGCCAAAATTGCCTGGCATGCCTGATTCTCCGAATAATTCTGAATCTCCTAAACTACCAAAGATTCCCGGTTTACCTGATCTCTCTAATTTACTGCCAAAATTGCCCGGCATGGCTGATTCTCCGAGTAATTCTGAATCTCCTAAATTACCAAAAATTCCAGGTTTGCCTGATCTTTCTAATTTACTGCCAAAATTGCCCGGCATGCCTGATTCTCCGAGTAATTCTGAATCTCCTAAATTACCAAAGATTCCAAGTTTGCCTGATCGCTCTAATTTATTGCCAAAATTGCCCGGCAAGCCTGATTCCTCGAATGCCCGCTAATCTCCAAATTCTGTTGATCCTCCATGGCCTGCTTCATTTATTAGGTTCTCCGTAAATGAAGCAGCACTCTGCTCCACTATAATTTGTTGGCATTCTATGTTTGAAACATTTGCTCAGCAGACAGTAATATAGAATTCTGCAACGAATAAGGAGTGCGGTTGTGAATTCCAACCCCATGTTGAAATCGTAATTCCAACAATTGAATGTACTTCATTATATTGTATGTTCATCTTTTTAAGGATTTATTTATATTTATGCGACATTCTTTTAATGTATATGCGCATATGTGTCCCTAAATCCTAATTTTATCCATCTTTTAACAATTAGCATATTGCAGGAAACCATTTTTTTATTTATTTAAACTTAAAACCCCATCACTAAATTAAAACTTATTGGTAAGTAAAATAAAGTTTCTATTGTAATGCTGCAGTAAATATTATTCATTTAGTACTCAATTTTTTTTTTAAAATTTTTTTTCCACAGAATAGGTTATGAACAAATCAGAAATTTATGGCAGAGATAGTGTACAATAAAACTCATAAATTCAACAATATTATTCCAAAGGGGCAAATTATTAATTTCCTAGATAATTATTGGCTCTTCATTTTTTTTTCTATCTTTCAATTTTCTTTTTGTAACTAAAATAGCAGGCTGACAGCAATATTATCTACAAGAAAGAGCTGTATTATTTTTATTTTTTCAAGTTGCTCTGGGTGTGGCTGAGAATTCGAATTATTATATGTATTTATTCTTTTTTTTCCTATAAATATAATTGTGGATTCACTTGGAATTGATTTTCAAAATTGGTTAAATTCGATTTTGGCTATTTTCATTTTTATTTTTCTGCCTCCTGGTTTCAGGATCGTGATTAATAATATTTTGTTATCAATGTTTTTAGATCACAATAATATAAAATTGGTGAGTTCCCCATGTACTTTTCTCATCGCTTATTTGCCTAGAAATAGGCAAAGATTGAAATATTTCAATTTACTGCAAACTTAAGATAAAGAGGAGCAGTCGAGAATAGACAGAGGAATATTTTCTCTGATGAGTGTGTGAGAGAGTTACGCTTTTGAAATTTTTCCAAAATTTGGGAAGTGACAAAAATAGTGAATAAATTATTTTTTTTGGTATTTTTGGAAAATATTTGTGTGTAACTATTTTTTTGTTTATCTTAAAATTGTTGTATTACCTTTAGACTGTGTTTAGAGAATACTCTCTCTTTATACCCATTAATTTTTGTTACTGGAAGAAAAATATTCGATATTTGTCATGTGGACGTAAATCAAATTAAAAGATAAAACACATTAAATTGCTGATATTATTTTTGTTGATAATTTTTAATCTTCATTATTTGTGGCATTTTACACAATGTGCCCAACAGATTGAACTCATCCAACCGGCTGACTTGATCATATTTTTGTATTTTAACTATCTATTAATTTGAATTCACATCGGATAGGTCTATTAATGAGATAAAACTTTTTCTCCTAAATTTTAAAAATATTTCATACTCAGATCGAAACTCAAGACCTATAGTTAATAGAAAAAAAATACTTTTACAATCTCATCTAACTTCTTGGGTACTTGGTCATGTTTTAATGACAATGAATAATTAATGATAGCTTGTTATTATAAGGATTATGAGTTGCACCAAAATTATTATCCCTTTAATACTCGGAATAGGAAATCTTAAACTTATATAAAACATTATCCATTTGTTTTATCAAAACATTAGTGAATAAATAACATGGAGACTAGGGATGGAATGGGGTGGATTCGGGGCGGAGTTTCCTGTCTTCGTCCTCGACCCTGCCCCAAACCCCAATAAGAAAATTTTTTGGATCCCCGTCTTTGCACCACACTGCGATGTGGATCCCCGACCCCGCCCCGATCCCCGAATTTTATAAAAATTTTTTATTTTATTTTAATATTAAAATTATTTTTTTTATTTTTTATTTTACTTAATTAGTTAATTATATAATTTTTTAAATAAAAAATATTTTTTACTTAAAATAAGTATTATATTTTTATTTTATTATTTTTTAAAATATTAATTATATTAAAATATAAATAATTATTTTGTATATAAATAATAATAATATATAAATATATTTTGGGGTGGGAGATATATATACCATTCTCGCCCCATCTCTGGAACAAAAAATTAGGGGTTGGGACGGAGTTGGGTTGAGAAAATTTTTTATTTGAAAAAACTACCCCATTCGGGGCGGAGCATTGCAGAGCATAGAAAAATTGTCATCCCTAATGGAGACAGAGGAAGCATTTCTTAGCTTGAGACCAATGTCCTCAAACCCAAAAGTAGAATATCCAGGTGTGGATCCACAATCACTGCAACATTTCATAAAATTCTACTTCCAAATCCAGCACAAAAGGATTATAGATATAAAAATTTTGGAGGTCCATAAATAAATGTGACTTATGTTTTGTTTAGTAATTAATTTAATATAATTATTAAATAAAGTTCAAATATCAAATCAAATATTTTTGTGTGTCAAAATACACAATTGTCTTAAATAGAGAAGTATATTTCTTTTTCATAAATAATCTAAATGTGCATAAATATATTTGACTAAATAAAAGAAATATATTCTTTCCTTTTATGGTCTCAATTACCATAAATTCATCTACCCAAATTCTTCATTAAAAATGAGGGAAGATAAAGTCTTAAGTCGCTGGAACTCTACAACCAAAGTGTCAAGTAAAGCTCTACAGAATTCTCTCCAAACGTCAAGACAACTCCAAACCGCTAAATCAAGATTGTTCAAGTCTTCAAAAAATAAATCTTCAAACGATGTTTATAATTCGTTCAACTAATCTTTTTCACCAAAATCAAAAGAGAAATCTTTTACGAATTTGAGATCAAGCTTCATAAGCCTTTGAATCGTAATCAAAGGAGGAAAGAATCAAAGGCTCCAATTTATACATCAGTAGAAATTATTCATTAGAGATTGTACCACATTTCCTTTATTTTAATAAATTTAATTCTTATATTTGCTCATTTTTTTATTGATTTTAATTTCAGAACAAGAAATTTGTGTGTACAAATTTGTGGCACGCCCAGTGGGACATCTCTACCTTTCATCTTTTTCCTTCAAAGGTTTCACAAGATTCAACAATTAAGATCCATGGCTTCAAGCAACAACAACAATGGTCATCAATCCAAGACACCTACTCGCTTCGATGCGCAGTCCACTACTGATGCTGGCCCAAGAGCAACCCTTAAGGAAAGATTGATCGAGGACATCTATGCTCGCACTCTTCCTTTGTTTCAAAGACATTTGTTCCACCACAAATGGTGAAAGATATGACATCATCAACTCAATCTCCATAAAGGGAAAACGAGGATGTCAACACGCAATCCATCAAAGATTTCAATCATCTTCATGGCGATGATGCACTAACATGTCCTTATGCACCCGTGTCATCAAACGGCTCTTCTGATGTCATGACTATTATGATGACTAACACTATTTCTTTGGAGGAACAAATCGCTAAGATGACTAAAATCCTGGAGAGTCTTAGTGATTCAAATAAAGAGAAAGATGAGCAAATCGTCTTTTTAATGAAAAAGGTTGAAAGTTTGACTGAAAAAGGAGAAATGATTGTGAATAATCCACCATCAAAAGTTGAAGAATATGTGGGGACTCCAACAACTACTCTTATAAATGACTTTCAAATGTTAGCTGATGGAGCTATCAATACTAGTCAGTTGAAAGATATTATTAAGGAAGCTGTCAAAGACCAAGTTAAGAGTATCACTTAGCCATCATATAGATATGCCAAGCCATAGTCTCAGAGGATTGACCTTTTGAAAATGCCTTCAAATTATCAACCACCGAAGTTTCAACAGTTTGATGGCAAAGGTAATCCGAGACAACATCTGGCTAACTTCGTGCAAACTTGCAACAATGCTGGTACCTATGGTGATTTGATGGTTAAACAGTTTGTTCGATCCTTGAAGGGGAATGCTTTTGATTGGTATACAGACTTAGAACCAGGCACAATTGATGGAAGGGAGCAATTAGAATGTGAGTTCCTCAATTGCTTCTACAGTACCCGTCGGATTGTTAGTATGATAGAGCTTACAAACTCACGTCAATGGTTGATTTGCCTGTCATTGACTATATCCATAGATGGAGAAATTTGAGCCTTAACTACGAGGATCGTCTATCCGAAACCTCTGCTCTAGAGATGTGCATCCAAGGTATGCATTGGGGTTTACACTACATTCTTCAAGGTATCAAGCCTAAAACCTCTGAAGAGTTGGCTACTCGAGCATATGACATGGAACTAAACATTGCTACTGCTGAAGGTCAAAGATTACCTGTGGAAAACCTAAAGAAAGGAAAGGAAAAGCAGGATACAGACAAAAGTGGTAAGCCTTCTACAAAAGTAGAAACCAAATAGTCCATGGCGGTGAGTACTGCACCATTTAAAATTTATACTAAGTTTGAGAAGAAAAAGGAGACAAAGACTAATGCTACTCGAGGCCAAGGTGTAAAAAAGACCACTTTGAAAGAAAGGCAAGAAAAACAATACCCTTTTGCTGATACTGATATTCCCAAGATGTTGGATGACTTACTAAAAGCTAATCTCATTCAACTTCCTAAAAATGAAGCGTCCTGAGGAAGCTGATCGTATAAACGATCCAAACTATTGTAAGTATCATAGGTTGATTAGCCACCCTGTTCAAAATGTTTTGTTCTAAAAGATAAGATTATGCAACTACATGATGATGGAGATGATGTGTTTGATGAGGAAACTACAACCTCTAATTTAACCACAATAATGAGTGCAAGTCCTCATATTGCCATTTTAAACTTTGGTTCTTTTGAACCTATGGAGTTTGTAATGTATGCTTTTTCTAGTTAAATTTTGAACCAACCTATACAAGTTACCCTACAAAATGATGACCTAACTGGGGGCATCAAGACTAAGTACATGGAAATTGAAGATCACTCTGATGAAGGGTGGACTCTTGTCACTCGATGAAGAGAAAGAAAGAAGAAGATGCCATTGTAGAAGATTACTCTAAATAGGTCCAAAGTGGTGAAAAAGTATATGAAGAAATTAGTTCCTCAAACAATGATGAGGAGATAACCTCTAGTCCAAAAAGAAAAAGAGTTCAGAAAAAGGCCTAAGGTACTTATTACCCTAAAAGAGTTTTTTCCAAAGGGATTTATAGAGCCAGATGATGTAGTATTTTCCTGTTATAATATTGATGAAGACCTAGAAGACTAGGATCCAAAAGAAGAAGAAAAATATGAGTCTAGAAGAGCTATGGGTAGTCCGTGTTCAACAAGATATGCTTTTCTGACGAAGATTTGCTACTTAGGTCTAAACTTCATAATCGTCCATTCTTTGTCATGACCTATGTCAATGAGCAAAAGGTTAATAGAATTTTAATAGGTGATGGGCCTTTTGTTATTATTCTAGCTCTTAAAACTCTGAAGGAGTTAGGCATACCCATGGATGAACTGTTACAAAGTCGCATGATAATCCAAGGTTTTAACCAAAAGGGCCAAATGACTCTTAGAAAAATCAGGCTAGCATTAGTCATGGATGACATGGAATCAAATGATTTATTCCATGTAATTGACACTAGGACTTCCTATAAGATGTTGCTTGGAAGACCATGGATGCATGAAAATGGTGTTGTCTCTTCCAGACTCCATCAATGTTTCAAGTATTGTTGGTATGGACAGGTGAAGAGGGTTGATGCTAATGCTAAACCTTTCAGTATAGCTGAATCTTATTTTGCAGATGCAAAATTCTACGTGGATTCAACTAAAGCAGAAAATGAGTTATCTATTTTGAAAGTATCCAACAAAGAGGAGGCATGTGAGAAAAAACCATTAAAAGAGAAGAAAGACATGGCAATTGATGGCTCTACAATCAAAGTTTTCAAGCTTGTGTTTGTGCCTCATAATGTAACATCCCACATGCATATCCATATGCATTTCATTTGAATATATGTATCTTCTATATAACCCAATTGAACACGTGCATTTCATACATATGTTCTTAGAAACAAGTTCATGGCATGCACTAGCTACGTGTCCTAGTATTTGGCAATTGTATCGAGTCACACGTGTATCCTTATAACCTAAATGATGATAACAAAGAATTAGAAATAAATGGAATAAGGTGACTAAATTAAAGTAAGAAAAATGACTATATTAGGATTAGTAAACATTTACATTGTTAATTAAGTTAAATCGGGCCAAATGATTAAGTTGTATTATTGTGTGAATTAGTGGAATTATAAATATATGTAAATAATAATAATAATATAGACAAAATAAAATGAAAATGAAACAAAAGGAAAATAAAAAAAAAAGAAGAGAAAAGAGAAGAGAAAATAAAGGAGAAAAGAGAAGAGAAAAGAGAAGAGATGAAGAGAAAAAGGATAAAAAGACAAAAAAACAAAAGGTTGGCTTTATCTTCCTCCCCCATTTCTGCCTCCTCACTTCAGCCCCGTTTTCTTCTTCATCTTCCTCCATTCCAGAACTCAATTCTTCCTTGTTTCACTTGGTTTTTGAGGCAAATTGATCCCTTGCAAGTTTGTTCTTGGTAAGTAATCAATTCTTATTGCAATAAGGTTGATTTGAGTTGCTAAGGCTCATTAATAGGCAATGAATTTCACCCCAATTTTGATATTAATAGAAATTGATTTTGAAAAAGTTTAAAACACAAAGGTTGTTCATTTATGTCTTAGATTTCTGTATATGTAAACCGTTTTGCAATATGTTGTGTATAGAATGAGATATCCTCTTTGTACTGAAACTGGTCTGGATGTGAACCCTAAGTGAGTTAGCCACTGTGTTTGTTAGTTTTGAATATGATAATGCCATTATTTGAAGTATCTCAAAACCTCAAAGTTGTAGATATATTTGTTATGTATCGGTATATCAAACTTCATCTGAATGATGTTGTCTGTAGCAAACTGCGAAACACGGGTAGTTTAATCGCTCCAGCAAGTGCCAAGCTTCACAACAACGTCATATGCTTCGCAATAGTTACTCTTCTATGGATATTAATTATGTACTTAGATTTTGTAAATTATTTTAACAATGTCTAAAAAAAAAAGGTCTTTCATTGTTATTTTCTACCAGGAAAATCAAATATTAATCGATCCATTGTGGAAATTGTGGAATGCAACCCTAGCAATTAACTCTTAAGGTAAGGAAAACAAAAGAATTTGTGAAGTATTAGAAAATAAAACGGCGTTGAAATTCAACTTCATCTGAATATTGAAATTCTAATTTTATTTTTCACAATTTTTTAAAAAATTTATTATTTTATATAATATATTTTATATTTTATGTTATATACTTTTTGTTATAATATATTATTTTATGTTATTATATGTTATATAATTTTGTGAAGGTTTTCAGATTTAGCCATGTTGGCAACGCTAAAAGGGTGGGTACTTTCTCAGCAAAATACATTAGACCAGACATCAATTAACGGTTGTGTTAGGTGGAGGTGGGTAAACAAAAATCACCAATAATTCAAAGTCTTCCATCTAAATTTTTACCAACAATGGCACAATTGTTGAGTTCCCCATGTCTTTTTCTTATTGCTTATTTGCCTATAAATAGGCAAATATTGAAGCATTTCAATTTACTGCAAACTTAAGCAAATGAGGAGCAATCGACAATAGCTAGATGAATGTTTTTTCTGATGAGTGTGTCAGAGATTTGCGCTTTTCAAAATTTTCCAAAATTTTGTGAGTGGCAAAAATAGTGAATAAAATATGTTTTGGGATATTTTTGCAAAATACTTGTGTGCCATTATTTTTAAGTTTATTTCAAAAATGTTGCATTATCTTTAACCTGTGTTTACAGAAAACTCTCTTTTACCCATTAATTTTTATTAATGGAAGAAAAATATTTGGAGTTTGTCCCATGGACGTTGCTCAAATTAAAGGGTGAGTCACATTAAATTGTTGATGTTATTTTTGGTAATTATTTTAATTCTGCATTATTTATATTATTTTACTCGTGGTACCCAACAAGTGATATCAGAGACATATCAAGTGAAAAATTTCTCTCGATGTTAACGGTGCTTTGGTACTTCACATAAGACGCGTTGTCCACTACAATAAAGTGAGCAGTTAACTCAATGAAGCAACGTCGTATGAGGACATGAATGGATGGCCGTTTGAGGAGAGCTTAGTGGCATTTTATTTAAGGGGAGGATTTTTAGGTGAGGTGGGTGGCATTTTGTTCAAGGGGAGGATTGTTAAGTGGAGGTGGGTGAACAAAAATCGCCACTAATTCAAAGTCTTTCACCTAAACTTTTACTAACAATGTCACAATTGTTGACTTCCCCATTTCCTTTTCTCATTGCTTATTTGCCTATAAATAGGCAAAGATTGAAGCATTTAAATTTACTGCAAACTTAAGATAATGAGGAGCGGTCGAGAATACCCAAAGGAATGTTTTTTCTGATGAGTGTGTGATAAAATTACGCTTTTGAAATTTTTCCAAAATTTGGGGAGTGAAAAAAATAGTGAAGAAATTATTTTTTTGGGTATTTTTGAAAAATATTTGGGTGCCACTATTTTTTTGTTTATCTCAAAATTGTTGTATTATCTCTAGACTATATCTAGGGAAGACTCTCTCTTTATACCTATTAATTTTTATTAGTGTAAGAAAAATATTCGAAATTTGTCATATGGACGTAACTCAAAATAAAAAGCGAACCACATTAAATTATTGATGTTATTTTTAATCCTCATTATTTGTGTTATTTTACACGCTGTGCCCAACATATTGAACCCATCCAACCAGCCGACTTGGTCATATTTTTTAGTTTTAACTATCTATTAATCTAAATTCATATCGGATAGGTCTATTAATGGTATAAAGTGTTTTTTATACTCAGACTCAAACTCAATATTTCTAATGAATTTTTTTTTATAATTTCATCTCACTTCTTAGTGTAATTGGTAATGTTTTAATGACAATTAATAATTTAAGATAGCATGTTATTATAAGGATTAGGAGTTAGCATCAAAATTATTATCGCTTTAATACTCGGAATAGGAAATCTTAAACTTATGTATAACATTATCTATTTGTTTTATCAAAACATTAGTGAATATTCAACATGGAGACGGAGGAAGAGTTTCTTACCTTGGGACCAATGTCCTCAAACCCATAGGCAGAGTATCCAGGTGAGGATCCTGTTGAATTTTGACAATCTCCCAATCCCACATCGGAAGTGAGAGAGGGAGGAAGAAAAATATTAGCTTATACAAAAAGGTTAATCCTATTTTAACAATTCATCCCAAACACCAATCCCTTACTTCTAAGATTGGTTGTATTATCTCTCTCTCTTGTAATATTTCACTTTGTAATATTTCTTTGAAATAGTGGAATATTATTTTAGTAGTGTCCGAGGACATAGGCATAATTGATTGAATCTCGTTAAATTCTGGTGTTCTCTTTATTATCTATTTAATAGCTATTGTCGGGTCATTTATTTTAGTGATATATTGTGTTTTAAATTATCTGAGAAAAATTCTGTCACCAAGACTCTAAGAGTCTAAGGAAGTTGATTTTTAAGGGAGACCATTTGTGATTCCACCAACTATTTGAAAATTTTTCTTTCTCTTAATTTTTGGCATAATTATACATTTTTGTAGAAACTAACCTGATTTTCACAACAATTGGTATCAGAGCTAAGGTTACTGAGTTATATGCTCTGTGGTTGCGGCGTAAACTGATCTTCCATATTAGAAAGGTTTTCTTGGATTATTGGGTATTCCGCATTTGAAAGCTATTAAATAGTCTTGAAGAAGAAATGATAAGAGACGGATAAAAATCCACGATGGACACAACAACATCTACTTCATCAATTTTGGCGAGAACTATTGTGGCAAATACGAGAATTGCAGTGGAGATTTTTTATGGTACATGTCATTTTGGCATATGGCAAGGTAAAGTTATATACGTCTTATTTCAGTAAGGCTTAGACATTACTATTAAGGGAGAAAAGCCAGAGGGTGCAGATGAGAAGGAATGGAAGACAATCAATAGTTTGACATGTGGTACCATTCGATCGTGCCTATCGAAAGAGCAGAAGTATGTCTTTTGTAAAGAAACTTCTGCAAGTAAATTGTGGAAGGCACTGGAGGAAAAATTCTTAAAAAAAAAGCAGTCAAAATAAGCTCCATATGAAGAAAATGTTGTTTAGATTTGCATATGTTCCTGGTACCACGATGAATGATCACATCACCAATTTCAATCAATTTGTAGCAGATCTGATGAATTTGGATGTGACTTTTGAACATAAAGATTTGGCCCTAATGCTGTTGGGATCTCTTCCTGAAGAGTTTGAATTTCTATAAACTACTTTACTTTATGGGAAAGCTAAGGTGTCTCTTAGTGAAGTATGTGTTGCACTATATAGCTATGAATTTAGGAGAAACTAAGAAGATTTTTGGTATAGAGATATGAAGAGATAGAAAATTGGGGAGATTTTTTTTGACTCAAAACAATATTTGAGAAAGGTATTAAAACGTTTTAGGATCATTGAGAAGATAAAACCAGTTAGTACTCCACTTGCTCTTCATTTTGAGCTCAATGCATCTTTATCTCCGAAAAGTGATAAAGAACGAGAATATAAGTCAAATGTTCCATATGCAAATGTTGTTGGTAGCTTGATTTATGCAATAGTGTGTACGAGCCCTGACATTTCACAAGCAGTTGGAGTTGGGAGCAAGTACATACACGATTCTGGTAAAAGATACTGGCAAGTTGTGAAATGGATTCTACGGTATATTCAGAATAATGCAGATATTGGTATACTGTTTGAATGAGATGAAAAAATTGGTCAGTATATAGTTGGATATTGTGATTCCGACTATGCAGGTGATTTAGACAAATGTCGATCTACTGCCGGTTATGTGTTCACACTTGTAAAAGCACTGGTTAGCTGGAAGTCCACCTTACAGTTAACAGTTGCTTTGTCTACACTGGAGGCAGAGTACACGACAGTTTCATAAGATGTTAAGGAGGCAATTTAGCTTCAGGGTTGCTGAATGACTTGGAAATTGGTCAGAAGCATGTCAAAGTGCATTGTGATAGTCAAAGTGTTATTTGTCTAGCAAAAAATCAAGTTTATCATACAAGGACGAAGTACATCGATGTTCGATATCATTTTGTACGAAAAATTCTTGAAGATGGTGAGAATCTACTTCAGAAGATTGACTGCTGAAAATTCCGCAGATATGATAACAAAAGTTGTGACATGTGTCAAGTTCCAACATTGTTTGGACTTTATAAATGTTCTTAGAATTTGAAATTGGGCACTTCGAAGCGCATTTGGAGACATTATTGAAATTTGTAAAATAAGAGTTTGAAGAATATTTGTGTGAAATTGTGAGATTGCCAAGGTAGAGATTTGTTGAATTTTAGCAATCTTCTTATCCCACGTCGGAAGTGAGAGAGGGAGGAAGAAAAATATTAACCTATAAAAAAGGTTTCATCCTCTCTTAACAATCCATCCCAAGCATCAATCTCTTACTTCTAAGTTTGGTTGTATTTTCTTTCTCTCTTGTAATATTTCACTTTGTAATATTTATTTGAAATAGTGAAATATTATTTTAGTAGTATCCAAGGACGTATGCATAATTAACTAAACTTCATTAAAATCTGGTGTTCTCTTTATTGTCTATTTAATATCTATTGTCGGGTCATTTATTTTAGTGATATATTGTGCTTTAAATTATCTGAGAAAAATTCTGTCACTAAAACTCTAAGAGTCTAAGGAAGCTAGTTTTTAAAGGAGACCATTTGTGACATCACCAACTATGTAGGAATTTTTTTTGTTTTAATTTTTGGTACAATTATTCATTTTGGTAGAAACTAACCCGATTTCCACAACAGATCCACCATCGATGCAACATTTCATGAAATTCTACTTCCAAATCCAGCACAAAAGGATATGTATATCAGATGATGGTACAGAAACAACTCTTGATCAGATCACTTTTGGACCAGTCGCTGATTTTTTTTGTCAGACATTAGTTTGTTCAGTAACAACAGGCGGGCACTGCATGACTTGCTTTCTTCGACATTGGCTGGCTTAGAAATAGATTCATGTCACCATGTGAGTTTGATTTCAATGGTATTCGAAAATGTTGCCACGGTAACGAACCCCGTCTCTGAGGAGCTAAGGTTGTTGCCGTTGCTGTTCGACATTATGGTGTTGAAGACTTATTATATTCGGCAGATGGCAGTGATGGATAGAGTTGTGAGGGAATCAAGGCTGGAGCATGAAAGACAAACTATGCTATGATGCCAAAGGCACCCGAGTCGAGGATACTCAAGCGTTTGAAGGTTGAGGGATGTGACAGTGAAATTTGCACTATCCGCTTCGAGGAGATTGTTGATTTCACTGCGAGCATGCCCTGTGCACATCTTTTTCATAGCAACTGCATTCTTGAGTGGCTAAAGATGAGCCATTATTGCCCTCTATGCCGCTTTGAGATGCCAACAGAGACATAGTTTCATCTTTAAATTATGAATTTAAGATCCTAGACATTCAATTTATATATGATTGTCATTATTTTGGAGAGGAGCTAAAGGTGTTAATCCCACTGACTCAACTGAAAAATTAAAATTTGAAAAATAATGGCTGCACTTAATATTGAAAAATAAGAAAAATCTTTCATTGTTATTTTCTACCTTGAAAATCATATACTAATTTCCTGTGCAAAATTGAACTCTACCTGATACTTAACTCTAATGAAAGAAAACAAAATGATTTGCTTTTAACCAGCAGATAAATTCAACACTTTTCTTCGATAATCTCATAATCAAGTACTCATTAGTGGATTCTCTTGTTATGGTTAGTGAACAATTTCTTGCCTTAGTGTAGACCGTTAGGCATATTTCACAAGAAATCAGGAATCTGAAATCTACAAAGCTTGCATACATTGTGATTTATGACTCACTAATCAACATAATTTGTTGTGTCCTTAAATTGAAAAGACAAAATGAGATTGCCTAATACCATAAATAACTATGCTAACAACCCAATTTATAGTATCTCTACTAACTAACTAACCTTGAAAATAACAATATAAAGAATCCTACAGAACATGGAATTTCTCAGTCCTAATGACTATATATATATATTTATAACTATCCAATTTCATTTCCTCTCACTCAACTTCATACTTTCCTAATTAACATAAATAACTATGCTAACAACCCAATTTATAGTATCTCCTCTAAACTAACTTACCTTGAAAATAACAATATAAAGAATCCTACAGAACATGGAATTTCTAAGTCCTAATGACTATATATATATAAGAAATCAATTTCATTTCTTCTCACTCAACTTCATACTTTCCTCTTTAAAATCTAAAAATCCTCTTCCAACACAGAAAAATAAGCATGATCAGCCCAAAGAAGTTCACCCATATGGCAAGAAAGTGGCATAGGATTGCTGCCTTAAGGAGGAAAAGAATTTCTTTTCCTAGGATCAGTAGCAACAATAAATCAGTTTCTCATACATCAGAAAATTTTGTTGTTTACACGAATGATCATAAGCGATTTGTGATTCCCATGGCATATATCAGCAATAACATAATCAGACAGCTCCTGAAAATGTTTGAAGAGGAATATGGGCTGTCAAGTGAAGGTCCTATCACATTGCCATGTGAAGCTATATTCATGGAATATGTTGTTTTGCTCATCAAACGAGGTTTAGCTAGAGACAGAGAAAGCCTTACTTATGTTCATGGAAACCAGTTGCTCCTCTTCTTCTGTTGGCTTTCATCAAGGAAACACAGATCAACAATTACTTATTTGTGGTTATTAAATTAGTATTTTAATTCTGTAAATTATCCTTTAATAATGTAAATTAGTAATCTATACGTTAGGCCGTTCCAAAATTTTACAGTGTGTAATGGATCAATAAAAAGAAACACATTTTTGTAAAGACTGTTGCTTGCTATATTTAACAATGGTTTTTAAAAAGTGCTACATATTTATATATGTAGATGGGTTCATGTAGACCAAATAGAATGTCATGCGAGCAAAATAATTTGTTTTATCAAAACATTAGTGGATATTCAACAATGAATAATTAATGATAGCATGTTATTATAAGGATTAGGAGTTGCATCAAAATTATTATCCCTTTAATACTCGGAATAGGAAATCTTAAACTTATATATAACATTATCTATTTGTTTTATCAAAACATTAGTGAATATTCAAAATGGGGACGGAGGAAGCGTTTCTTAGCTTGGGACCAATGTCCTCAAACCCAGAGGCAGTGTATCCAGGTGAGGATCCACCATCGCTGCAACATTTCATGAAATTCTACTTCCTAATCCAGCACAAAAGGATATGTATATCAGATGATGGTACAGAAACAACTCCTAATCAGATAACTTTTGGACTAGTCGTTGATTTTTTTTTGTCAGACATCAGTTCAATTTACTGCAAACTTAAGATAATGAGGAGCGGTCGAGAATAGCTAGAGGAATGTTTTCTCTGATGAGTGTGTGAGATAGTTACGCTTTTCAAAATTTTCCAAATTTTGGAGATTGACAAAAATAGTGAAGAAATTATTTTTTTGGGGTATTTTTGAAAAATATTTGTGTGCTACTATTTTTTTGTTTACTTCAAAATTGTTGTATTACCTCTAAACTGTGTATAGAAAATACTCTCTTTATACCTATTAATTTTTATTAGTGAAAAAAAAAATTCAAAATTTGTCATATGGAGGTAACTCAAATTAAAAAGCGAATCACATTAAATTGTTAGAGTTATTTTTGTTGATTATTTTTAATCCTCATTATTTGTATTATATTACACACTGTGTCCAACAGATTGAACCCATTCAACCGGCCGACTTGGTCATATTTTTTGGTTTTAACTATCAATTAATCTAAATTCGTAACGGATAGGTCTATTAATGGTATAAAACGTTTAAAATTTAATCTCACTTCTCAGTGTAATTGGTCATGTTTTAATGACAATGAATAATTAATGATAGCATGTTATTATAAGGATTAGGAGTTGCACCAAAATTATTATCCCTTTAATACTCGGAATAGGAAATCTTAAACTTATATATAACATTATCTATTTGTTTTATCAAAACATTAGTGAATATTCAACATGGGGACGGAGGAAGCGTTTCTTAGATTGGGATCAATGTCCTCAAACCCAGAGGCAGAGTATCCAGGTGAGGATCCGCCATCGCTGCAACATTTCATGAAATTCTACTTCCAAATCCAGCACAAAAGGATATGTATATCAGATGATGGTACAGAAACAACTCCTAACCAGATAACTTTTGGACCAGTCGCTGATTTTTTTTTTCAGGCATTAGTTTGTTCAGTAACAACAGGCGGGCACCGCACGACTTGCTTTCCACGACATTGGATGGCTTAGGAATAGATTCATGTCACCATGCGAGTTTGATTTCAATGGTATTCGAAATTGTTGCCACGGTAACGAACTCCGTATCCGAGGAGCTAAAGGTGTTGCCGTTGCTGTTCGAAATTATGGTCTCGAAGACTTATTATATTCTGCGGATAGCAGTGGTGGATAGAGTTGTGAGGGAATCAAGGCAGGAGCATGAAAGAAAAAACTATGGTATGATGCCGAAGGCACCCGAGTCGAGGATACTCAAGCGTGTGAAGGTTGAGGGCTGTGACAGTGAAATTTGCACTATCTGCTTCGAGGAGATTGTTGCTTTCGCTGTGAGCATGCCCTGTGCGCATCTTTTTCATAGCAACTGCATTCTTAAGCGGCTAAAGATGAGCCATTATTGCCCTCTATGCCGCTTTGAGATGCCCACAGAGACATAGTTTCATCTTTAAATTATGAATTTAAGATCCTAGACATTCAATTTATATATGATTGTCATCATTTTGGAGGGGAGCTAAAGGTGTTAATCCCACTGACTCAACTGAATTAAAATTAAAAAAATAATGGCTGCACTTAATATTGAAAAATAATAAAAATCTTTCATTTTTATTTTCAACCTTGGAAATCATATACTAATATCTTGTGCAAAATTGAACTCTACCTTATACTCAACTCTAAGGAAAGAAAACAAAATATTTGCTTTTAACCAGCAGAAAAATTCAACACTTTTCTTCGATAATCTCATAATCAAGTACTCATTAGTACTGTACTATTAGTGGATTATCTTGTTATGGTTAGTGAACTATTTCTTTCCTTAGTGTAGACCGTTACGCATATTTCACAAGAAATCAAGAATCTGAAATCTACAAAGCTTGCATTACATTGTGATTTATGACTCACTAATCAACAGAATTTGCTGTGTCGTTAAACAGAAAAGACAAAATGAGATTGCCTAATGAACATAAATAACTATGCTAACAACCCAATTTATAGTATCTCTTCTAAACTAACTAACCTTGAAAATAACAATATAAAGAATCCTACATAACATGGAATTTCTCAGTCCTAATGACTATATATATTTATATAACTACCCAATTTCATTTCCTCTCACTCAACTTCATACTTTCCTAATTAACATAAATAACTATGCTAACAACCCAATTTATAGTATCTCCTCTAAACTAACTAACCTTGAAAACAACAATATAAAGAATCCTACATAACATGGAATTTCTCAGTCCTAATGACTATATATATATATATAACAAATCAATTTCATTTCTTCTCACTCAACTTCATACTTTCCTCGTTAAAATCTAAAATCTCCTCTTCCAACACAGAAAAATAAGCATGATCAGCCCAAAGAAGTTCACCCATATATGGCAAGAAAGTGGCATAGGATTGCTGCCTTAAGGAGGAAAAGAATTTCTTTTTCTAGGATCAGTAGCAACAATAATTCAGGTTCGTATGCATCAGGAAATTTTGTTGTCTACACGAATGATCATAAGCGATTTGTGATTCCCATAGCATATATCAGCAATAACATAATCAGACAGCTACTGAAAATGTCGAAAGAGGAATTTGGGCTGTCAAGTGAAGGTCCTATCACATTGCCATGTGAAGCTATCTTCATGGAATATGTTGTTTTGCTCATCAAACGAGGTTTAGCTAGAGAAACAGAGAAAGCTTTACTTATGTTCATGGAAACCAGTTGCTCCTCATCCTCTGTTGGCTTTCATCAAGGACACACAGATCAACAATTACTTATACGTTAGGCCGTTCCAAAATTTTACAGTGTATAATGGATCAATAAAAAGAAACACATTTTTGTGAAGTCTTCAAAGATTGGCAAGCCTCCACTAATATGTATAGCCGATGATGGTACAGAAACAACCCTTGATCAGATCACTTTTGGACCAATCGCTGATTTTTTTTGTCAGACATTAGTTTGTTCAGGAACAACAGGTGGGCACTGCACGACTTGCTATCATCGACATGGGCTAGCTTAGGAATAGATTCATGTCACCATGCGAATTCGATTTCAATGTGGTATTCGAAAATGTTGCCACGGTAACGAACTCCGTGTCCGAGGAGCTAAAGGTGTTGCCGTTGCTGTTCGACATTATGGTGTTGAAGACATATTATATTCGGCGGATAGCAATGATGGATAGAGTTGTGAGGGAATCAAGGCTGGGGTATGAAAGAAAAAAATGTGCTATGATGCCGAAGGCACCCGAGTGGAGGATACTCAAGCGTGTGAAGGTTGAGGACTGGGACAGTGAAATTTGCACTATCGGCTTCGAGGAGACTGTTGATTTCGCTGCGAGCATGCCCTGTGCGCATCTTTTTCAGAGCAACTGCATTCTTGAGTGGCTAAAGATGAGCCATTATTGCCCTCTATGCCGCTTTGAGATGCCCACAGAGACATAGTTTCATCTTTAAATTATGAATTTAAGATCCTAGACATTCAATTTATATATGATTGTCATTATTTTGGAGAGGAGCTAAAGGTGTTAATCCCACTGACTCAACTGAAAAATTAAAATTCGAAAAATAATGGCTGCACTTAATATTGAAAAATAAGAAAAATCTTTCATTGTTATTTTCTACCTTGAAAATCATATACTAATTTCTTGTGCAAAATTGAACTCTACCTGATACTTAACTCTAATGAAAGAAAACAAAATGATTTGCTTTTAACCAGCAGATAAATTCAACACTTTTCTTCGATAATCTCATAATCAAGTACTCATTAGTGGATTATCTTGTTATGGTTAGTGAACTATTTCTTTCCTTAGTGTAGACCGTTACGCATATTTCACAAGAAATCAAGAATCTGAAATCTACAAAGCTTGCATACATTGTGATTTATGACTCACTAATCAACAGAATTTGCTGTGTCCTTAAATCGAAAAGACAAAATGAGATTGCCTAATTACCATAAATAACTATGCTAACAACCCAATTTATAGTATCTCTTCTAACTAACTAACCTTGAAAATAACAATATAAAGAATCCTACAGAACATGGAATTTCTCAGTCCTAATGACTATATATATATATAACAAATCAATTTCATTTCTTCTCACTCAACTTCATACTTTCCTCATTAAAATCTAAAATCTCCTCTTCCAACACAGAAAAATAAGCATGATCAGCCCAAAGAAGTTCACCCATATGGCAAGAAAGTGGCACAGGATTGCTGTCTTAAGTATGAAAAGAATTTCTTTTCCTAGGATCAGTAGCAACAATAATTCAGGCTCTTATACATCAGGAAATTTTGTTGTCTACACGAATGATCATAAGCGATTTGTGATTCCCATAGCATATATCAGCAATAACATAATCAGACAGCTACTGAAAATGTCGAAAGAGGAATTTGGGCTGTCAAGCGAAGGTCCTATCACATTGCCATGTGAAGCTATCTTCATGGAATATGTTGTTTTGCTCATCAAACGAGGTTTAGCTAGAGACACAGAGAAAGCTTTACTTATGTTCATGGAAACCAGTTGCTCCTCATCCTCTGTTGGCTTTCATCAAGGACACACAGATCAACAATTACTTATTTGTGGTTATTAAATTAGTAGTTTAATTTTGTAAATTATCCTTTAATAATGTAAATTAGTAATCTATACGTAGGCCGTTCCAAAATTTTACAGTGTATAATGGATCAATAAAAAGAAACACATTTTTGTAAAGACTGTTGCTTGCTATATTTAACAATGGTTTTTAAAAAGTGCTACATATTTATATGTAGAAGGGTTCATGTAGACCAAACAATGATAGAATGTCATGCGAGCAAAATAATTTGTATGTCATTCTCTCATTGGTTTGGTTCACCATAAATTGGGTTAGGCATGAAAAATCCTATATGTATATAGTTCAACAAATGCTTAAATGCTTGATTTTTGCAATTAACTACAGCAATAGTTATGTGTGTTAATCAGCATACGTCAAAAATTCCTTTCAGTAGAAAGTAAAGATGGTGAATTGACAAGAAATGGTCAATTTCTTTTCATAACTAGATCTGTAAATTTGTGGTAATATAACAATGGAATAATAGGTCACTATAAATTTCGCCAAGTAAAATCATTCCGCAAGGATTTCATATGTGGTACGAGAGTAGTTCTAGGAATAATTTTTTTCTCTAATTCATAATTTTTGCTGTTATTTTTCTCTCCACATTATTTTGCATCTCTATATAAATCAAACGTATTCTCCATTTCTCCCATCCAAAAGGCACTTAACTTCTTATCCTTAATTAGTGGTGAGCGTTTTCTGTTTCTTCTGAAGATGGCTAGTTGGAGTTTTTTGTGTGTAACTGTTTGCATAGCTTCTACATTGGATGTTGGAATAGCTGCTAGCAATCGTAAGATGTTACAATTACCAGATGCATTACCTGGCTTGCCTGCATTAGATAACCTCCCTAAGTTCCCCTTCCCTGATCCATCTGACATCACTCATTTCCCGGAATTACCAAAGATTCCCGGTTTGCCTGATCTCTCTAATTTACTGCCAAAATTGCCCGGGATGGCTGATTCCCCGAGTAATTCTGAATCTCCTAAACTACCAAAGATTCCTGGTTTTCCTGATCTCTCTAATTTGCTGCCAAAATTTCCTGGCATGCCTGATTCTCCGAATAATTCTGAATCTCCTAAACTACCAAAGATTCCCGGTTTACCTGATCTCTCTAATTTACTGCCAAAATTGCCCGGCATGGCTGATTCTCAGAGTAATTCTGAATCTCCTAAATTACCAAAAATTCCAGGTTTGCCTGATCTTTCTAATTTACTGCCAAAATTGCCCGGTATGGCTGATTCTCCGAGTAATTCTGAATCTCCTAAATTACCAAAGATTCCAAGTTTGCCTGATCGCTCTAATTTATTGCCAAAATTGCCCGGCAAGCCTGATTCCTCGAATGCCCGCTAATCTCCAAATTCTGCTTATCCTCATGGCCTGCTTCATTTTTAGGTTCTCCGTAAATGAAGCAGCACTCTGCTCCACTATAATTTGTTGGCATTCTATGTTTGAAACATTTGCTCAGCAGACAGTAATATAGAATTCTGCAACGAATAAGGAGTGCGGTTGTGAATTCCAACCCCATGTTGAAATCGTAATTCCAACAATTGAATGTACTTCATTATATTGTATGTTCATCTTTTTAAGGATTTATTGATATTTATGCGACATTCTTTTAATGTATATGCGCATATGTGTCCCTAAATCCTAATTTTATCCATCTTTTAACAATTAGCATATTGCAGGAAACCATTTTTTTATTTATTTAAACTTAAAACCCCATCACTAAATTAAAACTTATTGGTAAGTAAAATAAAGTTTCTATTGTAATGCTGCAGTAAATATTATTCATTCAGTACTCAATTTTTTTTAAAATTTTTTTTTCCACAGAATAGGTTATGAACAAATCAGAAATTTATGGCAGAGATAGTGTACAATAAAACTCAAAAATTCAACAATATTATTCCAAAGGGGCAAATTATTAATTTCCTAGATAATTATTGGCTCTTCATTTTTTTTTCTATCTTTCAATTTTCTTTTTGTAACTAAAATAGCAGGCTGACAGCAATATTATCTACAAGAAAGAGCTGTATTATTTTTATTTTTTCAAGTTGCTCTGGGTGTGGCTGAGAATTCGAATTATTATATGTATTTATTCTTTTTTTTCCTATAAATATAATTGTGGATTCACTTGGAATTGATTTTCAAAATTTGTTAAATTCGATTTTGGCTATTTTCATTTTTATTTTTCTGCCTCCTGGTTTCAGGATTTTTTCGTCATTAATAAAATTTTGTTATCAATGTTTTTAGATCACAATAATATAAAAATAATAATAAATGTAAGACTGAATGATGCAGTCTCTAGCAAACTGCGAAACATGGGTTTTTAATCGCTCCAGCAAGTGCCAGGCTTCGCAACATCCTCATATGCTTCGCAATAGTTACTCGTCTATGGATAATAATTCTGTACTTAGATTTTGTAAATTATTTTAACAATGTCTCAAAAAAAAAAAGGTATTTCATTGTTATTTTCTACCTGGAAAATCAAATATATTAATCGATCCATTGTGCAAATTGCGGAATGCAACCCTAGCAAAACACTAAGGGAAGGAAAACAAAAGAATTTGTGAAGTATTAGAAAATAAAACGGTGTTGAAATTCAACTTCATCTGAATATTGAAATTCTAATTTTATTTTTCACTATTTTTTAAAAAAATTATTATTTTATATAATATATTTTATATTTTATGTTATATGTTGAGAAAAAAATTTAGAATACACAATTCTAAATTAAATATCTCAAAGAAAAAATTCACTCAAAATTTTGAGACACAATAAAAACTTCACTAAACTAGAAATATTACAAAGAAAACTCTCAACTCTCACAAACACTCAAGACTTGTAGTCTTCACTATTGGATGGTTTAAACCTTAGAAGTGTGCCTATTTATAGGCTCAAAGTTTAATCCACATCATACATTTGTTCAAATCTTCACTATACATTTGTTCAAATATTTGGTATGGTAGGTATACCTAATATAAACTTAATTTTTCAACAAATTAGGTGAAAATTGGTGTACCTAATATTTGTTTAATTTTTCAACACAATAAACTTAATTTTTCAACAAATTAATAGTAGATGTACCTAAATTATTTTGACATTGATTCTTAACACTCCCCCTCAATGTCAACTCTCATTCTCTGTACTATGTCGAGCTATCGACGAAACATTTTGATTTTGCTTAAGTGCATCAATCTCTTCTTTCATAGCGGTCATCCATTCAGAACTCTGCGATGCTTCTTCAAATGTCTCAGGTTCTATTATAATGTCTTCTGCGACTATGGCTGCATTGGCGTATTTGGGATTTGGCCTTCGTGTTCTTGTTGACCTTCGGAGTTGAGATTGCAGAGTTGATTCTTCAGTTTCATTGGACTCACCTTCATCATTTGGTTGTTGATACACACCAGTTTGCCAAGGACTCTGAGTCTCTCTTTGTTCGACATCATCACTATTTTGATCTCCTGATTCATTCGAACTTGGTTGAAGTTGAACAATATGCTCCTCCATCTTTTGTTGTAGTTGGTCTCCAAATTCTCTAGAGTCTGGCAACACCTCCTACTCTGAAGACCACCAGGAAGAGGCTTCATCGAACACCACATCTCGTGAAGTATAGCATCTTCCACTCATTGGATCACAACATTTCCACCCCTTTCTTTGGTTGTCGTATCCCACAAAGATACATCTAACAGCTTTCTTGTCACACTTGCTCCGTAGATGATTAGGAACAAATACATAACATACACAGCCAAAGACTCGAAAGTAGCTAACTGTAGGTTTCATGTTCCACATTTTCTCAAAGGGAGAAACAAATTCTAACCTTGGTTGAGGAAGTCTGTTAATCACAAAGGATGCAGTCCTCATTGCTTCAGCCCAAAACTTTCCCGGTACATTCTTTGCATGTAGCATACTTCGACAGACTTCTGCAAGATGTCTGTTCTTTCTCTTAGCTACACCATTTTGTTGCGGTGTGTTGGCACAAGTGTATTGATGACATATTCCACTTTGCTTTAGGTATTGAGAGAACTCACTTGAGCTATATTCTCCCCCATTGTCTGTGCGTATGCAACAGATCTTCTTTCCCACTTCTCCTTCGACTGACTCTCTGAACTCTTTAAATTTTGAGAATGTGTCAGATTTTTCTTTCATAAAGAAAACCCACACATGCCTTGAGAAGTCATCAATGAATGTCACCATGTATCGCATACCACCAATTGATAGTTGCTTAATTGGTCCGAATACATCAGAGTGAACTAACTCTAATGATTCTTTTGCTCTAAACTTTGATTCCTCGTATGGTAGTTGGTGTGCTTTACCATATTGACATCCCGCACAAACTGTGTCTGTTCGCACGTCAAGTTGAGGAAGCCCCTTAAGCATCGACTTTTTCATCATCATACTTAGCTTGGAATAGCTAACATGACCTAACCGCATGTACCATATATCTGATGTCTCATTTTTCTTCATCCTATCTACATATGCAGATTCTACTGACATCACGTAGACATACCTCCATTATTGGTGTTTTTGAGATTTTTAGGTCATGATACACCTTCACATCTTGAGGACCGTACAAGACATAATGGCCTGATGATGTCAATTGAGCCACATACAACAAATTTTCTTCATTCTCAGGACATGATAAATATCTTGAAGTGGCACCTAGTTAGAATTATATCGAGGTGTAACTATCGTCTTACCGATATGAGCTATCGGTAACTTTGAATTATCGACTGTCACTACCACACGACCTCCTTTATACTCAGACAAGTTTTGCAACTTTTGTTTGTTACCCGTCATATGATTTGAGCAACCGGAATCTACGATCCAGTCATTTTTGTAGCCAATATGTTCTGATGTTGTTACCGTGAGAGCTAATTCTTCTTCCTCTATAGCGAATAATGCTTTGACATCCCAACCATCTTCGCTATTCTCCTTAGAACTGGAAGTAGCAGTGTTACTTTCAATAGATTTTTTCTTGGTCCAACAATATTTCGCCATGTGACCCATCTTTCCGCAATTGTAACACTTTCCATCGAACTTTCTACTATTACTGCGATTCTTTGAAGCTCCTCCTAGACGAGAGTCTCCCTTATCATTGTTCTTTTTAGATCCACTGCCAACGTACCGCTTAAAAGTGTCTTTGCTTTTGCTGGTAAATAGTGCTTCCTCCTCACCTTTCAGCGAGACTCCTCCCATTTGCTTGGTCATAGCTTCCTGACTTGCAAGCAAATTCTCAAACTCAACAAGTGATGGTTGTGTCGGCCATCCCTGTACAGCAGCAACAAACCCGTGGTATTCAGGTCTCAAACCATTGATAATTATTCTTTTTATCCTGGTTTCTCCAATAGGAGCTGTTGGATCTAGCTCTGAAATTTCGCGGCATATTGCTTTCACCTTGTGAAAATATTGGGCAATAGTCATGTCATGTTGCACCATTGATAACAGATCATTCTCAAGAAGTTGCAGTCTTGTATCATTCTTCTTTGAGAAGAGTGTAACAAAAGTGTCCCATGCTTCTTTTGGTGTTTTGGCATCTCGAATGTGCTCCAACATTTCTTCTTCAATTGTGGTTTTTAAAGCAAACATCGTTTTTCCTGCTTTAATCTTCCACTTTCGCAAGGCATCTTCTGTCGTTGGTTGTATAACTTCACTACCACCAATAGTCTCCCAAAGGTCTTGACCTTATAGGTAAGACTCCATACATGTTGTCCATGTGTTGTAGTTTTTGTTGTTGAGCTTCATGATTCCTCCGACTACTTGAAGGTCACCTATCGTATCGATATGATTTTGACTATACCGAACGAGCTTGATCAATAAACTTTCAGTGTGCCAAACTTCTCATGACTCAAGATAGCTCTACTAAGAATGATATCTAATCGTCCCTCCCTGATACCAATGTTCAAGAGTGAATAATAATTTAACTTATTTTCTGATGTGGAGGATCCACTTATTAGTGGCAACCACAGAGCATACGATAAGTAAATATTAACACTCAAGTAAGGCTATGATACCAATTGTTGAGAAAAAAATTTAGAATACACAATTCTAAATTAAATATCTCAAAGAAAAAATTCACTCAAAATTTGGAGACACAACAAAAACTTCACTAAACTAGAAATATTACAAAGAAAGCTCTCAACTCTCACAAACACTTAAGACTTGTAGTCTTCACTATTGGATGATTTAAACCTTTGAAGTGTGTCTATTTATAGGCTCAAAGTTTAATCCACACCATACATTTGTTCAAATCTTCTCCATACATTTGTTCAAATATTTGGTATGGTAGGTATACCTAATATGGACTTAATTTTTCAACAAATTAGGTAAAAATTGGTGTACCTAATATTTGTTTAATTTTTCAACACAATAAACTTAATTTTTCAACAAATTAATAGTAGGTGTACCTAAATTATTTTGACTTTGATTCTTAACATTATATACTTTGTGTTATAATATATTATTATATATTATATAATTATGCAAAGGTTTTCAGATTTAGCCATTCAGGCAATGTTAAAAGGGTGGGTACTTTCTCAGCAAAATACACTAGACCAGGCATCGATTATTGATTATGTTAGGTGGAGGTGGGTGAACAAAAATCACCTGTAATTCAAAGTCTTCCATCTAAATTTTTACCAACAATGGAACAATTGTTGAGTTTCCCATGTCCTTTTCTTATTTCTTATTTGCCTATAAATAGGAAAATATTGAAGCATTTCAATTTACTGCAAACTTAAGCAAATGAGGAGCAATCGAGAATAGCTAGATGAATGTTTTTTCTGATTAGTGTGTCAGAGATTTGCGCTTTTCAAAATTTTCCAAAATTTTGTGAGTGGCAAAAATAGTGAATAAAATATTTTTTGGGATATTTTTGCAAAACACTTGTGTGCCACTATTTTTAAGTTTATTTCAAAATTGTTGTATTATCTTTAACCTATATCTACAGAAAAATCTCTTTGACCCATTAATTCTTATTAATGGAAGAAAAATATTCGGAGTTTGTCCCGTAGACATTGCTCAAATTAAAGGATAACCATATTAAATTGTTTTATCTGATGAGGAGCAGTCAATAATAGCCAGAGAATTGTTTTATCTGATGAGTGTGTCAGAGATTTACGCTTTTGGAAAATTTCCATAATTTGGTGAGTGACAAAAATAGTGAAATTTTTTTTTGGAGTATTTTGTATTTTTGAGTTTATTTCAAAATTGTTATATTACCTTTATGTTGTATCTAGGAAAGACTCTCTATTTTACTCATTAATTTTTGTTAATGGAAGAAAAATATTTGGAGTTTGTCCGATGGACATAACTCAAATTAAAGGGTAAAACACATTAAATTTTTGATTTTATTTTTGTTGATTATTTTTATTTCATATTATTTATGTTATTTTCCTCGTTATGCCCAATAAATGGTATCAGAGACAGATAAGGTGAAAATTTCTCGAAATGTGATTAGTACTCTCTCAATGCTAACGGTGCTTTGGCACTTCACATAACACGCGTTGCCCATGGCAGTAAAGTGAGCAGTTAACTCGATAAGTAAGGTCTTATGGAGACATGAATGGATGGCCGTTTGAGGAAAGCTTAGTGGCATTTTGTTCAAGGGGAAGATTGTTAGGTGGAGGTGGGTGAACAAAAATCACCACTAATTCAAACTCTTCCACTTAAACTTTTACTAATAATGTCACAATTGTTGACTTTCCCATTTCCTTTTCTCATTGCTTATTTGACTATAAATAGGCAAAGATTGAAGCATTTCAATTTACTGCAAACTTAAGATAAAGAGGAGCAGTCGAGAATAGCCAGAGGAATGTTTTCTTTGATGAGTGTTTGAGAGAGTTATGCTTTTGAAATTTTTCCAAAATTTGGAAAGTGATAAAAATAGTGAAGAAATTATTTTTTTGGATATTTTTGAAAATATTTGCGTGTCACTATTTTTTTGTTTATCTTAAAATTGTTGTATCACTTTTTAACTGTGTCTAGAGAGAACTCTCTTTTTATACATATTAATTTTTTTTAGTGAAAGAAAAATATTTGAAATTTGTCCTATGGATATAACTCAAATTAAAAGATAAAACACATTAACTTGCTGGTGTTATTTTTAATCCTCATTATTTGTGGTTTTTTACACACAGTGCCCAACAGATTGAAATCCAACCGGCTGACTTGATCATATTTTTGTATTTTAACTATCTATTAATTTGAATTCACATCGGATAGATCAATTAATGAGATAAAACATTTTCTCCTAAGTTTTAAAAGTATTCCATACCTAGATCCAAACTCAAGACCTATAGTTAAAAGAAAAAAAATACTTTTATAATCTCATCTCACTTCTTGGGTACTTGGTCACGTTTTGATGACAATGAATAATTAATGATAGCTTGTTATTATAAGGATTATGAGTTGCACCAAAATTATTATCCCTTTAATACTCAGAATAGGAAATCTTAAACTTATATAAAACATTAGTGAATAAATAACATGGAGACTAGGGATTGCAATGGGGTGGATCGGGGCGGAGTTTCTTGTCCTCGTCTCTGACCCCGACACCCCATTCTGTATCCCGACCCTGCTCCAATCCCCGAATTTTATTTAAAATTTTTATTTTATTTTAATGTTAAAATTAATTTTTTTATTTTTTATTTTAATTAATTAGTTAATTATATAATTTTTTAAATAAAAAATATTTTTTACTTAAAATAAGGATTATATTTTTATTTTATTATTTTTTAAAATATTAATTATATTAAAATATAAATAATAATAATAATAATAATATATAAATATATTTTCGGGATGGAGGATATATATACCATCCTCGCCCCGTCCCTAGCACAAAAAATTAGGGGTTGGGGTGGAGTCGGGGTGAGAAAAATTTTTATTTGAAAAAACTACCCCATTCGGGGCGGAGCATTCCAGAGTGTAGAAAAATTTTCATTCCTAATGGAGACAGAGGAAGCATTTCTTAGCTTGAGACCAATGTCCTCAAACCCAAAAGCAGAGTATCCATGTGAGGATCCACAATCACTGCAACATTTCATCAAATTCTACTTCCAAATCTAGCACAAAAGGATTGTAGACATAAAAATTTTGGAGGTCCATAAATAAATTGGACTTATGTTTTGTTTAGTAATTAATTTAATTTAATTATTGAATAAAGTTCAGATATCAAATCAAATATTTTTATGTGTCAAAATATACAATTATCTTAAATAGAGAAATATATTTCTTTTCCATAAATAATCTATGTGCGCATACATACATTTGACTAAATAAAAGAAATATATTCTTTCCTTTTATGGTCTAAATTACCATAAATGTATCTACCCAAATTCTCCTATAAATAGAAAGGTTTTATTCTTCTTTAAAAATGAGGGAAGATAAAGTCTTAAGTCGCTGGAACTCTGCAACCAAAGTATCAAGTAAAGCTTTATAGAATTCTCTCCAAACGTCAAGACAACTCCAAACCACTAAATCAAGATTGTTCAAGTCTTCAAAAAATAAATCTTCAAACGATGTTCATAATTCGTTCAACTAATTTCTTTCACCAAAATGAAAAGATAAATCTTCTACGAATTTGAAATCAAGCTTCATAAGCCCTTGAATCGTAATCAAAGATGGAAAGAATCAAAGGCTCCAATTTATACATCAGTAGAAATTATTCATTAGAGATTGTACCGCATTTCCTTTATTTTAATAAATTTAATTCTTATATTTGTTCTTTTTTATTGATTTTAATTTCAGAATAAGAAATTTGTGTGTACAAATTTGTGGCACACCCAGTGGGACATCTCTACCTTTCATCCTTTTCCTTCAAAGGTTTCACAAGATTCAACAATTAAGATCCATGGCTTCAAGCAACAACAACAATGGTCGTCAATCCAAGACACCTACTCACTTCGATGCGTGATCCACTACTGATGCTGGCCCAAGAGCTACCCTTAAGGAAAGATTGATCGAGGACATCTATGCTCACACTCTTCCTTTGTTTCAAAAGACATTTGTTCCACCAAAAATGGTGAAAGATATGACATCATAAACTCAATCTCCATAAAGGGCAAACGAGGATGTCAACATGCAATCCATCAAAGATTTCAATCATCCTCATGGTGATGATGCACTAACATCTCCTTGTGCACCCGTGTCATTAAACGACTCTTCTGATGTCATGACTATTATGATGACTAACACTATTTCTTTGGAGGAACAAATTGCTAAGATGACTAAAATCCTGGAGAGTCTTAGTGATTCAAATAAAGAGAAAGATGAGCAAATCGTCTTTTTAATGAAAAAGGTTGAAAGTTTGACTGAAAAAGGGGAAATGATTATGAAGAATCCACCATCAAAAGTTGAAGAATACATGGGGACTCTAACAACTACTCTCATAAATGACTCTCAAATGTTAGCTGATGGAGCTATCAACACTAGTCAGTTGAAATATATTATTAAGGAAGCTGTCAAAGACCAAGTCAAGAGTATCACTTAGCCATCATATAGATATGCCAAGCCATACTTTCAGAGGATTGACCTTTTCAAAATGCCTTCAAATTATCAACCACCGAAATTTCATTAGTTTGATGGCAAAGGTAATCCGAGACAACATGTGGCTCACTTCGTGGAAACTTGCAACAATGCTGGTACCTATGGTGATTTGATGGTTAAGCAGTTTGTTTGATCCTTGAAGGGGAATGCTTTTGACTGGTATACAGACTTATAACCGGGCACAATTGATGGATGGGAGCAATTTGAACGTGAGTTCCTCAATCGCTTCTATTGTACCCGTCGGATTGTTAGTATGATAGAGCTTAAAACTCACGTCAATGGTTGATGAGCCTGTCATCGACTATATCCATAAATGGAGAAATCTGAGCCTTAACTACAAGGATTGTCTATCCGAAACCTCTGCTCTAGAGATGAGCATCCAAGGTATGCATTGGGGTTTACACTACATTCTTCAAGGTATCAAGCCTAAAACCTTTGAAGAGTTGGCTACTCGAGCACATGACATGGAACTAAACATTGCTACTGCTGAAGGTCAAAGATTACCTGTGGAAGACCCAAAGAAAGGAAAGGAAAAGTAGGATACAGGCAAAAGTGGTAAGCCTTCTACAAAAGTAGAAACCAAACAGTCCATGGCGGTGAGTACTGCACCATTTAAAATTTCTACTAAGTTCGAGAAGAAAAAGCGCTAGTAAAGAGTAAGATATGGCCAGTGAAGGATTCCAGAGTCTCAAACCTTACTTCGATGGAGCAAATTATGCCCATTGGAAGTTTAGGATGGAGACATACTTGGATAGTGAAGGAATTGAAGTCTGGGATAGTGTACGAAAAGAATGAACACCACCAACCAGAAGAGGAGCTGATGGTGAAGAGGAAATCCTATCAAGGATGATTGGACAGAGCCTCAAAGAAGAGCAAATTTCAAAAACAAGAAGGCAATGACAATCCTATCAAGCTCATTATCTATTGAAGAATGTGGGAGAATACAACACTGCTCAACAGTATATAGCATGTGGAAGACATTGGAGAACTATCATGAGGGAACTAAGCAAATCAAATCCAAGAAGATTCAATTTCTAACCTCAGAATATGAGCTCTTCAAGATGAAATCCAATGAGTCAATCACTGACATGACCAACCGTCTTCTATCCATTATAAATGGAATGAGGAAACTTGGGAAGCATCTGAGTTTGGAAGATGTAAACAATAAAATCCTGAGAAGTTTTCCTCTTAAAAACTATGGTTCAAGAGTTGCTGGCATAAAAGAAGCAAATGAAGATATGAGCATCATGAATACTGATGTGCTGATTGGCAAGCTTCTCACACATGAGATGGAAGTAAAGAGAGATAGAGAGCTTGAAGCAGAACCAGAGAAAAGAAAACCCTTAGCACTCAAAGCCTCTACTTCAAAATCTCAAGAAGAAAGTGAAGATGATGAAGAGATGAGTGATAATGAAAATGAGGACATCGCTATCTTTCAAGGAGATTAAAAAGAATCATTGAGAAGAAAATGAGCAATTCTAGAAAATTCAGGCAAAGAAACCTCAAACAAACTTCTAATGATATACATAGAAGTAAGGAAGAGGTAAAATGCTATGAATGTGGAAAGAAAGGACATATCAAACCAGAATGTCCAAGGCTCAAGAAGCATAAGAGCAAATACCAAAGAGACAATGGGGAGAAAGGTCATAAAGCCATATGGGATGACGAAAGCTCTTCAAGTGAAAAAGATGATAATGAAAGTGAAGAGGTCAACCTATGCTTCATGGCTATTGAGGATCACGTCTCGGACAAAGTATGCCTCAAGTCCACAATAAACAAAAATGTGTGGCTAGTAGACAGTGGATGCTTAAGGCATATGACAGGAGACAAAGAACTTTTCAATAAAATCAAAAGTATTGATGGAGGTAAAGTTACCTTTGGAAACAATGCAAAGGGTAAGGTTATTGGCATTAGTTCTATTGGTGTTAATGGTACTACTTTTATTAAGGATGTCTTACTTGTTGATGGCTTGAAACATAACTTGCTAAGTGTAAGTCAATTATGTGATAAAGAAAACAAAGTAATTTTTACTTCAAATAAATGTCTTGTAATCTCTATCGATGGTCAAGAAATATTTAAAGGAAATAGAGATATCAATACGTACATAATAAACTTACATGAACTATCTAACCATTCCTCTAAGTGTCTTGTGACTACTAGTGATGAATCTTGGCTGTGGCATAGAAGACTTGGTCATGGTAACATGGACTTAATACAAAGTCTCAACACAGGAGAGCTAGTAAAATGATTACCAAAAGTTAAATATGAAAAAGGCAAGACATGTGATCCTTGTCAAAGAGGAAAGCAACACAAGTCATCTTTCAAAGCCAAAAACATAGTAAGTACTTCAAAACCTCTTCAACTCCTGCATTTAGACTTGTTTGGACCTACTAGAATTGTTAACTTAGGAGGAAAATATTATGCATTTGTCATCGTAGATGATTACTCTAGATTTACTTGGGTAATTTTCTTAGCTCAAAAGAGTGATGCTTTTGAAAACTTCAAAAACTTTGCTAAAAGAATTCAAAATGAAAAAGGTTATTGCATTTCAAAAATAAGGAGTGATCATAGGAAAGAATTTGAAAATGAAAACTTTGAAAGTTTTTGTCTTGAACATGACATTTCACATAATTTCTCATCTCCTAGGACACCTCAACAAAATGGGGTAGTTGAAAGGAAAAATCGAACTTTAATTGAAATGGCTAGAACAATACTTAATGAATATGAATTACCAACTTATTTTTGGGCAGAAGCCACAAACACTGCATGTTATATTTCAGATTGAGTTTTCAAAAGACCTCTTTTAAACAAAACCTCATTTGAGCTATGGAATGGAAGAAAGCCCTTGATATCATACTTTAGAGTATTTGGATGCAAGTGTTTTATATTCAACACCAAGGACAATCTTGAAAATTTTGCCTCTAAGTCTGATGAAGGTATCTTTTTAGGATACTCTACAACCAGCAAAGCATATAGAGTATTTAATAAAAGATCATTAACAGTTGAAGAATCCATGCATATTGTTTTTAATGAATCTAGTAAACTTGATCTTGTGAAAGGTAGTGCTCTTAATGATGTTGTAGGTAATATAAAAAAACTTGATATTGAAAATGGAAAAGAAGAAAATGATCAAGAAAATTCACTTTCTCAAAATCAAGAACAAATGGAACAAGAACTTCCAAAAGAATGGAGAATGACAAAAGATCATCCAAAAGAGCAAATAATTGGTGATCTATCAAGGGGAGTAAGTACTAGATCTCATTTCAAGCATTTAGTCACTGACATTGCTTTTATTTCACAAATTGAGCCTAAAAATATTGATGAGGCACTTAATGATGAAAGTTGGGTAATTGCCATGCAAGAGGAACTCAACCAATTTGAGAGAAATAAGGTATGGAACCTAGTACCTAGACCTAAGAATCATCAAATCATAGGTAGCAAATGGGTATTTAGAAATAAATTAGATGAACAATGGTTAATAACCAGGAATAAAGCAAGACTAGTTGCAAAAGGATATAATCAGGAAGAAGGTATAGATTATGATGAAACATATGCACCTGTAGCTAGATTAGAAGCTATAAGAATATTCTTAGCATATGCATGTCACATGAATTTCAAACTCTTTCAAATGGATGTGAAAAGTGCATTTCTAAATGGTTATATAAATGAAGAAATGTATGTAGAACAACCACCAGGTTTTGAAAGTTATGATTTTCCAAATCATGTTTTTAAACTTTCAAAAGCTTTGTATAGTTTAAAACGGGCTCCAAGAGCTTGGTATGAGATACTAAGTTCTTTTTTATTAGAAAATAGTTTCACAAAGGGAAATATTGACACTACACTTTTCATCAAAAAGCATAAGCATGATATACTTATTGTTCAAATTTATGTTGATGATATAATATTTGGTTCTACTAATGAGTTGCTTTGTCAAGAATTTGCTAAGTGCATGACTAGTGAATTTAAAATGAGCATGATGGGAGAACTTAAGTATTTCCTTGGTCTACAAATAAAGCAAAGCAATGAGGGCATATTCATCAACCAATCCAAATATGCCAAAGATTTAATCAAGAAATTTGGTATGGAAGGATGCAAAAATGCCAAAACTCCTATGAGCACATCAACAAAATTGGATAAAGATGAAAAGGGTAAGAGCATTAATGAAAAGCTTTATAGAGGTATGATCGGATCACTTTTATATCTTACTGCTTCTAGACCCGATATTATGTATAGTGTTTGCTTATGTGCACGATTTCAATCATGTCCTAAAGAATCTCATTTAAATGTTGTAAAAAGGATTTTAAGATATTTACATGGATCATTGCATCTAGGTTTATGGTATCCTAGGAATTCATCTTTTTACATTATAGGATATTCATATGTAGATTATGCTGGTAGTCTTTTGGATAGAAAAAGTACTTCAGGCACTTGTCACTTCATTGGAGAATGTTTGGTTTCTTGGTTTAGCAAGAAACAAGTCTCAGTTGATCTCTCAACTGCTGAAGCTGAATATGTAGCAGTTGGATGTTGTTGTACACAAATTCTTTGGATGAAACAACAACTTAAGGACTATGGTCATGAGATGAACCATATACCTATAAAATGTGACAACACTAGTGCTATAAATCTTTCAAAGAATCCTATTCAATACTCTAGAAGCAAACATACTGACATTAGACACCACTTTATTAGAGATCATGTTCAATATGGAGATGTTGCATTAGAATTTATAAGCATATAAAATCAATTAGCAGATATCTTCACTAAGTCTCTAAATGAGGAAAGATTTAATTTCATTAGAAGAGAACTTGGTATGATTGATGGATTAACCTTGTGATTACAAGAATATGAAATTTTAATTGTTGATCTTAAATCATATCACAAGTTATAAGATAGAAATTTTGATGAGAATTCATGTTTTTAAGAAGTAGAATCTTTGTTGAAATGATTTAGACTTGTTGAAGAACTTAATTTCAATTTGATGAAAATTTTAGGGGAGTCACGCCCGTGACTTAAGTGGCCCAAAGAGGCAGTATCGTTCACGACTTTGGTTCATGACATGGTTCACGGCTTCAAGTGGTGAAACATATTTTCACGGCTTGAGTCATGCCCGTGAAAATGGACATTCACGCCCATGACGAATTTTCACTCCCGTGACGAATTTTCACTCCCGTGAACAATTACACCCTAAAACTCACAGAAGCTTTCACGCCTTGCTTCACGGGCATAAGTAGTGAAATTCAACAGTTCACGCCCGTGACCTGTTATTCACCCCCGTGACCGATGATCATTCACGCCTGTGATGTTCAAACATCACGCCCGTGAATATATTCACGCCCTTATTCACGGGTGGGACACTCCTTCAGCAAACCGTGAACACAACCATTCACGCCCGTGAAACCATAATTCACGCCCGTGAATGTATCGAATATATAAGAAAACAGCGGTTACAACCTTCATTTCAACTCCTCATCTCCTAAAACCGCTCTCATTTACTCTCATTCATTAAGACATTGAAGATTCCGACCCCAAAGACTTGAAATTTTACTATAAATACCACCAGAAGTTCGAATCTTCAGCAGAAATCATACATATCTAGGGTTTTACATCAAATTTGCTATCAAAATTATTTTCAACTCCATCAACAACAAATTTCTTCAGATATGGAGTTTGCTTCATCTAAGGGAAAGAGAAAGAAGTCCCATGCACCTAAGAGGTATGCAGATCACCTTATGAACCGCATTCCAGAGAGTTGCCATCCTCGGTATGCAACTTTGAAGAAGAGACCTCTTTTATCATCAAGGTCCTTCGGTTGGCAGACAGTCTGTAGTCTCGGGCTTGAGATGGCTATGACAGAGCAACTATAAGCCTGTCATCTCAAAGAGTTTGTTGAAATTCATCAGCCGACTCTAAGGGAGCCAACGCTAGAATTCCTCAGTACCTTGCAAGTTTCACCTACTGGAGTGGTGAAATTCCAACTCTGCAACAATCCTAACACCCTAAGTGCTATTGAGTTTGGAGAATTGTTCAACCTACCATCTGATGGCATTCTAAATGAAACTGAGGTAGAATTCTTTGCTCCTCCAGCCTGGACACATTTTGGCATTGGTTGCAGCTGGGATGTCAAGAAAACTAAGAGCACATATCTCAGGACCCCAGTACACAGGTATTTGCATAGGTTCCTAACCTATAGTATTTTTGCTAGGGGAGAAAGTAATGGAACAATCAGAAAGTCAGAACTCTTCCTCCTTGAAATGGCTCACAGGGGAGTCACAGTGGCACTTTCCAGATGGTTTGCTAACCATCTTCTCTCCATTGCCACCAAGCCCACATGAGATATTTTGATTGGGGCATATGTCACCCATATTGCAGTGAAGCTCAATTATTTGAAGCTGGATGACCATCACTTCAATATCATTCTTGCACATCCTCGAGATAGGCTGGATGTCGAGTCGTTCATCAAGATGGGAGCGGCTGTTAGAATCATTTTTCAGAACGATATCTTCTACCGCTTCACTGACACTGCTGGAGAGATTATCTGGGAAGATAATGACACGGAGGATTTTAAAGCAGGCCTCCAGGGAGTCCAACAGAAAAAGAGGGCTCGGGTTGAGGAAGCACATCCAGCAGTCGAGCAGGACATTGGACAGTCCTCAGCTTCCACACCATCCTCTTAGCGCAGCAGGTGGTCGACCTCTTGGCACCACATTTTGAACAGCTGCAGACTTCCATGGATGAGAGGTTGGAGAACTTCAAGGACTTCATGGAGTCTCGGATGGACAGCCTTGAGGCTGAAGTAGCTAGGCTTCGTGATAGGATGTCTGGATAGGAGATAGGCTAGAGTGTAGCCTAAATTTGATTGTTTTTAGCTTGTTTGTTATGTTTTGTTTGTGTGGGAAATTTTAAATTTCCTTTCTGAATATTTTAACTTAGTTTGTATCCTTTCATTTATGATATATATATATATATATATATATATATATATATATATATATATATATATATATATATATATCCTTTTATTTCTTTCAATCTTCATATCCTTTTTGATTGATGACAAAAGGGGAAGAAAACTAGCAATATATGATAAGCAATAGATGATAGGCAACATAAGATCAAACTTGATATATTAAGGTAAATGAATTTTGAATCAAATAATTAAAATTGAATTGACTTTGAAATGGTTTAAAAAATCTTGATTCAAAATTTTATATACAAAGGGGGAGAAAACTAGCAACAAATGATAGGCAATATATGATAAGGGATTGGTATCAAACCAGCAATATAAGAACTTTGAATCAAAAAGTGAATGGACTTTAAAATGGTTTAAAAATCTTGATTCATCATTTCATATGCAGAGTATATAATTGGAAAATTGAGTTTTTTATATACCTTAGATATACCCTAAGTATACTTTGCATATACCTTAAAGCAAGTTACAAATAAAAATATGCCATGATATACCTTAAATATACCTTACATATACTTTATGTCTTGAAAAGGAATTATGGTATGAATTGAATATACTTCTCATATAACTTGCATATACTTAAAGTTTATTTAAATGCTACATCATTATCTACTACTCTTGCACATGATAAATTTTTTATCCTAAGTATATTTTGAGGGGGAGACTTCTCAAAAATCACATATTGCTAAATTATTTGTCACCATCAAAAAGGGGGAGATTGTTAAACCTTGAGGGGTATTTTCTGTCATTTTGATGATAACAAATAATATAGCAATATTGTATTTAACATACTTGTTTTTGTAAGTATATTATACAGGACATGAATTAGAATAGCAAGAATTGAGAATTGGAAGAATAATCCTTGAGAAACAAAATTCAAGTAGTAGCATGTTCACTGCCGTGACTCTAGGAGTCACTCTAGTGAATGAAGCTAACCATTACCAAAACTAACATTTGAAGTTCATGGCCATGAAGGAAAAAGCAAACCGTGAAGTAAGCATTTCAGTCACCCTCGTGAATCAAGGTGTCACCCCCGTGAAGATTCATGCAATTTCATCCAGAGAGCTTCACGACCAGAGTCACCACTTGGATCACGGCTGGGTAGATTGTCACGCCCGTGAATGAGTATGTCACGCTTGTGACTCAATATGTCAAAATATTCCAGAGAGCTTCATGACCAAGGTCACCACTTCAGTAACAGCTTGCGAAGAACGGTCACCCCCGTGACAAGCATAGTCACGCCCGTGAACAATGAAAGAGAAAAATGTCAGGCGCGATTTTTTGGTTGGTACAACGGCTAGTTTCTTATTTAATGCACCCCAACGGCTATATTCAGCCATGGGAGTATAAATGGAAGTCATTTATGCATTAAGAAAAAAAAGAATGAGAAGAATAACAAAAGATTAGCATATACTTCAAATCACAAGCTATCTTGTACTTTCATACTTTGAGAACAAATCTATTCTCTGTAAAAATCTTTTTGCTCCTCATATTTGAGCAATAATGATTTATAAGTGATTCTCTCTGTAATCTTTATTCAAGTGAGTTTTGGGTAGTTCTGGGTTAAGAGTAGAACACTTGTAAGTGTAGGTTGTTTGTGTGAGCCTGTAAAACACAAAGTGTAGGTTGTTTGTGTGAGCCTATAAAACACAAAGTGTAGGTTGTTTGTGTGAGCCTGTAAAACACAAAGTGTAGGTTGTTTGTGTGAGCCTATAAAACACAAAGTGTAGGTTGTTTGTGTGAGCCTGTAAAACACAAAGTGTAGGTTGTTTGTGTGAGCCTATAAAACACAAGAAATTGGTTATTATGTGAGCCATTAAAACACAAGGGATTTCTGGATTAGGTGTGAGCCATTGTGAGAAACACCATAGTTGGGAGTGAGCTTGTAAAACTCCATTGTAACTTAGTGGGTTAATGAAACTCCCAATTACGATTGGGGAGAGGAGTAGGGTTTGTTAACACCCGAACCTCTATAAATCTGTGTGTCAAATTATCTCTATCTCTCCTAAAATTAATTGTTTATTTCCGCACCTTAAAGTTTAATTTTTAAAACTCCAATTCAACCCTCCTTCTTGGCTTAATATTTGGGAAACATGAACCTATGGAGTTTGCAATGCACGTTTTTTCTAGTCAAATTTTGAACCAACCTATACAAGTTACCCTACAAAATGATGACCTAACTGGGGGCATCAATACTAAGTATATGGAAATTGAAGATTACTCTGATGAAGGGTGTACTCTTGTCACTCGACGAAGAGAAAGAAAGAAGAAGATGCCATTGCAGAAGATTGCTCTAAATAGGTCCAAAGTGGTGAAAAAGTATGTGAAGAAATTAGTTCCTCAAACAATGATGAGGAGATCACCTCTAGTCCAAAAAGAAAAAGAGTTCAGACAAAGGCCTAGGGTACCTATTACCCTAAAAGAGTTTTTTCCAAAGGGATTTGTAGAGCCAGATGATGTAGTCTTTTCCTGTTATAATATTGATGAAGATCTAGAAGACTATGAACCAAAAGAAGAAGAAAAATCTGAGTCTAGAAGAGCTGTGTGTAGTCTGTGTTCAACTAAGATATGCTTTTCTGACGAAGATTTGCTACTTAGGTCTAAACTTCATAGCCGTCCATTCTTTGTCATGACCTATGTCAATGAGCAGAAGGTTAATAGAATTTTAGTAGATGATGGGCCTTCTGTTAATATTCTAGCTTTTAAAACTATAAAGGAGTTAGGCATACCTATGTATGAACTGTTACAAAGTCGCATGATAATCCAAGGTTTTAACCAAGAGGGCCAAAGGACATGGATGACATGGAATCAAATGCTTTATTCCATGTAATTGACACTAGGACTTCCTATAAGATGTTGTTTGGAAGACCATGGATGCATGAAAGTGGTGTTGTCTCTTCCACACTCCATCAATGTTTCAAATATTGTTGGTATGGACAGGTGAAGAGGGTTGATGCTGATGCTAAACCTTACAGTATAGTTGAATCTTATTTTGCAGATGCAAAATTCTATATGGATTCAACTAAAGCAGAAAATGAGTTATCTACTTTGAAAGCATCGAACAAAGAGGAGGCATGTGAGAAAGAACCATTAAAAGAGAAGAAAGACAAGACAAGTGATGACTCTACAATCAAGGTTTTCAAGCTTATGTTTGTGCCTCATAATGCTCTTAAGAAGAAGGAAGAGAAATCCTTATCTACAAAAGATAAAGATGATATCATCAAAGGATTAGAAGATTTAAGTCTTCTAGTCGCAAAACTTGAGTCTTCAAAGGTTGGCAAGCCTCCATTAGAAGGATTTGTAAAGTCGTCCCAAGATCATGTAGTAGAATATGGTGATTTTCCTACCAAGAGGGCCAATGGCTTCGACCCGAATGCTTATAGATTACTTGTCAAGGCTGGATACAACCAGGAGAATACGTCTAAATTGGTAGAGGAATCAACACATACTACAAGGAAGATTGAAGAAGCCACAAAGAAGTCCTTAAAATTGCAAATAGAAAAGGGTCAACCTATGGTGTCATCCAAGGTAGGTCTAGGGTATAGTGCATCCTCTCCACTCCATTTGAAAATTAGAAAAAAGACTTCACAACATATAACAGTTGGAGAAATTGAAGAAAAGGAAGATAGTGAAAAAGTTAATAAGAGAACTTTAGTATTTTATCGCTTAGGAAATTCTTCTAATCTTATTTATATTTTTGAAAAAATTGGAAATTCAAGCACTGAAAACATATTATCACCAAGAACTTCTGTTCATACAAGGCTTGGGGTGTCAACTTTAACGAAGGAAAAAAACAATGTGAAGAAGGATCATATTGCTATCATCAACCAAAAGGACATATGTAGCAAGTTTTCTTTGCGTATGAAGAGGTGCACCAAATGGGTGGTCTCTACAGGGCAGATGTTGAAAGGAAAACAACATACAGTGGTGGTCACAAAAGAAACACCAAGTCCAGTTGATAAAATGGAAGGGATAGTAAGTTCTACTGTCAACATTATTACCTTCGAGGAAGTTAATGAGGATGAAGTTTCAGTTGAAAAAGGTGTAGAAGATGCTCCCTTTGCTTTTGAAGAAAGGAATAAAACTTCAGTTGATGACCTAAAAGAAGTTAATCTTGGAACACTAGAAGATCTCTGCCCGACTTTTGTAAGTTCCAATTTATCTGTTGAGGAAGGGAAAAAGTATGTTGAACTTCTCAATGAATTTTGAGACATTTTTGCATGGACATATGCAAAAATGCCTGGGCTTGATCCAAAGGTGGTTGTTCATCATTTGGCTATAAAGAAAGGAGTTAGTCCAGTAAAACAAGCTCAACAACATTTTCGACCTGAATTGATACCACAAATTGAGGAAGAAGTCAAGAAACTTATCAAAGAAAATTTTATTGAGGAAATCAAATATCCTATTTGGCTTTCCAACATCGTGCCTGTAAGAAAGAAGAATGGATAGATTTGAGTCTGTGTCGACTTCTCAGATTTGAATAATGCATGTCCTAAAGATGACTTTCCACTTCCAATTCCAGAAATCATGATTGATGCCACAACATGACATGAAATTTAGTCATTCATGGATGGTTCATCTGGGTACAATCAAATTCCAATAACTCCAAATGATAGAAAGCTAATTGCATTTCGTACTCCAAAAGGGATATTTTATTACATGGTTATGCCCATTGGCTTGAAAAATACAGATGCCACTTACCAACTAGCAATGCAAAAATTTTTTGATGATATGCTTCACAAAAATGTAGAGTGTTATGTTGACAATCTTGTGGTGAAGACCAGAAGAAGGAAGGATCATCCAAAGGATCTATGACAAGTGTTTGAATGGTTGAGGAAATATCAATTAAAGATGAATCCTTTAAAATGTGCTTTTGGAGTCTCAGCTGGAAAATTCTTAGGTTTCATCGTGCGACACCAAAGAATTGAAATAGATCAATCTAAAATTGATGTTATCACAAAGATGCCAGCGCCGTGAACTCAAAAGTTTGCAAGGAAAATTGGCATACATTCGGCGATTCATTTCAAATCTAGCTGGTCGATGTCATCCATTTCATAGATTGATGAAAAAGGATGTTCCTTTCATATGGGATGAAACGTGTAACAATGCTTTTGAAAGCATAAAAAAGTGCTTAATGAGTCCTCCAGTTATTTAAGCACTAATTTCTGGACATCCTCTAATTCTCTATACTGATGCTCAAGAATGCTCATTGGGAGTTTTAATGGCACAAGAGAATGACAAAGGCAAGAAAGTTGCACTGTATTACCTAAGTAGAACTTTAAACAAAGCTGAGTTGAACTATTCACCTATTGAGAAGATGTGTTTAGCATTGATGTTTGCCCTTCAAAAGCTTAGGCACTATCTACAAGCTCATTCAATTCGATTGATCTCCAAAGCTGATCCAATCAAGTATATAATGTCAAAACCAGTTCTTTCTGAAAGGATAGCAAAATGGGCTCTTCTCCTCTAAGAATTTGATATAACCTATGTACCTCAAAAGGCAGTAAAGGGTTAAGTGCTAGCAGATTTCCTAGTAAACCATCCTATCCCGGATAATTGGAATTTTTCTGAAGATTTACTAGATGAGGATGCATGGTTTATTGAAAATTTACCTTGGAGGATGTACTTTGATGGAGCAACTCAACATGATGGTGTAGGGGCTGGAGTCATTTTTATCTCTCCTGAAGGAGAAGTACTTCCATATGCATTCAATCTCACTCAATGTTGCTCAAATAATGTAGCTGAGTACCAAACATTATTGTTAGGGCTTGAAGCTGCGACTAATATGAGCATAAATCATCTTCAAGTGTTTGGAGATTCCAAATTGGTGGTTAACCATATCCTTTTAGTTTATGAAGTAACAAAGCCTGAATTGGTTCCTTACTGTCAATATGCTAAGAAACAATTAGGTAGATTTGACAGTAGTAGCATATAACATATGCCAAGAAAAGAAAATAAGCAGGCAGATGCTTTAGCAAATCTAGTGGCAGCATTATGTTGAAATTAGAGCTTGACTTGATGCTTTGATTGCAGAGTTTTGACGACTTCAGACTTGATTCTCCTCCTTTTTAATAAAGAATGAAACTTCTCTATTTATAGGAGAATTTGGATAGATGCATTTATGGTAATTTATATCATAAAAGTAAAGAATATTTTTTTTTTTATTTAGTCAAGTGTATTTATGCACACTTAGATTATTTATGGAAAAGAAATATACTTCTCTATTTAAGGCAATTGTATTTTTTGACACATTAAAATATTTGATTTGATATTTGAACTTTATCTAATAATTAAATTAAATTAATTACTAAACAAAACAAAAGTCCAATTTATTTATGGACCTCCAAAATTTTTATGTCTACAAGGATATGTATAGCAGATGATGGTACAGAAACAACCCTTGATCAGATCACTTTTGGACCAATCGCTGATTTTTTTTGTCAGACATTAGTTTGTTCAGGAACAACAGGTGGGCACTGCACGACTTACTATCATCGACATGGGCTAGCTTAGGAATAGATTCATGTCACCATGCGAGTTCAATTTCAATGTGGTATTCGAAAATGTTGCCACGGTAACGAACTCCGTGTCCGAGGAGCTAAAGGTGTTGCCGTTGCTGTTCGACATTATGGTGTTGAAGACATATTATATTCGGCGGATAGCAATGATGGATAGAGTTGTGAGGGAATCAAGGCTGGGGTATGAAAGAAAAAAATGTGCTATGATGCCGAAGGCACCCGAGTGGAGGATACTCAAGCGTGTGAAGGTTGAGGACTGGGACAGTGAAATTTGCACTATCGGCTTCGAGGAGACTGTTGATTTCGCTGCGAGCATGCCCTGTGCGCATCTTTTTCAGAGCAACTGCATTCTTGAGTGGCTAAAGATGAGCCATTATTGCCCTCTATGCCGCTTTGAGATGCCAACAGAGACATAGTTTCATCTTTAAATTATGAATTTAAGATCCTAGACATTCAATTTATATATGATTGTCATTATTTTGGAGAGGAGCTAAAGGTGTTAATCCCACTGACTCAACTGAAAAATTAAAATTCGAAAAATAGTGGCTGCACTTAATATTGAAAAATAAGAAAAATCTTTCATTGTTATTTTCTACCTTGAAAATCATATACTAATTTCCTGTGCAAAATTGAACTCTACCTGATACTTAACTCTAATGAAAGAAAACAAAATGATTTGCTTTTAACCAGCAGATAAATTCAACACTTTTCTTCGATAATCTCATAATCAAGTACTCATTAGTGGATTCTCTTGTTATGGTTAGTGAACAATTTCTTGCCTTAGTGTAGACCGTTAGGCATATTTCACAAGAAATCAAGAATCTGAAATCTACAAAGCTTGCATACATTGTGATTTATAACTCACTAATCAACAGAATTTGCTGTGTCCTTAAATCGAAAAGACAAAATGAGATTGCCTAATTACCATAAATAACTATGCTAACAACCCAATTTATAGTATCTCCTCTAAACTAACTAACCTTGGAAACAACAATATAAAGAATCCTACATAACATGGAATTTCTCAGTCCTAATGACCATATATATATATAACAAATCAATTTCATTTCTTCTCACTCAACTTCATACTTTCCTCATTAAAATCTAAAATCTCCTCTTCCAACACAGAAAAATAAGCATGATCAGCCCAAAGAAGTTCACCCATATGGCAAGAAAGTGGCACAGGATTGCTGCCTTAAGGATGAAAAGAATTTCTTTTCCTAGGATCAGTAGCAACAATAATTCAGGCTCTTATACATCAGGAAATTTTGTTGTCTACACGAATGATCATAAGCGATTTGTGATTCCCATAGCATATATCAGCAATAACATAATCAGACAGCTACTCAAAATGTCTAAAGAGGAATTTGGGCTGTCAAGTGAAGGCCCTATCACATTGCCCTGTGAAGCTATCTTCATGGAATATGTTGTTTTGCTCATCAAACGAGGTTTAGCTAGAGACACAGAGAAAGCTTTACTTAAGTTCATGGAAACCAGTTGCTCCTCATCTTCTGTTGGCTTTCATCAAGGACACACAGATCAACAATTACTTATTTGTGGTTATTAAATTGGGTTAGGCATGAAAAATCCTATATGTATATAGTTCAACAAATTCTTAAATGCTTGATTTTTGCAATTAACTACAGCAATAGTTATGTGTGTTAATCAGCATACGTCAAAAATTCCTTTCAGTAGAAACTAAAGATGGTGAATTGACAAGAAATGGTCAATTTCTTTTCATAACTAGATCTGTAAAATTGTGGTAATATAACAATGGAATAATAGGTCACTATAAATTTCGCCAAGTAAAATCATTCCACAAGGATTTCATATGTGGTACGAGAGTAGTTCTAGGAATAATTTTTTTCTTTTATTCATAATTTTTGCTGTTATTTTTCTCTCCACATTATTTTGCTTCTCTATATAAATCAAACGTATTCTCCATTTCTCCCATCCAAAAGGCACTTAACTTCTTATTTTCTCCTTAATTAGTGGTAAGCGTTTTCTGTTTCTTCTGAAGATGGCTAGTTGGAGTTTTTTGTGTGTAACTGTTTGCATAGCTTCTACATTGGATGTTGGAATAGCTGCTAGCAATCGTAAGATGTTACAATTACCAGATGCATTGCCTGGCTTGCCTGCATTAGATAACCTCCCTAAGTTCCCCTTCCCTGATCCATCTGACATCACTCATTTCCCGGAATTACCAAAGATTCCCGGTTTGCCTGATCTCTCTAATTTACTGCCAAAATTGCCCGGGATGGCTGATTCCCCGAGTAATTCTGAATCTCCTAAACTACCAAAGATTCCCGGTTTTCCCGATCTCTCTAATTTGCTGCCAAAATTGCCTGGCATGCCTGATTCTCCGAATAATTCTGAATCTCCTAAACTACCAAAGATTCCCGGTTTACCTGATCTCTCTAATTTACTGCCAAAATTGCCCGGCATGGCTGATTCTCCGAGTAATTCTGAATCTCCTAAATTACCAAAAATTCCAGGTTTGCCTGATCTTTCTAATTTACTGCCAAAATTGCCCGGCATGCCTGATTCTCCGAGTAATTCTGAATCTCCTAAATTACCAAAGATTCCAAGTTTGCCTGATCGCTCTAATTTATTGCCAAAATTGCCCGGCAAGCCTGATTCCTCGAATGCCCGCTAATCTCCAAATTCTGTTGATCCTCCATGGCCTGCTTCATTTTTAGGTTCTCCGTAAATGAAGCAGCACTCTGCTCCACTATAATTTGTTGGCATTCTATGTTTGAAACATTTGCTCAGCAGACAGTAATATAGAATTCTGCAACGAATAAGGAGTGCGGTTGTGAATTCCAACCCCATGTTGAAATCGTAATTCCAACAATTGAATGTACTTCATTATATTGTATGTTCATCTTTTTAAGGATTTATTTATATTTATGCGACATTCTTTTAATGTATATGCGCATATGTGTCCCTAAATCCTAATTTTATCCATCTTTTAACAATTAGCATATTGCAGGAAACCATTTTTTTATTTATTTAAACTTAAAACCCCATCACTAAATTAAAACTTATTGGTAAGTAAAATAAAGTTTCTATTGTAATGCTGCAGTAAATATTATTCATTTAGTACTCAATTTTTTTTAAAATTTTTTTTTTCCACAGAATAGGTTATGAACAAATCAGAAATTTATGGCAGAGATAGTGTACAATAAAACTCAAAAATTCAACAATATTATTCCAAAGGGGCAAATTATTAATTTCTTAGATAATTATTGGCTCTTCATTTTTTTTTCTATCTTTCAATTTTCTTTTTGTAACTAAAATAGCTGGCTGACAGCAATATTATCTACAAGAAAGAGCTGTATTATTTTTATTTTTTCAAGTTGCTCTGGGTGTGGCTGAGAATTCGAATTATTATATGTATTTATTCTTTTTTTTTCCTATAAATATAATTGTGGATTCACTTGGAATTGATTTTCAAAATTGGTTAAATTCGATTTTGGCTATTTTCATTTTTATTTTTCTGCCTCCTGGTTTCAGGATTTTTTCGTGATTAATAAAATTTTGTTATCAATGTTTTTAGATCACAATAATATAAAAATAATAATAAATGTAAGACTGAATGATGCAGTCTGTAGCAAACTGCGAAACATGGGTTGTTTAATCGCTCCAGAAAGTGCCAGGCTTCGCAACATCCTCATATGCTTCGCAATAGTTACTCGTCTATGGAAAATAATTCTGTACTTAGATTTTGTAAATTATTTTAACAATGTCTCAAAAAAAAAAGGTCTTTCATTGTTATTTTCTACCTGGAAAATCAAATATTAATCGATCCATTGTGCAAATTGTGGAATGGAACCCTGGCAATTAAATCTTAAGGGAAGGAAAACAAAAGAATTTGTGAAGTATTAGAAAATAAAACGGTGTTGAAATTCAACTTCATCTGAATATTGAAATTCTAATTTTATTTTTCACAATTTCTTTAAAAAATTATTATTTTATATAATATATTTTATATTTTATGTTATATACTTTGTGTTATAATATTTTATTTTATATTATTATATATTATATAATTATGCGAAGGTTTTCAGATTTAGCCATTCTGACAACGCTAAAAGGGTGGGTACTTTCTCAGTAAAATACACTAGACCAAGCATCGATTATTGATTGTGTTAGGTGGAGGTGGGTGAACAAAAATCACCACTAATTCAAACTCTTCCATCTAATTTTTTTACCAACAATGGCACAATTGTTGAGTTCCCCATGTCCTTTTCTCATTGCTTATTTGCTTAGAAATAGGCAAAGATTGAAATATTTCAATTTACTGCAAACTTAAGATAAAGAGGAGCAGTCGAGAATAGACAAAGAAATATTTTCTCTGATGAGTGTGTGAGAGAGTTACGCTTTTGAAATTTTTCCAAAATTTGGGAAGTGACAAAAATAGTGAAATTTTTTTTTTTTGGTTTTTTTGGAAAATATTTGTGTGTTAATATTTTTTGTTTATCTTAAAGTTGTTGTATTATCTTTAGAATGTGTCTAGAGAACACTTTCTCTTTATACCCATTAATTTTTATTAATAGAAGAAAAATATTTGATATTTGTCATGTGGACGTAACTCAAATTAAAAGGTAAAACACATTAAATTGCAGATGTTATGTTTGTTGATAATTTTTAATCCTCATTATGTGTGGCATTTTACACACTGTGCCCAACAGATTAAAATCATCCAACTGGCTGACATGATCATATTTTTGTATTTTAACTATCTATTAATTTGAATTCATATCGGATCGGTCTACTAATGAGATAAAACATTTTCTTTTAAATTTTAAAAGTATTTCATACTCAGATCCGAACTCAAGACCTATAGTTAATAGAAAAAAATGCTTTTACAATCTCATCTAACTTCTTGGGTACTTGGTCATGTTTTAATGACAATGAATAATTAATGATAGCTTGTTATTATAAGGATTATAAGTTGCACCAAAATTATTATCCCTTTAATACTCAGAATAGGAAATCTTAAACTTATATAAAACATTATCCATTTGTTTTATCAAAACATTAGTGAATAAATAACATGGAGACTAGGAATGGAATGGGGTAGATTCGGGGCGGAGATTCCTGTCTTCGTCCCCGACCTTGCCCCGAACCCCAATAGGAAAATTTTTTAAATTCCCGTCCCTGCACCCCACGGGGATGGGGATCCCCGACCCCGCCCCGATCCCTGAATTTTATGAAAATTTTTTATTTTATTTTAATGTTAAAATAATTTTTTTATTATTTATTTTAATTAATTAGTTACTTATATAATTTTTAAATAAAAAATATTTTTTACTTAAAATAAGTATTATATTTTTATTTTATTATTTTTAAAATATTAATTATATTAAAATATAAATAATTATTATGTATAAAAAAATAATAATAATATATAAATATATTTTTGGGGGCGGGGGATATATATACCATCCCTGACACAAAAAATTAGGGGTTGGGGCGGAGTCAGGGTGAGGAAAATTTTTATTTGAAAAAACTACCCCATTTGGGGCGGAGCATTGCAGAGCGTAGAAAAATTGTCATCTCTAATGGAGACAGATGAAGCATTTCTTAGCTTGAGACCAATGTCCTCAAACCCAGAAGCAGAGTATCCAGGTGAGGATCCACAATCACTGCAACATTTCATCAAATTCTACTTCCAAATCCAGCACAAAAGGATTGTAGACATAAAAATTTTGGAGGTCCATAAATAAATTGGACTTATATTTTGTTTAGTAATTAATTTAATATAATTATTAAATAAAGTTCAAATATCAAATCAAATATTTTTATGTGTCAAAATATACAATTGTCTTAAATAGAGAAGTATATTTCTTTTCCATAAATAATCTAAGTGTGCATAAATACATTAGACTAAATAAAAAAAATATATTCTGTCATTTTATGGTCTAAGTTACCATAAATATATCTACCCAAATTCTTCTATAAATAGAAATGTTTTATTCTTCATTAAAAATGAGGGAAGATAAAGTCTTAAGTCACCGGGACTTTGCAACCAAAGTATCAAGTAAAGCTCTACAAAATTCTCTCCAAACATCAAGACAACTCCAAACCGCTAAATCAAGATTGTTCAAGTCTTCAAAAAATAAATCTTCAAACGATGTTCATAATTCGTTCAACTAATTTCTTTCACCAAAATCAAAAGATAAATCTTCTACGAATTTGAGATCAAGCTTCATAAGCCCTTGAATCGTAATCAAAGATGGAAAGAATCAAAGGCTCCAATTTATACATCAGTAGAAATTATTCATTAGATATTGTACCGCATTTCCTTTATTTTAATAAATTTAATTCTTATATTTGTTCTTTTTTATTGATTTTAATTTCAGAATAAGAAATTTGTGTGTACAAATTTGTGGCACGCCCAGTGGGACATCTCTACCTTTCATCCTTTTCCTTTAAAGGTTTCATAAGATTCACCAATTAAGATCCATGGCTTCAAGCAACAATAACAATGGTCGTCAATCCAAGACACCTACTCGCTTCGATGCGTGATCCACTACTGATGCTGGCCCAAGAGCTACCCTTAAGGAAAGATTGATCGAGGACATTTATTCTCGCACTCTTCCTTTGTTTCAAAAGACATTTGTTCCACCAAAAATGGTGAAAGATATGACATCATAAACTCAATCTCCATAAAGGACAAACGAGGATGTCAACACGCAATCCATCAAAGATTTCAATCATCCTCATGGCGATGATGCACTAACATCTCCTTGTGCACCCGTGTCATTAAACGACTCTTCTGATGTCATGACTATTATGATGACTAACACTATTTCTTTGAAGGAACAAATCGCTAAGATGACTAAAATCCTGGAGAGTCTTAGTGATTCAAATAAAGAGAAAGATGAGCAAATCGTCTTTTTAATGAAAAAGGTTGAAAGTTTGACTGAAAAAGGAGAAATGATTGTGAAGAATCCACCATCAAAAGTTGAAGAATATGTGGGGACTCCAACAACTACTCTCATAAATGACTCTCAAATGTTAGCTGATGGAGCTATCAACACTAGTCAGTTGAAATATATTATTAAAGAAGCTGTCAAAGACCAAGTCAAGAGTATCACTTAGCCATCATATAGATATGCCAAGCCATACTCTCAGAGGATTGACCTTTTCAAAATGCCTTCAAATTATCAACCACCGAAGTTTCAACAGTTTGATGGCAAAGGTAATCCGAGACTACATATGGCTCACTTCGTGGAAACTTGCAACAATGCTGGTACCTATGGTGATTTGATGGTTAAGCAATTTGTTTGATCCTTGAAGGGGAATGCTTTTGACTAGTATACAGACTTAGAACCAGGCACAATTGATGGATGAGAGCAATTAGAACGTGAGTTCCTCAATTGCTTCTACAGTACCTGTCGGATTGTTAGTATGATAGAGCTTACAAACTCACGTCAATGGTTGATGAGCTTGTCATCAACTATATCCATAGATGGAGAAATCTGAGCCTTAACTACAAGGATCGTATATTCGAAATCTCTGCTCTAAAGATGTGTGTCCAAGGCATGCATTGGGGTTTACATTACATTCTTCAAGGTATCAAGCCTAAAACCTTTGAAGAGTTGGCTACTCGAGCACATGACATGGAACTAAACATTGCTACTGCTGAAAGTCAAAGATTACCTATGGAAGACCCAAAGAAAGAAAAGGAAAAGCAAGATACAGGCAAAGGGGGTAAGCCTTCTACAAAAGTAAAAAACAAAGAGTCCATAGCGGTGGGTACTGCACCATTTAAAATTTCTACTAAGTTTGAGAAGAAAAAGGAGATAAAGACTAATGCTACTCGAGGCTAAGGTGTAAAAAAGAACACTTTGAAAGAAAGGCAAGAAAAACAATACCCTTTTGCTGATACTGATATTCCCAAGATGTTGGATGACTTATTTGAAGCTAATCTCATTCAACTTCCTGAAAATGAAGCATCCTGATGAAGTTGATGGTGCAAACTATCCAAACTATTGTAAGTATCATAGGTTGATTAGCCACCCTGTTCAAAAATGTTTTGTTCTAAAAGATAAGATTATGCAACTACATGAGGATGGAGATGATGTGTTTGATGAGGAAACTACAACCTCTAATTTAACCACAATAATGAGTGCAAGTCCTCATATTGCCATTTTAAAGTTTGGTTCTTTTGAACCTATGGAGTTTGCAATGCAAGCTTTTTCTAGTCAAATTTTGAACCAACCTATACAAGTTACCCTACAAAATGATGACCTAACTGGGGGCATCAAGACTAAGTACATGGAAATTGAAGATCACTCCGATGAAGGGTGGACTGTTGTCACTCAACGAAGAGAAAGAAAGATGAAGATGCCATTGCAGAAGATTGCTCTAAATAGGTCCAAAGTGGTGAAAAAGTATGTGAAGAAATTAGTTCCTCAAACAATGATGAGGAGAAAACCTCTAGTCCAAAAAGAAAAAGAGTTCAGACAAAGACCTAGGGTACCTATTACCCTAAAAGAGTTTTTTCCAAAGGGATTTGTGGAGCCAGATGATGTAGTCTTTTCCCATTATAATATTGATGAAGACCTAGAAGACTAGGATCCAAAAGAAGAAGAAAAATCTGAGTCTAGAAGAGTTGTGTGTAGTCCGTGTTCAACTAAGATATGCTTTTCTGACGAAGATTTGTTACTTAGGTCTAAACTTCATAACCGTCCATTCTTTGTCATGACCTATGTCAATGAGAAAAAGGTTAATAGAATTTTAATAGATAATGGGCCTTTTGTTATTATTCTAGCTCTTAAAACTATGAAGGAGTTAGGCATACCTTTGGATGAACTGTTACAAAGTCACATGATAATCCAAGGTTTCAACCAAGAGGGCCAAAGGACTCTTGGAAAAATCAGGCTAGCATTAGTCATTGATGACATGGAATCAAATGCTTTATTCCATGTAATTGACACTAGGACTTCCTATAAGATGTTGCTTAGAAGACCATGGATGCATGAAAATGGTGTTCTCTTTCACACTCCATCAATGTTTCAAGTATTGTTGGTATGGACAGGTGAAGAGGGTTGATGCTAATGCAAAACCTTTTAGTATAGTTGAATCTTATTTTGCAGATGCAAAATTCTACGTGGATTCAACTAAAGCAGAAAATGAGTTATCTACTTTGAAAGTATCCAACAAAGAGGAGGCATGTGAGAAAAAACCATTAAAAGAGAAGAAAGACATGGCAATTGATGGCTCTACAATCAAGGTTTTCAAGCTTATGTTTGTGCCTCATAATGCTTTTAAGAAGAAGGAAGAGAAATGCTTATCTGCAAAAGATGAAGATGAAATCATCAAAGGATTAGAAGATTTATGTCTTCCAGTCGCAAAACTTGAGTCTTCAAAGATTTGCAAGCCTCCACTATAAGGATTTGTAAAGTCGTCCCAAGATTTTTTCATCAATAATAAAATTGTCATAATGTATTTAGATTACAATAACATAAAAATAAAAATATATGTAAAACTGAATGATGCTGTCAGTAGCAAACTGCGAAACACGGGTAGTTTAATCGATCTAGCAAATGCCAAGCTTCTCAACATTGTCATATTCTTTGCAATAGTTACTCGTCTATGGATATTAATTCTGCACTTAGATTTTGTAAAATATTTTAATAATGTTTCAAAAAAAGGGGTCTTTCATTGTTATTTTCTACCAGGAAAATCAAATATTAATCGATCCTTTGTGCAAATTGCGTAATGCAACCCTGGTAATTAACTCTTAAGGGAAGGAAAACAAAAGAATTTGTGAAGTATTAGAAAATAAAACGGTGTTGAAATTCAACTTCATCTGAATATTGAAATTCTAATTTTATTTTTCACGATTTTTTCTAAAAATTATTATTTTATATAATATATTTTATATTTTATGTTATATACTTTTTGTTATAATATATTATTTTATGTTATTATATATTATATAATTTTGTGAAGGTTTTCAAATTTAGCCATGTTGGCAACGCTAAAAGGGTGGGTACTTTCTCAGCAAAATACACTAGACCAAGCATCAATTATCGATTGTGTTAGGTGGAGGTGGGTAAACAAAAATCACCAGTAATTCAAAGTCTTCCATCTAAATTTTTACCAACAATGGCACAATTGTTGAGTTCCCCATGTCCTTTTCTTATTGCTTATTTGCCTATAAATAGGCAAATATTGAAGCATTTCAATTTACTGCAAACTTAAGCAAATGAGGAGCAATCGAGAATAGCTAGATGAATGTTTTTTCTGATTAGTGTGTCAGAGATTTGCGCTTTTCAAAATTTTCCAAAATTTTGTGAGTGGCAAAAATAGTGAATAAAATATTTTTTAGGATATTTTTGCAAAACACTTGTGTGCCACTATTTTTAAGTTTGTTTCAAAATTGTTGTATTATCTTTAACCTGTGTCTACAGAAAACTCTCTTTTATCCATTAATTTTTATTAATGGAAGAAAAATATTCGGAGTTTGTCCCGTGGACGTTGCTCAAATTAAAGGTTGAGTCACATTAAATTATTGGTGTTATTTTTGGTAATTATTTTAATTCCGCATAATTTATATTATTTTACTCGCGGTACCCAGCAAGTGATATCAGAGACAGATCAATTGAAAAATTCTCAAAATTTGATCGGTCTGCTCTCGATGTTAACGGTGCTTTGGTACTTCACATAAGACGCGTTGTCCATTGCAATAAAGTGAGCAGTTAACTCAATGAAGCAACGTCGTATGAGGACATGAATGAATGGCCGTTTGAGGAGAGCTTAGTGGCATTTTGTTCAAGGGGAGGATTGTTAGGTGGAGGTGGGTGAACAAAAATCGCCACTAATTCAAAGTCTTCCACCTAAACTTTTACTAACAATGTCACAGTTGTTGACTTCCCCATTTCCTTTTCTCATTGCTCATGTGCCTATAAATAGGCAAAGATTGAAGCATTTCAATTTACTGCAAACTTAAGATAATGAGCAATCGAAAATAGCCAGATGAATGTTTTTTCTGATGAGTGAGTGATAGAATTATGCTTTTGAAATTTTTCCAAAATTTGGAAAGTGACAAAAATAGTGAAATTTTGAAAAATATTGTATGCCACTATTTTTTTTGTTTATCTCAAAATTGTTGTATTAGCTCTAGACTATATCTAGGGAAAACTCTCTCTTTATACCTATTAATTTAAATTCGATTTTGGCTATTTTCATTTCTATTTTTCTGCCTCCTGGTTTCAGGATTTTTTCATCATTAATAAAATTTTGTTATAATGTATTTAGATTACAATAACGTAAAAATAATAATAAATTAAAACTAAATGATGCAGTCTGTAGCAAACTGCGAAACATGGGTAGTTTAATCGCTCCAGCAAGTGCCAGGCTTCTCAACATCCTCATATGCTTCGCAATAGTTACTCGTCTATGGATATTAATTCTATACTTAGATTTTGTAAATTATTTTAACAATGTCTCAAACAACAGGGTCTTTCATTGTTATTTTCTACCTGGAAAATCAAATATTAATCAATCCATTGTGCAAATTGCGGAATGCAACCCTAGCAATTAACACTAAGGGAAGGAAAACAAAAGAATTTGTGAAGTATTAGAAAATAAAACGGTGTTGAAATTCAACTTCATCTGAATATTGAAATTCTAATTTTATTTTTCACGATTTTTTCTAAAAATTATTATTTTATATAATATATTTTATATTTTATGTTATATACTTTTTGTTATAATATATTATTTTATGTTATTATATATTATATAATTTTGTGAAGGTTTTCAAATTTAGCCATGTTGGCAACGCTAAAAGGGTGGGTACTTTCTCAGCAAAATACACTAGACCAAGCATCAATTATCGATTGTGTTAGGTGGAGGTGGGTAAACAAAAATCACCAGTAATTCAAAGTCTTCCATCTAAATTTTTACCAACAATGGCACAATTGTTGAGTTCCCCATGTCCTTTTCTTATTGCTTATTTGCCTATAAATAGGCAAATATTGAAGCATTTCAATTTACTGCAAACTTAAGCAAATGAGGAGCAATCGAGAATAGCTAGATGAATGTTTTTTCTGATTAGTGTGTCAGAGATTTGCGCTTTTCAAAATTTTCCAAAATTTTGTGAGTGGCAAAAATAGTGAATAAAATATTTTTTAGGATATTTTTGCAAAACACTTGTGTGCCACTATTTTTAAGTTTGTTTCAAAATTGTTGTATTATCTTTAACCTGTGTCTACAGAAAACTCTCTTTTATCCATTAATTTTTATTAATGGAAGAAAAATATTCGGAGTTTGTCCCGTGGACGTTGCTCAAATTAAAGGTTGAGTCACATTAAATTATTGGTGTTATTTTTGGTAATTATTTTAATTCCGCAATTTTTATGTTATTTTACTCATTGTACCCAACAAGTGATATCAGAGACAGATCAAGTGAAAAATTCTCAAAATTTGATCGGTCTGCTCTCGATGTTAACGGTGCTTTGGTACTTCACATAAGACGCGTTGTCCACTGCAATAAAGAGAGCAGTTAACTCAATGAAGCAACGTCTTATGAGGACATGAATTAATGGCTGTTTGAGGAGAGCTTAGTGGCATTTTGTTCAAGGGGAGGATTGTTAGGTGGAGGTGGGTGAACAAAAATCACCACTAATTCAAAGTCTTCCACTTACACTTTTACTAACAATGTAACAAATGTTGACTTCCCCATTTTCTTTTGTCATTGCTTATTTGCCTATAAATAGGCAAAGATTGAAGCATTTCAATTTACTGCAAACTTAAGATAATGAGGAGTAGTTGAGAATAGCTAGAGGAATGTTTTCTCTGATGAGTGTGTGAGATAGTTACGCTTTTTGAATTTTTCCAAAATTTGGAGAGTGCCAAAAATAGTGAAGAAATTATTTTTTTGGGGTATTTTTGAAAAATATTTGTGTGCCACTATTTTTTTGTTTACCTCAAAATTGTTGTATTACCTCTAAACTGTGTATAGAAAAGACTCTCTCTTTATACCTATTAATTTTTATTAGTGAAAAAAAATATTCGAAATTTGTCATATGGAGGTAACTCAAATTAAAAAGCGAGCCACATTAAATTGTTTGTGTTATTTTTGTTGATTATTTTTAATCCTCATTATTTGTATTATTTTACACGCTGTGTCCAACAGATTGAACCCATTCAACCAGCCGACTTGGTCATATTTTTTGGTTTTAACTATCAATTAATCTAAATTCGTATCAGATAGGTCTATTAATGGTATAAAATGTTTTTAATACTCAGACTCGAACTCAATATGTCTAATGAAAAAACTTTTATAATTTCATCTCACTTCTTAGTGTAATTTGTCATGTTTTAATGACAATGAATAATTAATGATAGCATGTTATTATAAGGATTAGGAGTTGCATCAAAATTATTATCCCTTTAATACTCGAAATAGGAAATCTTAAACTTATATATAACATTATCTATTTGTTTTATCAAAACATTAGTGAATATTCAACATGGGGACGGAGGAAGCGTTCTTAGCTTGGGACCAATGTCCTCAAACCCAGAGGCAGAGTATCCAGGTGAGGATCCACCATCGTTGCAACATTTCATGAAATTATACTTCCAAATCCAGCACAAAAGGATATGTATATCAGATGATGGTACAGAAACAACTCCTAATCAGATAACTTTTGGACCAGTCGCTGATTTGTTTTTGTCAAGACATTAGTTTGTTCAGTAACAACAGGCGGGCACCGCACGACTTGCTTTCCTCGACATTGGCTGGCTTAGGAATAGATTCATGTCACCATGCGAGTTTGATTTCAATGATATTTGAAATTGTTGCCACGGTAACGAACTCCGTATCCGAGGAGCTAAAGGTGTTGTCGTTGCTGTTCGACATTATGGTCTCGAAGACTTATTATATTCGGCGGATAGCAGTGGTGGATAGAGTTGTGAGGGAATCAAGGCAGGAGCATGAAAGAAAAAACTATGGTATGATGCCGAAGGCACATGACTCGAGGATACTCAAGCGTGTGAAGGTTGAGGGCTATGACAGTGAAATTTGCACTATCTCCTTTGAGGAGATTGTTGATTTCGCTGCGAGCATGCCCTGTGCGCATCTTTTGTTGAGAAAAAATTTAGAATACACAACTCTAAATTAAATATCTCAAAGAAGAAATTCACTCAAAATTTGGAGACACAACAAAAACTTCACTAAACAAGAAATATTACAAAGAAAGCTCTCAACTCTCACAAATACTCAAGACTTGTAGTCTTCACTCTTGAATGGTTTAAACTTTGGAAGTGTGCCTATTTATAGGCTCAAAGTCTAATCCACACCATACATTTGTTCAAATCTCTACCATACATTTGTTCAAATCTTTGGTATGGTAGGTATACCTAATATGGACTTAATTTTTCAACAAATTAGGTGGAGATTGATGTACCTAATATTTGTTTAATTTTTCAACAAATTAATGGTAGGTGTACCTAATATTTGAACAAATTAATTTGACATTGATTCTTAATATCTTTTTCATAGCAATTGCATTCTTAAGTGGCTAAAGATAGCAAATCGTTCTCGAGAAGTTGCAATCTTGTATCATTATTCTTTGAGAAGAGTGTAACAAAAGTGTCCCATACTTCCTTTGGTGTTTTGGCATCTCGAATGTGCTCCAACATTTTTTCTTCAATTGTGGTTTTTAAAGCAAACATCGTTTTGCCTGCTTTAATCTTCCACTTTCGCAAGGCAACTTCTGTCATTGGTTGTATAACTTCACTACCACCAACAATCTCCCAAAGGTCTTGACCTTGTAGGTAAGACTCCATACATGTTGCCCATGTATTGTAGTTTTTGTTGTTGAGCTTCTTGATTCCTCTGACTACTTGAAGGTCACTCATCGTATCGATATGATTTTGACTATACCGAACAAGCTTGATCAACAAACTCTCAGTGTGCCAAACTTCTCACGACTCAAGATAGCTCTACTAAGAATGATATTTGATCATCCTTCTCTGATATCAATCTTCAAGAGTGAATAATAATTTAACTTATTTTCTGATGTGGAGGATCCACTTATTAGTGGCAACCACAGAGCATATGATAAGTAAATATTAACACTGAAGTTAGGCTCTGATACCAATTGTTGAGAAAAAATTTAGAACACACAACTCTAAATTAAATATCTCAAAGAAGAAATTCACTTAAAATTTGGAGACACAACAAAAACTTCACTAAACAAGAAATATTATAAAGAAAGCTCTCAACTCTCACAAACACTCAAGACTTGTAGTCTTCACTTTTGGATGGTTTAAACCTTGGAAGTGTGCCTATTTATAGACTGAAAGTTTAATCCACACCATACATTTGTTCAAATCTCTACCATATATTTGTTCAAATCTTTGGTATGGTAGGTATACCTAATATGAACTTAATTTTTCAACAAATTAGGTGGAGATTGATGTACCTAATATTTGTTTAATTTTTCAACACAATAAACTTAATTTTTCAACAAATTAATGGCAGGTGTACCTAATATTAGAACAAATTAATTTGACATTGATTCTTAACATCTTTTTCATAGCAACTGCATTCTTAAGTGGCTAAAGATGAGCCATTATTGCCCTCTATGCCGCTTTGAGATGCCCACAGAGACATAGTTTCATCTTTAAATTATGAATTTAAGATCCTAGACATTCAATTTATATATGATTGTCATCATTTTGGAGGGGAGCTAAAGGTGTTAATCCCACTGACTCAACTGAAAAATTAAAATTAAAAAAATAATGGCTGCACTTAATATTGAAAAATAATAAAAAAATCTTTCATTTTTATTTTCAACATTGGAAATCAAATACTAATTTCTTGTGCAAAATTGAACTCTACCTTATACTCAACTCTAAGGAAAGAAAACAAAATATTTGCTTTTAACCAGCAGATAAATTCAACACTTTTCGTCGATAATCTCATAATCAAGTACTCATTAGTACTGTACTATTAGTGGATTATCTTGTTATGGTTAGTGAACTATTTCTTTCCTTAGTGTAGACCGTTACGCATATTTCACAAGAAATCAAGAATCTGAACTACAAAGCTTGCATTACATTGTGATTTATGACTCACTAATCAACAGAATTTGCTGTGTCGTTAAACAGAAAAGACAAAATGAGATTGCCTAATGAACATAAATAACTATGCTAACAACCCAATTTATAGTATCTCTTCTAAACTAACCAACCTTGAAAATAACAATAAAAAGAATCCTACATAACATGGAATTTCTCAGTCCTAATGACTATATATATTTATATAACTACCCAATTTCATTTCCTCTCACTCAACTTCATACTTTCCTAATTAACATAAATAACTATGCTAACAACCCAATTTATAGTATCTCCTCTAAACTAACTAACCTTGGAAACAACAATATAAAGAATCCTACATAACATGGAATTTCTCAGTCCTAATGACCATATATATATATAACAAATCAATTTCATTTCTTCTCACTCAACTTCATACTTTCCTCATTAAAATCTAAAATCTCCTCTTCCAACACAGAAAAATAAGCATGATCAGCCCAAAGAAGTTCACCCATATGGCAAGAAAGTGGCACAGGATTGCTGCCTTAAGGATGAAAAGAATTTCTTTTCCTAGGATCAGTAGCAACAATAATTCAGGCTCTTATACATCAGGAAATTTTGTTGTCTACACGAATGATCATAAGCGATTTGTGATTCCCATAGCATATATCAGCAATAACATAATCAGACAGCTACTCAAAATGTCTAAAGAGGAATTTGGGCTGTCAAGTGAAGGCCCTATCACATTGCCCTGTGAAGCTATCTTCATGGAATATGTTGTTTTGCTCATCAAACGAGGTTTAGCTAGAGACACAGAGAAAGCTTTACTTAAGTTCATGGAAACCAGTTGCTCCTCATCTTCTGTTGGCTTTCATCAAGGACACACAGATCAACAATTACTTATTTGTGGTTATTAAATTGGGTTAGGCATGAAAAATCCTATATGTATATAGTTCAACAAATTCTTAAATGCTTGATTTTTGCAATTAACTACAGCAATAGTTATGTGTGTTAATCAGCATACGTCAAAAATTCCTTTCAGTAGAAACTAAAGATGGTGAATTGACAAGAAATGGTCAATTTCTTTTCATAACTAGATCTGTAAAATTGTGGTAATATAACAATGGAATAATAGGTCACTATAAATTTCGCCAAGTAAAATCATTCCACAAGGATTTCATATGTGGTACGAGAGTAGTTCTAGGAATAATTTTTTTCTTTTATTCATAATTTTTGCTGTTATTTTTCTCTCCACATTATTTTGCTTCTCTATATAAATCAAACGTATTCTCCATTTCTCCCATCCAAAAGGCACTTAACTTCTTATTTTCTCCTTAATTAGTGGTAAGCGTTTTCTGTTTCTTCTGAAGATGGCTAGTTGGAGTTTTTTGTGTGTAACTGTTTGCATAGCTTCTACATTGGATGTTGGAATAGCTGCTAGCAATCGTAAGATGTTACAATTACCAGATGCATTGCCTGGCTTGCCTGCATTAGATAACCTCCCTAAGTTCCCCTTCCCTGATCCATCTGACATCACTCATTTCCCGGAATTACCAAAGATTCCCGGTTTGCCTGATCTCTCTAATTTACTGCCAAAATTGCCCGGGATGGCTGATTCCCCGAGTAATTCTGAATCTCCTAAACTACCAAAGATTCCCGGTTTTCCCGATCTCTCTAATTTGCTGCCAAAATTGCCTGGCATGCCTGATTCTCCGAATAATTCTGAATCTCCTAAACTACCAAAGATTCCCGGTTTACCTGATCTCTCTAATTTACTGCCAAAATTGCCCGGCATGGCTGATTCTCCGAGTAATTCTGAATCTCCTAAATTACCAAAAATTCCAGGTTTGCCTGATCTTTCTAATTTACTGCCAAAATTGCCCGGCATGCCTGATTCTCCGAGTAATTCTGAATCTCCTAAATTACCAAAGATTCCAAGTTTGCCTGATCGCTCTAATTTATTGCCAAAATTGCCCGGCAAGCCTGATTCCTCGAATGCCCGCTAATCTCCAAATTCTGTTGATCCTCCATGGCCTGCTTCATTTTTAGGTTCTCCGTAAATGAAGCAGCACTCTGCTCCACTATAATTTGTTGGCATTCTATGTTTGAAACATTTGCTCAGCAGACAGTAATATAGAATTCTGCAACGAATAAGGAGTGCGGTTGTGAATTCCAACCCCATGTTGAAATCGTAATTCCAACAATTGAATGTACTTCATTATATTGTATGTTCATCTTTTTAAGGATTTATTTATATTTATGCGACATTCTTTTAATGTATATGCGCATATGTGTCCCTAAATCCTAATTTTATCCATCTTTTAACAATTAGCATATTGCAGGAAACCATTTTTTTATTTATTTAAACTTAAAACCCCATCACTAAATTAAAACTTATTGGTAAGTAAAATAAAGTTTCTATTGTAATGCTGCAGTAAATATTATTCATTTAGTACTCAATTTTTTTTAAAATTTTTTTTTTCCACAGAATAGGTTATGAACAAATCAGAAATTTATGGCAGAGATAGTGTACAATAAAACTCAAAAATTCAACAATATTATTCCAAAGGGGCAAATTATTAATTTCTTAGATAATTATTGGCTCTTCATTTTTTTTTCTGTCTTTCAATTTTCTTTTTGTAACTAAAATAGCTGGCTGACAGCAATATTATCTACAAGAAAGAGCTGTATTATTTTTATTTTTTCAAGTTGCTCTGGGTGTGGCTGATAATTCGAATTATTATATGTATTTATTCTTTTTTTTTCCTATAAATATAATTGTGGATTCACTTGGAATTGATTTTCAAAATTGGTTAAATTCGATTTTGGCTATTTTCATTTTTATTTTTCTGCCTCCTGGTTTCAGGATTTTTTCGTGATTAATAAAATTTTGTTATCAATGTTTTTAGATCACAATAATATAAAAATAATAATAAATGTAAGACTGAATGATGCAGTCTGTAGCAAACTGCGAAACATGGGTTGTTTAATCGCTCCAGCAAGTGCCAGGCTTCGCAACATCCTCATATGCTTCGCAATAGTTACTCGTCTATGGAAAATAATTCTGTACTTAGATTTTGTAAATTATTTTAACAATGTCTCAAAAAAAAAAAGGTCTTTCATTGTTATTTTCTACCTGGAAAATCAAATATTAATCGATCCATTGTGCAAATTGTGGAATGGAACCCTGGCAATTAAATCTTAAGGGAAGGAAAACAAAAGAATTTGTGAAGTATTAGAAAATAAAACGGTGTTGAAATTCAACTTCATCTGAATATTGAAATTCTAATTTTATTTTTCACAATTTCTTTAAAAAATTATTATTTTATATAATATATTTTATATTTTATGTTATATACTTTGTGTTATAATATTTTATTTTATATTATTATATATTATATAATTATGCGAAGGTTTTCAGATTTAGCCATTCTGACAACGCTAAAAGGGTGGGTACTTTCTCAGTAAAATACACTAGACCAAGCATCGATTATTGATTGTGTTAGGTGGAGGTGGGTGAACAAAAATCACCACTAATTCAAACTCTTCCATCTAATTTTTTTACCAACAATGGCACAATTGTTGAGTTCCCCATGTCCTTTTCTCATTGCTTATTTGCTTAGAAATAGGCAAAGATTGAAATATTTCAATTTACTGCAAACTTAAGATAAAGAGGAGCAGTCGAGAATAGACAAAGAAATATTTTCTCTGATGAGTATGTGAGAGAGTTACGCTTTTGAAATTTTTCCAAAATTTGGGAAGTGACAAAAATAGTGAAGAAATTATTTTTTTTGGTATTTTTGGAAAATATTTGTGTGTAACTATTTTTTTGTTTTTCTTAAAATTGTTGTATTACCTTTAGACTGTGTTTAGAGAAGACTCTCTCTTTATACCCATTAATTTTTGTTACTGAAAGAAAAATATTCGATATTTGTCATGTGTACGTAAATCAAATTAAAAGATAAAACACATTAAATTGTTGATATTATTTTTGTTGATAATTTTTAATCCTCATTATTTGTGGCATTTTACACACTGTGCCCAACAGATTGAACTCATCCAACCGGCTGACTTGATCATATTTTTGTATTTTAACTATCTATTAATTTGAATTTACATCGGATAGGTCTATTAATGAGATAAAACTTTTTCTCCTAAATTTTAAAAGTATTTCATACTCAGATCCGAACTCAAGACCTATAGTTAATAGAAAAAAATACTTTTACAATCTCATCTAACTTCTTGGGTACTTGGTCATGTTTTAATGACAATGAATAATTAATGATAGCTTGTTATTATAAGGATTATGAGTTGCACCAAAATTATTATCCCTTTAATACTCGGAATAGGAAATCTTAAACTTATATAAAACATTATCCATTTGTTTTATCAAAACATTAATGAATAAATAACATGGAGACTAGGGATGGAATGGGGTGGATTCAGGGCGGAGTTTCCTGTCTTCGTCCTCGACCCTGCCCCAAACCCCAATAAGAAAATTTTTTGGATCCCCGTCTTTGCACCACACTGCGATGTGGATCCCCGACCTCGCCCCGATCCTCGAATTTTATAAAAAAAATTTATTTTATTTTAATGTTAAAATTATTTTTTTATTTTTTTATTTTACTTAATTAGTTAATTATATACTTTTTTAAATAAAAAATATTTTTTACTTAAAATAAGTATTATATTTTTATTTTATTATTTTTTAAAATATTAATTATATTAAAATATAAATAATTATTATGTACATAAATAATAATAATATATAAATATATTTTGGGGCGGGGGATATATATACCATTCTCGCCCCATCCCTGGAACAAAAAATTAGGGGTTGGGACGGAGTTGGGTTGAGAAAAATTTTTATTTGAAAAAACTACCCCATTCGGGGCGGAGCATTGCAGAGCATAGAAAAATTGTCATCCCTAATGGAGACAGAGGAAGCATTTCTTAGCTTGAGACCAATGTCCTCAAACCCAAAAGCAGAATATCCAGGTGTGGATCCACAATCACTGCAACATTTCATCAAATTCTACTTCCAAATCCAGCACAAAAGGATTATAGATATAAAAATTTTGGAGGTCCGTAAATAAATTGGACTTATATTTTGTTTAGTAATTAATTTAATATAATTATTAAATAAAGTTCAAATATCAAATCAAATATTTTTGTGTGTCAAAATATACAATTGTCTTAAATAGAGAAGTATATTTCTTTTTCATAAATAATCTAAGTGTGCATAAATACATTTGACTAAATAAAAGAAATATATTCTTTCCTTTTATAGTCTCAATTACCATAAATTCATCTACCCAAATTCTTCATTAAAAATGAGAAAAGATAAAGTCTTAAGTCGCTGGAACTCTACAACCAAAGTATCAAGTAAAGCTCTACAGAATTCTCTCCAAACGTCAAGACAACATCTGGCTAACTTGCAACAATGCTGGTACCTATGGTGATTTGATGGTTAAACAGTTTGTTCGATCCTTGAACGGGAATGCTTTTGATTGGTATACAGACTTAGAACCAGGCACAATTGATGGAAGGGAGCAATTAGAACGTGAGTTCTTCAATTGCTTCTACAGTACCCGTCGGATTGTTAGTATGATAGAGCTTACAAACTCACGTCAATGGTTGATTTGCATGTCATCGACTATATCCATAGATGGAGAAATTTGAGCCTTAACTACAAGGATCGTCTATCCGAAACCTCTGCTCTAGAGATGTGCATCCAAGGTATGCATTGGGGTTTACACTACATTCTTTAAGGTATCAAGCCTAAAACCTCTGAAGAGTTGGCTACTCGAGCACATGACATGGAACTAAACATTGCTACTGTTGAAGGTCAAAGATTACCTGTGGAAGACCCAAAGAAAGGAAAGGAAAAGCAGGATACACACAAGTGGTAAGCCTTCTACTGCACCATTTAAAATTTCTACTAAGTTTGAGAAGAAAAAGGAGACAAAGACTAATGCTACTCGAGGCTAAGGTGTAAAAAAGACCACTTTGAAAGAAAGGCAAGAAAAACAATACCTTTTTGCTGATACTGATATTCCCAAGATGTTGGATGACTTACTTGAAGCTAATCTCATTCAACTTCCTGAAAATGAAGCGTCCTGAGGAAGCTGATCGTGTAAACAATCCAAACTATTGTAAGTATCATAGGTTGATTAGCCACCATGTTCAAAATGTTTTGTTCTAAAAGATAAGATTATGCAACTACATGAGGATGGAGATGATGTGTTTGATGAGGAAACTACAACCTCTAATTTAACCACAATAATGAGTGCAAGTCCTCATATTGTCATTTTAAACTTTGGTTCTTTTGAACCTATGGAGTTTGTAATGCATGCTTTTTCTAGTTAAATTTTGAACCAACCTATACAAGTTACCCTACAAAATGATGACCTAACTGGGGGCATCAAGACTAAGTACATGGAAATTGAAGATCACTCTGATGAAGGGTGGACTCTTGTCACTCGACGAAGAGAAAGAAAGAAAAAGATGTCATTGCAGAAGATTACTCTAAATAGGTCCAAAGTGGTGAAAAAGTATATGAAGAAATTAGTTCCTCAAACAATGATGAGGAGATAACCTCTAGTACAAAAAGAAAAGAGTTCAGAAAAAGGCCTAGGGTACTTATTACCCTAAAAGAGTTTTTTCCAAAGGGATTTATAGAGCCAGATGATGTAGTATTTTCCTGTTATAATATTGATGAAGACCTAGAAGACTAGGATCCAAAAGAAGTAGAAAAATATGAGTCTAGAAGAGCTATGGGTAGTCCGTGTTCAACAAGATATGCTTTTCTGACGAAGATTTGCTACTTAGGTCTAAACTTCATAATCGTCCATTCTTTGTCATGACCTATGTCAATGAGCAAAAGGTTAATAGAATTTTAATGATGGGCCTTTTGTTATTATTCTAGCTCTTAAAACTATGAAGGAGTTAGGCATACCTATGGATGAACTGTTACAAAGTCGCATGATAATCCAAGGTTTTAACCAAAAGGGCCAAATGACTCTTGGAAAAATCAGGCTAGCATTAGTTATGGATGACATGGAATCAAATGATTTATTCCATGTAATTGACACTAGGACTTCCTATAAGATGTTGCTTGGAAGACCATGGATGCATGAAAATGGTGTTGTCTCTTCCAGACTCCATCAATGTTTCAAGTATTGTTGGTATGGACAGGTGAAGAGGGTTGATGCTAATGCTAAACCTTTCAGTATAGTTGAATCTTATTTTGCAGATGCAAAATTCTACGTGGATTCAACTAAAGCAGAAAATGAGTTATCTATTTTGAAAGTATCCAACAAATAGGAGGCATGTGAGAAAAGACCATTAAAAGAGAAGAAAGACATGGCAATTGATGGCTCTACAATCAAAGTTTTCAAGCTTATGTTTGTGCCTCATAATTTAACATCCCACATGCATATCCACATGCATTTCATTTGAACATATGTATCTTCTATATAACCCAATTGAACACGTGCATTTCATACATATGTTCTTAGAAACAAGTTCATGGCATGCACTAGCTACGTGTCCTAGTATTTGGCAATTGTATCGAGTCACACGTGTATCCTTATAACCTAAATGATGATAACAAAGCATTAGAAATAAATGGAATAAGGTGACTAAATTAAAGTAAGAAAAATGACTATATTAAGATTGGTAAACATTTACATTGTTAATTAAGTTAAATCGGGCCAAATGATTAAGTTGTATTATTGTGTGAATTAGTGGAATTATAAATATATGTAAATAATAATAATAATATAGACAAAATAAAATGAAAATGAAACAAAAGGAAAAAAAAAAGAGAAAATAAAGGAGAAAAGAGAAGAGAAAAGAGAAGAGATGAAGAGAAAAAGGATAAAAAGACAAAAAAACAAAAGGTTGGCTTTATCTTCCTCCCCCATTTCTGCCTCCTCACTTCAGCCCCGTTTTCTTCTTCATCTTCCTCCATTCCAGAACTCAATTCTTCCTTGTTTCACTTGGTTTTTGAGGCAAATTGATCCCTTGCAAGTTTGTTCTTGGTAAGTAATCAATTCTTATTGCAATAAGGTTGATTTGAGTTGCTAAGGCTCATTAATAGGCAATGAATTTCACCCCGATTTTGATATTAATAGAAATTGATTTTGAAAAAGTTTAAAACACAAAGGTTGTTCATTTATGTCTTAGATTTCTATATATGTAAACCGTTTTGCAATATGTTGTGTATAGAATGAGATATCCTCTTTGTACTGAAACTGGTCTGGATGTGAACCCTAAGTGAGTTAGCCACTGTGTTTGTTAGTTTTGAATATGATAATGCCATTATTTGAAGTATCTCAAAACCTCAAAGTTGTAGATATATTTGTTATGTATCGGTATACCAAACTTTAGGTTCATATGTCTTGTAATTTTGAGTTATGGTGAATGGAACCATGACTGTTCCATGGTTTGAACTGCCTACTGAGTGCCCTGTGGAGATCCAACACATTATTTGGCCAATTTGAGCTCGTTAGAGCTAAATTATATAACTTATCAAAACATAAAAGTTATAGGTATATGCCTTATCTAAATTTGGTACTAATTTTAGCTTAATATGTTATGTATAGACTAAGTTATAGCCTTTGGAAGTCATACTAGTCCGGAAGCCAATTCTATTCTGGATCAGTGAAATATTTGTTATAATTTGAAGACCTTAGAGACATAATTGATAAAAGTTTTAAACATGAAAAATTTTCCCTTTGAACCCATATAAGTTTCTGTAAATTTTAATTAAAATAGGACTTATAGATTATAAGTTATGATGAGCCAAAGTGTGTACCCTGAAACTGTCTAAAGGCAGAAAATAGAACACACTTAGAAATTCCACCAAAAATTTTATAATTTTAATATGTTATATAATTATATGTTAGTGTTAATTAGGAATAAAAATCATATTAATTAGTCAAGTATAGAAAACTTTATATGATAAACAGTCTCATAAGGTCACACTGCCTCATAGGAAAAATTTTAACTATTGATATGAACAATGCATATTAATTTGTTTAAACCACATTAAGTCTCCCTAATCATGAGTTAATCGATTATGTTTTTATATTAGGCTCGCAACATATTGGAAACCCACAAGGAGCAGATAGACAATAAGTAAGGGTCGAAATCAAAGGAGAACGGTGAGTCTAATTATCAATTGAATTCTTTAGTACATATGAATGTTGCTTGCTATGTGATTCATATGATTGTCATGATTGGTCCTGATAATATGATGATGGATAATTTGTGACATTGTGGTACACATAAGTGGTATGCTTATGATATATTTGAGGTATATATTTGACATATGTGATATATATACAGGGCATATGTATAGTATATGCGAGGTATTGTGTGGCATATGAGGCATATATGCGGTATATGTATATTATATGTGATAAAATGCAACAATTTATGAATGATTAAGTACAAGTGCATATGCATATGGACTAAAAAGGCATTATGACTAGTTAATCGATATTGTAAAGCAAAAGAAGAGGCCTATGGCCCAACAAATGTGCAAATGAAACAAATGATCAAGCTAGCTAGCAAATGCAAATGTTCACATGGAAACCCGGGGCAATGTCTGTTTAACTTGGTCACAACAAAATGAAATAAGCAAAGCATTTGCATACATAAAGAGTAATGATTATATATTTCAACTTTATTGATACTTATATGATACTGATGAATGAAATGGAATATATGGTATAAATTGGATTTGTAATTTATTACTATGAGTTGTTTGGTACTTTAGAGCTCATTGGATGATTATTCTCACTGAGCCGCAACTCATCAATTTGCATCATTTTTCAGGTAAAGAAAAGTGATAACTCATTTTGAGTAGTGTATAGAAGACAAGAAGCACAGGTCACCAGCCGAGCCTCATCACTCTCTCTCCTTGCATGCCACACAAGCATGAAAATATGTCATCTGTGTTTTGTATTTACGTACTTGAATATGTATAGTCATTTTGGAATGAGTTTAAAAATGTATAAATGAAAGCAACTCGTAAATACTTATGTGTAAAGTTTAAGTTTTAATATATGTGATATATTATATTGTGGTGAAAGCCTCAGTGTTAACTTTGCAAAGTCATTGAATAATATTACAGGATATGAGACTTGCAAGTCATTGAATGATATTACAGTATATGAGACTTGCAGAGTCATTGAATGAGATTACAGGATATGAAAAAAAATTTACTACCATTGTTAACAGGATATTTTGTCTTTCTCGCATGCTATATGTGATTATTTGATACAGGGATAGGTTAAACTCAAATGTATAAGATGTGGTGTTACACATAATGTTATAAGAAGAAGGAAGAGAAATCCTTATCTGCAAAAGAAGAAGATGAAATCATCAAAGGATTATAAGATTTAAGTCTTCCAGTCGCAAAACTTGAGTCTTCAAAGATTTGCAAGCCTCCACTATAAGGATTTGTAAAGTCGTCCCAAGATTTTTTCATCATTAATAAAATTTTGTTATAATGTATTTAGATTACAATAACATAAAAATAATAATAAATATAAAACTGAATGATGTTGTCTGTAGCAAACTGCGAAACACGGGTAGTTTAATCGCTCCAGCAAGTGTCAGGCTTCGCAACAACGTCATATGCTTCGCAATAGTTACTCGTCTATGGTTATTAATTCTGTACTTAGATTTTGTAAATTATTTTAACAATGTCTAAAAAAAAAGGTCTTTTATTGTTATTTTCTACCAGGAAAATCAAATATTAATCGATCCATTGTGGAAATTGCAGAATGCAACCCTAGCAATTAACTCTTAAGCTAAGGAAAACAAAAGAATTTGTGAAGTATTAGAAAATAAAATGGCGTTGAAATTCAACTTCATCTGAATATTGAAATTCTAATTTTATTTTTCACAATTTTTTCTAAAAATTATTATTTTATATAATATATTTTATATTTTATGTTATATACTTTTTGTTATAATATATTATTTTATGTTATTATATGTTATATAATTTTGTGAAGGTTTTCAGATTTAGCCATGTTGGCAACGCTAAAAGGGTGGGTACTTTCTCAACAAAATACACTAGACCAGGCATCAATTATCGGTTGTGTTAGGTGGAGGTGGGTAAACAAAATTCACCAGTAATTCAAAGTCTTCCATATCAATTTTTACCAACAATGGCACAATTGTTGAGTTCCCCATGTCTTTTTCTTATTGCTTATTTGCTTATAAATAGGCAAATATTGAAGCATTTCAATTTACTGCAAACTTAAGCAAATGAGGAGCAATCGACAATAGCTAGATGAATGTTTTTTCTGATGAGTGTGTCAGAGATTTGCGCTTTTCAAAATTTTCCAAAATTTTGTGAGTGGCAAAAATAGTGAATAAAATATGTTTTGGGATATTTTTGCAAAACACTTGTGTGCCATTATTTTTAAATTTATTTCAAAAATGTTGCATTATCTTTAACCTGTGTTTACAGAAAACTCTCTTTTACCTATTAATTTTTATTAATGGAGGAACAATATTTAGAGTTTGTCCCGTAGACATTGCTCAAATTAAAGGGTGAGTCACATTAAATTGTTGGTGTTATTTTTTGTAATTATTTTAATTCCGCATTATTTATATTATTTTACTCGTGGTACCCAACAAGTGATATCAGAGACAGATCAAGTGAAAAATTCTCAAAATTTGATCAGTCTGCTCTCGATGTTAATGGTGCTTTGGTACTTCACATAAGACGCATTGTCCACTACAATAAAGTTAGCAGTTAACTCAATGAAGCAACGTAGTATGAGGACATGAATGGATGGCCGTTTGAGGAGAGCTTAGTGGCATTTTGTTCAAGGGGAGGATTTTTAGGTGGAGGTGGGTGGCATTTTGTTCAAAGGGAGGATTGTTAAGTGGAGGTGGGTGAACAAAAATCGCCACTAATTCATAGTCTTTCACCTAAACTTTTACTAACAATGTCACAATTGTTGACTTCCCCATTTCTTTTTCTAATTGCTTATTTGCCTATAAATAGGCAAAGATTGAAGCATTTAAATTTATTGCAAACTTAAGATAATGAGGAGCAGTCGAGAATAGCCAGAGGAATGTTTTTTCTGATGAGTGTGTGATAAAATTACGCTTTTGAAATTTTTCCAAAATTTGGAGAGTGAAAAAAATAGTAAAGAAATTATTTTTTTTGTGTATTTTTGAAAGATATTTTTGTGCCACTATTTTTTTGTTTATCTCAAAATTGTTGTATTACCTCTAGACTATATCTAGGGAAGACTCTCTCTTTATACCTATTAATTTTTATTAGTGTAAGAAAAATATTCGAAATTTGTCATATGGACGTAACTCAAATTAAAAAGCGAACCACATTAAATTCTTGGTGTTATTTTTGTTGATTATTTTTAATTCTCATTATTTGTGTTATTTTACACGTTGTGCCCAACATATTGAACCCATCCAACCAGCCGACTTGGTCATATGTTTTAGTTTTAACTATCTATTAATCTAAATTCATATTGGATAGGTCTATTAATGGTATAAATTGTTTTTTATACTCAGACTCGAACTCAATATTTCTAATGAAATTTTTTTTATAATTTCATCTCACTTCTTAGTGTAATTGGTAATATTTTAATGACAATTAATAATTAATGATAGTATGTTATTATAAGGATTAGGAGTTAGCATCAAAATTATTATCCCTTTAATACTCAGAATAGGAAATCTTAAACTTATGTATAACATTATCTATTTGTTTTATCAAAACATTAGTGAATATTCAACATGGAGACGGAGGAAGCATTTCTTACCTTGGGACCAATGTCCTCAAACCCATAGGCAGAGTATCCAGGTGAGGATCCTGTTGAATTTTGACAATCTCCCAATCCCACATCGGAAGTGAGAGAGGGAGGAAGAAAAATATTAGCTTATAAAAAAAGGTTAATCCTCTTTTAATAATTCATCCCAAACACCAATCCCTTACTTCTAAGATTGATTGTATTATCTCTCTCTCTTGTAATATTTCACTTTGTAATATTTCTCTGAAATAGTGGAATATTATTTTAGTAGTGTCCGAGGACATAGGCATAATTAACTGAATCTCGTTAAATTCTGGTGTTCTCTTTATTATCTATTTAATAGCTATTGTCGGGTCATTTATTTTAGTGATATATTGTGTTTTAAATTATCTGAGAAAAATTCTGTCACCAAGACTCTAAGAGTCTAAGTTGATTTTTAAGGGATACCGTTTGTGATTCCACCAACTATTTGAAAATTTTTCTTTCTCTTAATTTTTGGCATAATTATTCATTTTGGTAGAAACTAACCTGATTTTCACAACAATTGGTATCAGAGCTAAGGTTACTGAGTTATATGCTCTGTGGTTGCGGCGTAAACTGATCTTCCATATTAGAAAGGTTTTCTTGGATTCTTGGGTATTTCGCATTTGAAAGCTATTAAATAGTCTTGAAGAAGAAATGATAAGAGACGGACAAAAATCCACGATGGACACAACAACATCTACTTCATCAATTTTGGCAAGAACTATTGTGGCAAATATGAGAATTACAGTGGAGATTTTTTATGGTACATGTCATTTCGGCATATGGCAAGGTAAAGTTCTATACGCCTTATTTCAGTAAGGCTTAGACATTACTATTAAGGGAGAAAAACCAGAGGGTGCAGATGAGAAGGAATGGAGGACAATCAATAGTTTGGCATGTGGTACCATTCAATCATGCCTATCGAGAGAGCAGAAGTATGTCTTTTGTAAAGAAACTTCTGCAAGTAAATTGTGGAAGGCACTGGAGGAAAAATTCTTGAAAACAAAGCAGTCAAAATAAGCTCCATATGAAGAAAATGTTGTTTAGATTTGCATATGTTCCTGGTACCACGATGAATGATCACATCACCAATTTCAATCAACTTGTAGCAAATCTGATGAATTTGGATGTGACTTTTGAACATAAAGATTTGGCCCTAATGCTGTTGGGATCTCTTCCTGAAGAGTTTGAATTTCTATAAACTACTCTACTTCATGGGAAAGCTAAGGTGTCTCTTAGTGAAGTATGTGTTGCACTATATAGCTATGAATTTAGGAGAAACTAAGAAGATTTTTGGTATAGAGATATGAAGAGATAGAAAATTGGGGAGACTTTTTTTGACTCAAAACAATATTTGAGAAAGGTATTAAAACGTTTTAGGATCATTGAGAAGATAAAACCAATTAGTACTCCACTTGCTCCTCATTTTGAGCTCAATGCATCTTTATCTCCGAAAAGTGATAAAGAACGAGAATATAAGTCAAATGTTCCATATGCAAATGTTGTTGGTAGCTTGATTTATGAAATAGTGTGTACGAGCCCTGACATTTCACAAGCAGTTGGAGTTGGGAGCAAGTACATACACGATTCTGGTAAAAGATATTGGCAAGCTATGAAATGGATTCTACGGTATATTCAGAATACTGCAGATGTTGGTATACTGTTTGAATGAGATGAAAAAATTGGTCAGTATATAGTTGGATATTGTGATTCCGACTATGCAGGTGATTTAGACAAATGTCGATCTACTACCGGTTATGTGTTCACACTTGTAAAAGCACTGGTTAGCTGGAAGTCCACCTTACAGTTAACAGTTGCTTTGTCTACAATGGAGGCAGAGTACACGACAGTTTCATAAGATGTTAAGGAGGCAATTTAGCTTCAGGGTTGCTGAATGACTTGGAAATTGGTCAGAAGCATGTCAAAGTGCATTGTGATAGTCAAAGTGTTATTTGTCTAGCAAAGAATCAAGTTTATCATACAAGGACGAAGTACATCGATGTTCGATATCATTTTGTACGAAAAATTCTTGAAGATGGTGAGAATCTACTTCAGAAGATTGACTGCTGAAAATTCCACAGATATGATAACAAAAGTTGTGACATGTGTCAAGTTCCAACATTGTTTGGACTTTATAAATGTTCTTAGAATTTGAAATTGGGCACTTCGAAGCGCATTTGGAGACATTATTGAAATTTGTAAAACAAGAGTTTGGAAAATATTTGTTTGAAATTGTGAGATCGTCAAGGTAGAGATTTGTTGAATTTTAGCAATCTTCTCATCCCACGTCGGAAGTGGGAGAGGGAGGAAGAAAAATATTAACCTATAAAAAAGGTTTCATCCTCTCTTAACAATCCATCCCAAGCACCAATCCCTTATCTCTAAGTTTGGTTGTATTCTCTTTCTCTCTTATAATATTTCACTTTGTAATATTTATTTGAAATAGTGGAATATTATTTTAGTAGTATCCGAGGACGTAGGCATAATTAACTGAACTTCGTTAAATTTTGGTGTTCTCTTTATTGTCTATTTAATATTTATTGTCGGGTCATTTATTTTAGTGATATATTATGCTTTAAATTATCTGAGAAAAATTCAGTCACTAAGACTCTAAGAGTCTAAGAAAGTTGGTTTTTAAATGAGACCATTTGTGACACCACCAACAATGTAGGAATTTTTTTGTTTTAATTTTTGATACAATTATTCGTTTTGGTGGAAATTAACCCGATTTCCACAACAGATCCACCATCGATGCAACATTTCATGAAATTCTACTTCCAAATCCAGCACAAAAGGATATGTATATCAGATGATGGTACAGAAACAACTCTTGATCAGATCACTTTTGGACCAATCGCTGATTTTTTTTGTCAGACATTATTTTGTTCAGTAACAACAGGCGGGCACTGCATGACTTGCTTTCTTCGACATTGGCTGGCTTAGAAATAGATTCATATCACCATGTGAGTTTGATTTCAATGGTATTCGAAAATGTTGCCACGGTAACGAACCCCGTCTCCGAGGAGCTAAGGTTATTGTCGTTGCTGTTCGACATTATGGTGTTGAAGACTTATTATATTCGGCAGATGGCAGTGATGGATAGAGTTGTAAGGGAATCAAGGCTGGAGCATGAAAGAAAAAAACTATGCTATGATGCCGAAGGCACCCGAGTCGAGGATACTCAAGCGTTTGAAGGTTGAGGGATGTGACAGTGAAATTTGCACTATCCGCTTCGAGGAGATTGTTGATTTCACTGCGAGCATGCCCTGTGCGCATCTTTTTCATAGCAACTGCATTCTTGAGTGGCTAAAGATGAGCCATTATTGCCCTCTATGCCGCTTTGAGATGCCTACAGAGACATAGTTTCATCTTTAAATTATGAATTTAAGATCCTAGACATTCAATTTATATATGATTGTCATTATTTTGGAGAGGAGCTAAAGGTGTTAATCCCAATGACTCAACTGAAAAATTAAAATTAAAAAAATAATGGCTGCACTTAATATTGAAAAATAATAAAAATCTTTCATTTTTATTTTCAACCTTGGAAATCATATACTAATTTCTTGTGCAAAATTGAACTCTACCTTATACTCAACTCTAAGGAAAGAAAACAAAATATTTGCTAATAACCAGCAGATAAATTCAACACTTTTCTTCGATAATCTCATAATCAAGTACTCATTAGTGGATTCTCTTGTTATGGTTAGTGAACAATTTCTTGCCTTAGTGTAGACCGTTAGGCATATTTCACAAGAAATCACGAATCTGAAATCTACAAAGCTTGCATACATTGTGATTTATGACTCACTAATCAACAGAATTTGTTGTGTTCTTAAATCGAAAAGACAAAATGAGATTGCCTAATTACCATAAATAACTATGCTAACAACCCAATTTATAGTATCTCTACTAACTAACTAACCTTGAAAATAACAATATAAAGAATCCTACAGAACATGGAATTTCTCAGTCCTAATGACTATATATATATTTATAACTATCCAATTTCATTTCCTCTCACTCAACTTCATACTTTCCTAATTAACATAAATAACTATGCTAACAACCCAATTTATAGTATCTCCTCTAAACTAACTGACCTTGAAAACAACAATATAAAGAATCCTACATAACATGGAATTTCTCAGTCCTAGTGACTATATATATATATATAACAAATCAATTTCATTTCTTCTCACTCAACTTCATACTTTCCTCATTAAAATCTAAAATCTCCTCTTCCAACGCAGAAAAATAAGCATGATCAGCCCAAAGAAGTTCACCCATATGGCAAGAAAGTGGCATAGGATTGCTGCCTTAAGGAGGAAAAGAATTTCTTTTCCTAGGATCAGTAGCAACAATAAATCAGTTTCTTATACATCAGGAAATTTTGTTGTTTACACGAATGATCATAAGCGATTTGTGATTTCCCATGGCATATATCAGCAATAACATAATCAGACAGCTACTGAAAATGTCTGAAGAGGAATATGGGCTGTCAAGTGAAGGTCCTATCACATTGCCATGTGAAGCTATCTTCATGGAATATGTTGTTTTGCTCATCAAACGAGGTTTAGCTAGAGAAACAGAGAAAGCTTTACTTATGTTCATGGAAACCAGTTGCTCCTCATCTTCTGTTGGCTTTCATCAAGGAAACACAGATCAACAATTACTTATTTGTGGTTATTAAATTAGTAGTTTAATTCTGTAAATTATCCTTTAATAATGTAAATTAGTAATCTATACGTTAGGCCGTTCCAAAATTTTACAGTGTGTAATGAATCAATAAAAAGAAACACATTTTTGTAAAGACTGTTGCTTGCTATATTTAAAAATGGTTTTTAAAAAGTGCTACATATTTATATATTTAGATGGGTTCATGTAGACCAAACAATGATAGAATGTCATGCGAGCAAAATAATTTGTATGTCATTCTGTCATTGGTTTGGTTCACCATAAATTGGGTTAGTCATGAAAAATCCTATATGTATATAGTTCAACAAATGCTTAAATGCTTGATTTTTGCAATTAACTACAACAATAGTTATGTGCGTTAATCAGCATACGTCAAAAATTCCTTTCAGTAGAAAGTAAAGATGGTGAATTGACAAGAAATAGTCAATTTCTTTTCATAACTAGATCTGTAAAATTGTGGTAATATAACAATGGAATAATAGGTCACTATAAATTTCGCCAAGTAAAATCATTCCACAAGGATTTCATATGTGGTACGAGAGTAGTTCTAGGAATAATTTTTTTCTTTAATTCATAATTTTTGCTGTTATTTTTCTCTCCACATTATTTTGCTTCTCTATATAAATCAAACGTATTCTCCATTTCTCCCATCCAAAAGGCACTTAACTTCTTATCCCATTACAATCTACCTATTTTCTCCTTAATTAGTGGTAAGCGTTTTCTGTTTCTTCTGAAGATGGCTAGTTGGAGTTTTTTGTGTGCAACTGTTTGCATAGCTTCTACATTGGATGTTGGAATAGCTGCTAGCAATCGTAAGATGTTACAATTACCAGATGCATTACCTGGCTTGCCTGCATTAGATAACCTCCCTAAGTTCCCCTTCCCTGATCCATCTGACATCCCTCATTTCCCGGAATTACCAAAGATTCCCGGTTTGCCTGATCTCTCCAATTTACCGCCTAAACTGCCTGGGATGGCTGATTCCCCGAGTAATTCTGAATCTCCTAAACTACCAAAGATTCCCGGTTTGCCTGATCTCTCTAATTTGCTGCCAAAATTGCCCGGCATGCCTGATTCTCCGAGTAATTCTGAATCTCCTAAACTACCAAAGATTCCCGGTTTACCTGATCTCTCTAATTTACTGCCAAAATTGCCCGGCATGGCTGATTCTCCGAGTAATTCTGAATCTCCTAAATTACCAAAAATTCCAGGTTTGCCTGATCTTTCTAATTTACTGCCAAAATTGCCCGGCATGCCTGATTCCTCGAATGCCCGCTAATCTCCAAATTCTGCTGATCCTCCCTGGCCTGCTTCATTTTTAGGATCTCCGTAAATGAAGCAGCACTCTGCTCCACTATAATTTGTTGGCATTCTATGTTTCAAACATTTGCTCAGCAGACAATAATTTAGAATTCTACAACGAATAAGTGTTAGATTATATTGGAATAACTATCTCCACAAGGAGTGCGGTTGTGAATTCCAACCCCATGTTGAAATCGTAATTCCAGCAATTGAATGTACTTCATTATATTGTATGTTCATCTTTTTAAGGATTTATTTGTATTTATGCTACATTCTTTTAATGTATATGCGCATATTTGTCCCTAAATCCTAATTTTATCAATCTTTAAACAATTAGCATATTGCACGAAACCTTTTTTTTTTTAATTTAAACTTAAAACCCAATACTCTAATTTCTTACTGCATCACTAAATTAAAACTTATTGGTAAATAAAACAAAGTTTCTATTGTAAGGCCGCAGTAAATATTATTCATTTAGTACTCAAAATTAAATAAAAAAAAAAGAAGAAGAAGAAGAAGAAGAAAAATTTTTCCACAGAATAGGTGCTGAACAAATCAGAAATTTATGTCAGAGATAGTGTACAATAAAACTCATAAATTCAACAATATTATTCCAAAGGGGCAAATTATTAATTTCTTAGATAATTATTGCCTCTTCATTTTTTTTTCTATCTTTCATTTTTCTTTTTGTAACTAAAATAATATTATCTACAAGAAAGAGCTGTATTATTTTTATTTATTCAAGTTGCTCTGGGTGTGGCTGAGAATTCGAATTATTATATATATTTGTTCTTTTTTTTTCTATAAATATAATTGTGGATTCACTTGGAATTGATTTTCAAATTTGGTTAAATTCGATTTTGACTATTTTCATTTTTTTTTCTGCCTCCTGATTTCCGGATTTTTTCTTCATTAATAAAATTTTGTTATAATGTATTTAGATTACAATAACTAAAAACAATAATAAATGTAAAACTGAATGATTCAGTCTGTAGCAAACTGCGAAACATGAGTAGTTTAATCGCTCCAGCAAGTGTCAGGCTTCTCCTGTTTGGAGATACTTTGAGTGTTTCTCACCCTCGAGTTATTTCTATGTAATCTTTGTATTTGACAACAATAAGGGTATATTTGGTGTTCTAAAATTTATAATAGAAATGAGATTTTCATTCTAAATTTGAGTTTGATAGTTTAATTATTTGATATTAGGATTCTGATTTTTATATAAGGATTTCTAATATCTCAAACTTATTGGTATTTGAAATTTTTTCCATATTTTTTAAATAAAATATTTTATATTTCCAAAAATACTTTCAACAAAATTAAACTGAACATAAAAATAAGATTTTAGTTTCTATTATATAAACATCCCAAAAAGAAATATTGGAATCCCAAAACACCAATATAAAAATAGGATTCCATTTCCTATGAAATCAAAATTTTTAAATATACCAAACATGTCATAAGGGTAATGTTGATAAGAAAAAAGAATGTAAGGGTGATATTAACAACTGCAACATACTTTGAAGGTAATTTTGTGTCTTAATCCTATATATATAAATATATATAACACTCCTCCTTTAGAAAGAAGAACATCAATTCTTAGAACTTCTATCACACAGTTTAGAAAATTATCTCTGTATCTCTTCTTATTATAGTTTTCTTTTTAAAATTCTGTTTTTCAAATTATAAGTATACTTTTCAATTTTGTATAGTTTTCACATTAATAAAATTGATTGATTAAAAGTTTCCAACTTTTTTCCAAATTTATATGTGTACTTTTCAATTCTTATTATAGTTTTATTATATATATTTATATATATATATTTATAAAATTGTGATTGATTATTCCAAAACTATCGAAACACAATGCAATTCAAATTCTGTATATTTATTTATTTATTTTTAAGTGAATCAATCCATAATTAATTTAATTTCTAGGGTGTAAATTATACATTTAAATCCCCTGATTTAAACATAAATAATTTCTTAAACCTAATTGGGAGATGTATTTGGCAGTGGTTATGAACAAAAATATAGCCTGCAATAGCTAATAAAAACATTTAAAAGGTGTAAAATTAGTTTCATGTTCTGCAAGCGGCAACTTCATGATTTAATTAATTGTTCAAATATTGGTATTAGTTTTGGGTACAAAAAATTTTTGAATTTTCATTACTAGAATGGCAGCATTACATTCTTTACTCATTTATTTATTTTTTCATGCAAAGTGCTCAGATTAGCTATGGACATGTTATATAAATCTAACGAATAATCAATGCTTGAATTTCAGACATTAAGTACAACAATTATTGATAATAATATTTTATATATGTTTAACTAACAAAAATCTATATATGACAAACTTTATTTTCAGTGGAAATTGGAAACATAAGAAGGTGAATTTGCAAGAAATGGTCTTTCTTTTCATTATTAGATCCGAACTTGTCCCATAGTATATTAACAAAGAAACAATGGACCATTAAAGATTTTATGGTATCGGAGTAGTTCTAGGAATTTTTTTTTCCCTCGATCATAATTTTTAATTTTTAATAATTTTTCGTCATTTATTTGCTACTATATAAATCAAAGGTATTCTTCATTTATCTCATCCAAAGGCACACAGCTTTTTATTTCATTACAATCTTGCTAGTTTCTCCTTAATTAGTGGTAAGCGTTTTTTGTTTTATTTTGAAAGATGGCTAGTTGGAGTTTTTTGTGTGCAACTGTTTGCATAGCTTTTACATTGGATGAAGCAGCACTCTGCATAGGTTCTCCGTAAATGAAGCAGCACTCTGCTCCACTATAATTTGTTGGCATTCTATGTTTGAAACATTTGCTCAGCAGACAGTAATATAGAATTCTGCAACGAATAAGGAGTGCGGTTGTGAATTCCAACCCCATGTTGAAATCGTAATTCCAACAATTGAATGTACTTCATTATATTGTATGTTCATCGTGTTAAGGATTTATATATATTTATGCGACATTCTTTTAATGAATATGCGCATGTGTCTCCCTAAATCCTAATTTTATCCATCTTTAAACGATTATTGAAAGAAACCATTTCTTCTTCTTCTTCTTCTTCTTCTTCTTCTTCTTCTTCTTCTTCTTCTTCTTATTATTCTTATTATTATTATTATTATTATTATTATTATTATTATTATCATTATTATTATTATTATTATTATTATTATTATTATTATTTTGTTACAAGGGGTCGTATATACTGAGATTTAAACCCCATATATATAGTCTTGCTCACTACGTCACTAAATTAAAACTTATTGGTAAATAAAACAAAGTTTGTAATTGAATTATTTCTTACTAGTGCCATCCTAGTTGTCCAAGTCAACAGCAAGGTCGAAGATGTGGTTGCATATAAATGAAAAAGATATCCAGATTTTTCCATTTCAAACCAAAATGTCATTTGCAGTACCTTGCAAAAATCTAACCTTCAATTTTATAGTCAAAGATTTAAAAAGAGAATAATAATAGCTTCATCATATGGAATGAAATCAATCCTTTTAACTACATAATAAACCAACTATATATATAAATAAGCATAGGGTTGTTGCATAACCCTCCATTATTAGATTTCTACAACATTAATTGTCTAGATTTCATCTAAATTCTCTGTGGCTATTGATTTTCCAATTGTTTAGCAGTTGTCAGAGACAAATTGGGTCCAACTTATACATTGTGTTTTTATTGTAAAATGTCTAAAACTATAGAACCAAACTTCACAATGATTTAGTCAATATATCATGATTGCTCCCAGATCACATAGGTTGCTATAAATCGTAAATGTTCTTGTCTGACCAATCTATCAAGTTTGATCATTAAAAAACGGCAGAAAAAGCAGATACTACACATCTATGCTCCACTTTGATGGCTTTTGATTGTTGGAAGTTGTGGAGATTTTTGCCGTTAGAAATATAGTGATGAGAGTTGTTAAGATATTTATGTAAAAGAAATTTGGCCCTTAATTTAAGGAAGTGACATGAAAGCTTTTGTTGAAAAAAACCAAAAAAGTGAGGGCCATGGTTTGCTATAAGAAGGGGGCTGCGTAAGTGAGCAAGAGAAAGCTTTTGAGAGAGATGAAATTGTATGAAATATTATGTAGAAAATGAAAAAGAAGAAAAAGGAAAAAAGATTTTTTTTTTTTGAGAATTGTAATGTGCTGTCTCTGGATGCTACTTATTTTGCAGAAATTATTCTTGTTTCTTTTGTTTTTTTTTCTTTGTTTTTTTTCCAACATTGATCACATGCTTATGCTTTCCTGTACACCTACATTGTGAGAGCTCTGTGAAATGGGTCGTGTCTGCCGTCGTTAATATATAACCAATTCACTTGCATTGCCTTCTACCCATCACATGATTTGCATTTAGTATTCAAGAATCTAAAGTTTCCTTCTCTTCTGCAAAACCTTTCCATTCTATTTATGAACTACCAAGATGATCGGTGCCAAGAAGCTCCTAAAATTGGCAAGGAAATGGCAAAAGATGGCAGCTAACAAGCGAAAAATAATCACAATGCCACAAACCGTAGGGAATATAGATACCAGCAGCTGTAGCACATCAGCAATGTCTGAGAAGGGCCATTTTGTTGTTTACTCTGCTGATCAGAAATGCTTTGCTCTTCCTTTGGAATATCTTAACTATAAAATTATACAAGACCTATTCAACATGGCTGAAGAAGAATTCGGATGGCAGAGCAAAGGGCGTCTCACATTGCCATGCGATGGAGAGCTTACGGAGTACAACATGTTACCATTGATGTAGAGAGAGCATTATTGATGTCCATATCTAGCAGTTGCTGTTTATCATCTTCACATTTCCAACATCCAGAAACAATCAATCAAATGCCAGTTTGCAGCTTTTGAAGAGTTACAATTATATTTCTAAACATGGCTACATAATTGTACATCTATATATTTTATCAAGAATCTCAAAAAAATTTCTTGTTTTTCTCATTGGCCTTTTACCTTTGGCCCCATATCATCCTCCCCGAAAATTTCTGATCCTACAAAATAATCAACAAGTTGGAATTGCATCAAAAGGAGAGAAATAGGAGGGGAAAAAAACAGAGACCAGATGTAGACATCTCTACATCTTGCTTGGTGATCACTCCCTTTACTATACCCTTGTTATTATTATGATATGTAGTTGACCATAATAATTAAGGAAAACATCATAGATTATTCATCAATGAAGGTTCATGAGAAGACAACATTATTTTCCAAACTGAAAAAATCATGCATCTCATCCAAAAATATAAAATCTCGATCAAGGATAGATCCCGAATATCAGATAGCAATAGATTCATGTCCAGTGTTGATTTACTCGTAGTCTGACTAAGTTACTAATCATGTTTCTGTTTCAAACCTAAATTTGGTAGAAAACTTTGATCCAAGAGATGGGTTTGATCAATGTCTTGAAATTACAACCAATGAAAGTTAAAGAGAAATAAAACAAATTATTTGATTGCAATTTCTACTTAGTCAATAAAGAATTCTAACCGGTTTTGCTTTTGTTGAAAAAAATGGGATAAATGCTTCTGTTGACACTTGAACTCAGGTCACAAGGAATAATGCAACATCTTAAACCACGACTCCCCACTAGGGGAAATGTTACCGTTTGTTTATTCTATACAACTCTTTATATACATCATAAATATTATATATTTATAGAAATAATTATCTTATATTTATTACTAATACACATTATTAAAATAATTCAAATAAATTATTCCTATTTTATAAAAAATTCATTTAAAAATAATTGTATACAATTAATAGTATTTTTTGTCATAGAATTTTAATATTAGTAATATATATCATAAAAATATTAATTTTAATTATTCACATTATTCAACAGTTATATATATGATAAAATTGAATTTCATTATTTATATATTTATTATTAATACACAATATTACTAAATAATCATATAAATTATTTTTGAGATTTATATAAACAAATAAATACAAATTTATTTAAAAATATATTGAGAATAAATATCATAAATAATAATTATATAATTTAAAAAAACTATAAATTTAATGGAAATGTTAATTACAATCATCTCAAATAATGATTATCATATTGGTAAGAAAATAAAAACTCTTAAAATATTTTTTTAATTTTTATTATTTATTTTGTTCTATTTTAATTTGGAAGTGATTATATATGAATTTAATTAACATTACTTTTTTGTGAAGGAAACAAGTTTTGTATAAATTATACTATATTTTATTATGTATGAAACATGTTATATTTTATTATATGTGAGACTTGTTATATTTTTAGAAAATTTTAAATAAACTGGTTTAACTTTAAACTTTTAACCTGTTGTATTTTCCGATTCATTAACCAGACCGGATTTAATAACCTTAGTGTAAACATCAATGACAGAAAAATGTGGAAACGTAAGCACAGTAACATTCTTAAGAGCATAAGAATATGGGAAATCATAAACAACATAGTACTAAAAACTCTGTATCCACTTCTTATGTTTGGCTATGTTGTTCTAGCCTTGTATATCATGTTGCATTCTTGCAGATTATGTGCACGCATTATTAACTTAGTTTTGGTCTCCAGTTTCAGTAGCACAAAAAATATAGTATGTAGGTTATAATAACTCCAATGTGGATTTTTTTGGTTGCGTATGGACTTTTTATTAGGCGTGCTGCAACATATCAAAGATCTCTTGCAATAAAAGGGCATACCAGCAAATTCCACACCTATTGGCCATAACACAAGAAGATTGTGGAACAATTGAGTCTCAGATTTCCAAAACAATGGCCCCAGATCCAGACTGGCATCTTAATCTGCTTCTGAAAATAAACAAACACGTGTGACTTATGAGCCATAGTTTTCATACATCTGTTTAGCAGTTCCCGGACATATTGGGTTCAACTTCAATTGTCTTTCCGCCACATCTATGTCTAGACTTCATAACAAAACTTGTACAACTCCCCCACCTATTGCAAATAATTGAGTCACTTGGTGAAGACTGCTATTGTTACTCAACGAATTCAGTCATTTTATCTAATTTTCATATGGCCCAAATAGTTTCCCTTTGTTATGATATATGATAATACACTTCCATATCCGCTCTTGCCTATTTAACTAATTGGCACAACGATAATATTGATATCACACTCTATGCTCCACATTGATGGGTTGATTGTCAAACATAACCAAACCATCCCACCTTCCTCATAACCACATATCACATGGTTTTGCTTTCCATTTAGCCTGCATGGTGGGATCTCCATTGTGTCTGGCCTTGTGAATTTATAGTCACACTACTGCCTTTGCCTTCCACACCGTCGTAAGATTAGCATTCAGCTGTCCAAGAATCTTAAAATCTCTCTCTCTTTATTTTCTCTCTTAAAATATTCTCACTTTTGGGCTCTAAAATAACAAGATGATCAAAGCCAGGAAGCTCATCAAATTGACAAGAAAATGACAGAAGTTGGCTGCTATTAGCCGAAAAAGAATCACAATGCCACAAACCTCAGCAACTGCAGACAAGAGCAATTGCAGCATATCCACAAAAGCTGAGAAGGAATGTTTTGATGTGTACTCTGCAGATCAAAAACGCTTTCTGCTTCCCTTGGAATGTATTAACAGTGAAATGATCAGAGAGCTATTCAATATGGCAGAAGAAGAGTTCGGATTGCCAAGCAATGGCCCTCTCATATTACCATGTGATTCTGAGTATGGAATGTGCAATTGCATTGATCAAACAGCAGGTTACTAGAGATGTAGAAAGTGCACTACTGAATTCCATAGCTAGTAGCTGCAGTTCATCGTCTTGCCATCTCCAGCATGAAGTAACAAGTCACCAGTTAGCAATTTGCAGCTTCTGAAGAGTTATAATTACATTTTTAAACAACATATAATAAAAAGTGTACATTTATACATGTTACCATAAGTCTCAAAAATTTTGTTCTTAAAGAGAAATTTTTCTTTCAATGAAATTTTCATGAGGAAAAAGTTGTGCTACGATTCCTATTCTAATAGTTAGGTAACGTTCCCTGAATTCAATCATAGTCAAGATTCTAGACCTCATGTGTCATTTTATGGTAACTTACTGAATCATTCTTAAGTTGGTATGCTGCAAAGGCTTCATGTTTCTTTGCTATAAAAACTCAGAGAAATGATGTGTGAAGGATATTGTAACTGAATACATATTCATTCTCTCTCTAAAACTTTATCTCCAATTTCTTTCTCAAATTTACCTCTTCTCTGTTTCTTTTTCTTTAACTTTCCCTATCAAGTGCTACTTTTCTCGCACTTTCTCAATTGCCAAACAATCTCAAGTTAGGTTAAAATACTATTGATGAGTATGGGTCCAAAAATAGACAGCAAAACTAATACAACTATCTTTCAGTTTCTTTTCTGCTTTGGCTATGAGTAAAAATACCGTGAAAGAAAGTTATGTGAGTGAAATAAAAGATATATAGTTGCTAATAAATTGTTAAGAAGATAAATGTGAAATCATCATAAAACAGTACGTTGAAATGTGGCAATCCCACATCGGAAAGATTTTATTTTTCCACCATAGCATTAGCCTATAAAAGGACTTCATCCCCCTCTTAACAATTCATCCCAAAAACATCAATCCCTCTACTTTTAAGATTGGTTGTATTTTCTCTCTCTCTTGTAATATTTCACTTTGTAATATTTTTTTGAAATAGTTGAATATTATTTTAGTAGTGTCCGAAGACGTAGGCATAATTGGCTGAACCTCGTTAAATTATGGTGTTCTTTTTATTTCTATCTAATAGCTATTGTCGGGTCTTTTACTTTGTGATATATTGTGCTTTAAATTATCTGAGAAAAATTCTGTCACCAAGACTCTAAGAGTCTAAAGAATTTGGTTTTTAAGAAAGACCATTTGTGACTCCACCAACTACCTGGGAATTTTTCTGTCTTAATTTTTGGCACAATTATTCACTTTGGTGGAAACTAACCCGATTTCCACAACAATTGGTATTAGAGCCAAGGTTACTGAGTTATATGCTCTGTGGTTGCGGCGTAAGCTGATCTTCCACATCATAAAGGTTTCCTTGGATTCTTGGGTATTCCGCATTTGAAAGCTATTAAATAGTCTTAAAGAGGAAATGGCAAGAGACGGACAAAAATCCACAATGGAGACAACAACTTCTACTTCATCAATTTTGGCGAGAACTGCTGTGGCAAATACGAAAATTGCAGTGGAGATTTTTGATGGTACAGGCTATTTCGGCATGTTGCAAGGTGAAGTTTTAGACGTCTTATTTCAGCAAGGCTTAGACATTGCCATTGAGGGAGAAAAGTCAGAAGGTGCAGATGAGAAGGAATGGAAGACAATCAATCGTTTGGCATGTGGTACAATTCGATCGTGCATGTCCAGAGAGCAGAAGTATGCCTTTTGTAAAGAAACTTATTCAAGTAAATTGTGGAAGGCACTGAAGGAAAAATTCTTGAAAAAGAGCAGTCAAAATAAGCTTCATATGAAGAAAAGGCTGTTCAGATTCACATATGTTCCTGGTACCACGATAAATGATCACATCACCAATTTCAATCAACTTGTAGCAGATCTGATGAACTTGGATGTGACATTTGAAGATGAAGATTTGGCCCTAATGTTGTTGGGATCCCTTCCTGAGGAGTTTGAGTTTCTAGAAACTACTCTACTCCATGGAAAAGCTGAGGTGTCTCTTAGTGAAGTATGTGTTGCACTATATAGCTATGAATTGAGGAGAAAAGACAAGAAGGATAGCACCAATGGAGCAGCAGAAGCTTTGATAGTAAGAGGTCATTCGAAAAATAAGAACAGGGGAAAGAAAGACAGATCAAAGTCCAGAGTGGGCAAAGATGAATGTATCTTTTTTCGAGAAAATGGGCACTGGAAGAAAGATTGTCCTAAGTTGAGAAGCAAATCTGGCAAAGGCAAGGCTATTGCAGATTCAAATGTAGCTGAATATGATGATTCAGATTTTTCATTGGCATTAATGCCATCAATAAGCAGTTCGACTGCTTGAATCATGGATTCAGGCTGTAGCCACCATATGTGTCCCAATCGGGAATGGTTTTTCGATTTTAAAGAAATTGAAGGTGGAGTTGTCTATACAGCAAATGACAGTCCTTGCAAAACAACTGGAATTGGTTCAGTCCAGTTGAGGAATCGAGATGGATCAATCAGAACTCTGACATATGTAAGATATGTGCCCAGTCTAACGAAAAACCTCATTTCTATGGGAATCCTTGGGAGAGAGGGTTTCACTATAATCATTAAAAATGAAGTAATGAAGGTCATATTTGAAGCACTTGTGGTGATGAAAGGAGTTCAAATGAGCAACAACTTGTATTACTTTGAAGGCAATATAGTCGTTGGAACAACAACAGCAGTTTTTAGTGATGACCAGGAGCTAGAAACAACCAGATTGTGGCATATGCGCTTGGGGCATGCAAGCGAAAAATCCTTGAAACTTCTGGCGAATCAAGGATTATTGCAAGAAGTACGAACCTACAGATCAGACTTCTATGAGCATTGCATCAAAGGGAAGCAGACAATAGTGAAGTTTGGCATTGCAATCCATGATACCAAGGGTATTCTGGATTATGTTTACTCAGATGTATAGGGTCCTTCCAAAACTGCTTCAATGGGAGGTAAACACTACTATGTTACCTTTATTGATTATTGTTCAAGAAGAGTATGAGTGTATACATTGAAGACAAAGGATGAAGTGTTAGGAGTTTTTCTCATCTGGAAGAAGATGGTAAAAACTCAGATGGGTAGAAAGATCAAATGTCTTCGAACAGACAATGGAAGAGAGTACACAGGTGATCCCTTCATAAAAATTTGCAGAAATGAAGGAATTGTTCGACATTTCACTGTCAGAAATACACCACAACAGAATGGGGTGGCTGAACGCATGAACCGAACTCTACTGGAAAAAGTTCAGTGTATGTTGTCTAATGCTGGATTAGGCAAACAGTTTTGGACCGAGGTTGTAACATACGCATGTCATCTCATTAATCGTTTGCCATCAACTGCTATCAATAGCAAAACACCTTTGGAGGTGTGGTATGGAAAACCTGCTACATATTATAATTCCTTACATGTGTTTGGTTCCACTGCATACTATCATGTTAAGGAATCGAAGTTAGATCCAAGGGCAAAAAAAGTTATCTTTATGGGGATATCCTCTGGTATCAAAGAATATCGTTTATGGTGCCTAGAGATGAAGAAAATAATTTTTAGTAGAGATGTTACCTTTGATGATTCTACCATGTTAAAGGTAACAAAGGAGCAGACAGATGGTTCTCCACAGCAGGTGGAGGAAACTCCCAAACAGGTGGAGTTTGATAGAAGAAGAATTATTGATCCAGAAATTGTAAAATCTGATAAAATTACTCTTATAGCAGAAGATGAGATAATGGTAGAAAATGGATCAGATGAGGAAGCAGAGGTTTCAACACAAGAACCTCCTCAGCAACTTGAGCCAATTGCACTACGAAAGCCGAAAAGGAATATTAAAAAACCAGATCGACTTGAAGATATGACTAATTATACATCTTCAGTAGATGATGAGATTCCTTCCACTTATTGTGAAGCTATTCAAAGCTCAGAAGAAGAAAAGTGGAGAAAGGCTATGGAAGAAGAGATGCAGTCCCTTAAAAAGAATCAGACATGGAAGCTATAAAGTCTGCCAAAGGGAAAGAAATCGATTGGCTGTAAATGGGTTTATGCAAAGAAAGAAGGATTTCCTGATAAGAATGATATCCGCTACAAGGCAAGATTGGTAGCTAAAGGCTACGCTCAGAATGAGGGAATTGATTATAATGAAGTGTTTTCTCCAGTTATAAAACATTCCTCCATTAGAATATTGTTGGTCTTGGTAGCACAATTTGATCTGGAACTAGTTCAACTGGATGTAAAAACTGCATTTTTACATAGAGACTTAGAAGAAGAAATCTACATGACTCAGCCAAAAGGATTTAAAGTTGCTGGAAAAGAAAATTTGGTGTGCAAATTGAGCAAATCATTGTATGGATTGAGGCAATATCCAAGACAGTGGTACAAACGATTTGACAAGTTTATGATAAGGCAGAAATACACAAAAAGCAAATATGATCATTGTGTATATTTGCGCAAGCTACGGAATGGTTCCTTTATCTATCTTCTCCTTTATGTTGATGATATGTTGATAGCTTCAAAAGATGAAGGAGAGATTCAGAGGTTAAAAGCTCAACTAAATCAAGAATTTGAAATGAAAGATTTAGGGGAAGCTAAGAAGATTCTCGGTATGGAGATATGCAGAGACAGAAAATTGGGGAGACTTTGTTTGACTCAGAAACAATATCTGAGAAAAGTACTAAAGCGTTTTGGGATAAATGAGAAGACAAAACTAATTAGTACTCCACTTGCTCCTCATTTTAAGCTCAGTGCATCTTTATCTCCGAAAAGTGATGAAGAACGTGAATATATGTCAAAGGTTCCATCTGCAAATGTTGTTGGTAGCTTGATGTATGCAATGGTGTGTACGAGGCCTGACATTTCACAAGCAGTTGGAGTTGTGAGCATGTACATGCATGATCCTGGCAAATGACATTGGCAAGCTGTGAAATGGATTCTACGGTATATTCAGAATATTGTAGATATTGGTATAATGTTTGAGCGGGATGAGAAAAATGGTCAGTATATAGTTGGATATTGTGATTCCGACTATGCAGGTAATTTAGACAAACGTCGATCTACTACCGGTTATGTGTTCACACTTGCAAAGGCACCGGTTAGTTGGAAATCCACCTTACAGTCAACAATTGCTTTATCTACAACAGAGGCAAAGTACATGACAGTTTCAGAAACTGTTAAGGAGGCAATTTGGCTTCAGGGGTTGTTGAATGACTTGGGAATTGGTCAGAAGCATGTCAAAGTGTATTGTGACAGTCAAAGTGCTATTTGTTTAGCAAAGAATCAAGTTTACCATACAATGACGAAGCATATCGATGTTCGATATCATTTTGTACGGGAAATTCTTGAAAATGGTGGGATACTACTTCAGAAGATTCTGACTGCTGAAAATCCCACAGACATGGCAACAAAAGTTGTGATAGGTGTCAAGTTCCAACATTGTTTGGACTTGATAAATGTTCTTAGAATTTGAAATTGGGCGCTTCGAAGCGCATTTGGAGACATTACTGAAATTTGTTAAGAGAATGTTTATTTGGAATTGTGAGATCGCCAAGGTGGAGATTTGTTGAAATGTGGCAATCCCACATCGGAAAAATTTTATTTTTCCACCATAGCATTAGCCTATAAAAGGGCTTCATCCCCCTCTTAACAATTCATTACAAAAACACCAATCCCTCTACTTTTAAGATTGGTTGTATTTTCTCTCTCTCTCTTGTAATATTTCACTTTGTAATATTTCTTTGAAATGGTGGAATATTCTTTTAGTAGTGTCCGAGAACGTAGGCATAATTGGCCGAATCTCGTTAAATTCTGGTGTTCTTTTTATTTCTATTTAATAGCTATTGTCGGGTCTTTTACTTTGTGATATATTGTGCTTTAAATTATCTGAAAAAAATTATGTCACCAAAACTCTAAGAGTCTAAGGAAGTTGGTTTTTAAGGGAGACCATTTGTGATTCCACCAACTACCTGAGAATTTTTCTTTGTCTTAATTTTGGGCACAATTATTCACTTTGGTAGAAACTAATCCGATTTCCACAACACAGTAATGGTGGTTTTTTTACAAATATTAAATCTTTAGTCAACCTACAGGGTAACATTGGACGAATTACTCCTTACATGACAAAATGAGCCGAAGACTTAAATAAGGAAATACAAAATCCCACATCATCTTCAGTCTTTCATGCCAAAAAGCTTCAAGACTTGTGACAAGAAAGTATGCAGGATAAGCGCCAATATGTCTATTTTATGGCGTTATTGATACTTGATTTTCCATTCTTTAAATAGGTCAAATGAAAAGGAGTTCTTTTAACTCGTGTTCACTTCTAGTTAATCAAATAATTACAATTTATGCTTCATATGATCTCCATTACGATATGCTTTAATGTAATATTTTCTTCTTTAATCTCACAAATCAATCGATTCACTCATAAATAGGGTCTACATTAAGAATAGTTCTTTCCTACACTTCCACCTCAGAAATATACTAAGGCTATATAGCAACCTGAATGTGGATTTGTTTTATTGCTGAATTTAATAGGTAACTAGGAATGATTTCAGATGATGAGTACACGAAAAATATCTATTGTAATAAAAAGTTCCATACCTGATCTCATGATTGCTGCATAAGGTAATTCTTGAATAATTACCGAGCCGTCCAAAAGTCAATGTTAGAATTCCAAAAGATTGGTAAAAAAAATTGAGACTAGCAACCAAATGCTTCACTCTGCTTATAATAACATGCACAGTGTTTGTCAGCTCACTGACATGTTGGACCTAACATAAAAATTTATGCCTAGACTGCATGTGATTCACATAGTTTGCTATGACATGAGCCACTGCTATTATATCTATTTTGCTAGTTGAACACTTGGCAGAAAGATAAAGATGCATCACAACTATACATATGCTCAGTCTTGCTGTGTTAATTTTAAAACATAACCAAACATGCCCACCTTTCAAACAAGCTATTACAAGAACCCATCACATGGTTGTGCTTCCTATGCATCCCTACATTGTGGGAGCTCCATGAAATGGGTTGCTTCTTGCCTTATGAGTATATAATCAAGGCACACACTTTGCATTCTATCCATCACAATATAAGCATTCAGCACTCTAAAATCTAAAGCTCTCTCTCCAACTTCCCCCATAAATCATTCCCTTCAGGTTACAAAGTAATTAACAAGATGATCAGTGTGAAGAAGCTCCACAAGTTGGCAAGGAAATGGCAGAAGCTAGCAGCAATCAAGCGAGAAAGAATCACATTTCCGCATACTAATGGAGATTCAGAAACAAGCTCCTGTAGCGCATCAAAAAAAGTTGAGAAGGGTCATTTTGTAGTGTATTCTGCGGATAAAATAAGGTTTCTGCTTCCCTTGGAATATCTCAACAATGAAATGATCAGAGAGTTATTCAACATGGCAGAAGAAGAGTTCGGATTGAGTAGCAACGAACCTCTCATACTACCATGTGAGGCAGAGCTTATGGAATACGTAATTGCATTAATCAAACAACAGGCTAATAGAGAGGTAGAAAAGGCATTGTTGACTTGCATAGCCAGCAATTGCTATTCATCATCTTTCCATCTCCAACATCAACAAAGAATCCATCAATTACCAATTTGCAGCTATTAAAAGTTGCAATCAGATTTGTAAACATAGATAGACGAAGTGTACAATAATATATTTTAATCAAGAATCTTGATATTTTTGCTCTTCTCAATAAATAATTATCTCTTCATGGAAATAATTTTCACAATCTCTATAATTTATCCAAATCGACAAAATCCCTAAACTCATAAATCCTTCTCCGTTACTCCTCCTGGAACTGGGTCTTCAAAAAGCATGCTCCATCCATTTCTTAGTGTTGAAATCCAATACCACATCGGTGGGATAACTAAAAATTGGGCAATTTATAAATGTCAAATGGCCAAATTAATTTGTCTTCGGATATTTTGGTGAAAATGCCTTCACAGCAATTTTCAACCCCGAAAATTAAACACGCTCCCTATTTGCAATTTTCTCGGTGTCTCAAGTGAAAAGTGGGTCACTGAGTAAACAAAACGAGACTGCTCTAACAACTCTTTTTGAATAAGAGAGAGAATTCCTTTTACAATATTCAGGAAGGAGGGAAAAGTTTCCCTAATTGGAGGAAACATTTTCCCTCCTGATATTATATCATGAAAAAAAATAAACACAAAACAAAATAAATAAATAAAAGAAGGCAAACGACCAAATTTAATTTGTGCAATTCCTCTCAAGCAAAAATTAAAATTACCAAGATAACTTCCTCCTGTTAGTAATGCTAGCAAAATTTATCATATTACAAATTGATATCAAATATTTTTAATTGTTGCATATTAATATAAAAATTTTAAAAATATTGCAATGTGACACATGAAAACAGTTTTCAAAAAAAGCTGATGTGGTAACCAAAACTTATAATTGAGTTTAGGTATTACATTGTAATATTTTTAAATCTTTTGGTGTTAATCTGCAATAATTAAAATGTTTTGTACTAATTTATAATAAAGTAACAATTTTTGGTACCATTTGTATTATTAACTGGAACTTCCTTACTATATTTGGAATATCTTAAAGCATAAAAAATAATAAAAATAAAAAAACAATAACTACTGTTAATTTGAAGGGTATACTCCATGAAGAAAAATCATGCATCTTATTAGAGAAAAATCAATACATTATCCTGTTGTGTTCTGCTTCAAAGCTAAACTATAGCGAAAGCCTTTAATCCAAGAGAGATGGGTTTGAATCAGTTTCTTGAAACCCCAAACGATAAGAAATTTGGAATTTCACTCACAATGTGATTTCATCTGTACATGGCGTAGTAATTTGACAGCAATTTGTACTTGGCCAATGAAGAATTCTACTCCAGCTTACTGGACATCAGCACATGGTATAGTAATTGGGTAACTTGCTGTAGACTGGTATGCATTGAATGCAACCATTTGATCTAATTTTCTTGAGGTTCACATAGTTTACCTTTGCTTTAATAATACACTATCCGTTCATGTCTATACTGTTATCTAACTACTCGGCATAAGGATATTGATATATCACAAACTATGCTCCACTTCAAACTATACTCCACCTTAATGTGTTGACTGATCTAATTAACCACACATCACATGGTTTTGCCTCCCATTTAAGCCTACATGGTGGGAGCTTCTTTGTTTATAGTTTTCTGTATATATAGTCATGGCCAATGCCTTTGTTTTCCACATCCATCAGAGCATTAGTATTCACCACTCAAAGAATCTCTCTTCTTCTAAAGTAACAAGATGATCAGTGCCAAGAAGCTTATCAGATTGGCAAGAAAATGGCAGAAGTTTGCTGCTATTAGGCGAAAAAGAATCACTTTTCCTAAAGCCACTGGAATTAGAGATACAAGCGGTTGCAGCACATCTGCAAAAGCTGAGAAAGGTTGTTTTGTTGTGTACTCGGCAGATCAAAAACGTTTTCTGCTTCCTTTGGAATATCTTAACAATGAAATGATTAGAGAGCTATTCGACATGGCAGAAGAGGAGTTCGGATTGCCAAGCAATGGGCCTCTCATATTACCATGTGATTCAGAGCTTATGAAATATGCAATTGATTTGATCAAACGGAGAGCTACTAGAGATGTAGAGAGAGCATTATTGACTTCTATAGCTAGCAGTTGCTGTTCATTGCCTTTCCATGTCCTGCAGGAAGTGCCAAGCCATCAATTTCCAATTTGCGGCTTTTGAAGCTTCATAATTAGATCTGTAGACAGCAAATGAATATATGCACATTGACAGACAGAAATTTTCATGATCTTTCAAATCAATGGAAAATTATTTTTTTCATTATTCTTCTGGAAAGGATGTGGGGTGTTTATAATTTGATTAATAACATGATTGATTAGCTCCTCATTTCATAATGCTGTTTTTGGCTATGAGTAAAGGATTCAACTATGATGTACAATTATACATGCAATTTAAGTCCACATTTTGATTGTACCCACTAGCCTAGCCATGATCAAAATTGATTGCGCATATATAGTGTCATCTGTCATGTGATGATGTTCGTTAAGAATACAAAGTGGGCCTGTCAAAAATACAATTGCCATGTGATGGAGTCTCACTCATAAAAAGAGTTTGGCAGAGAAAATTAAATCTGTCAAAAAGAAAACGCATTTGCTTAATAGATTAAAGCAATTATTAGTTGTTGGCTTAACGGGGTTTGGCAACCCTCTCTAAGACCTTTAAAAAAAAACTCTACATGCTTAAACTTTTGGACTGAGTAATGAAAACTTAAACAAAAAAAAAAGTAAAAAACTTAATTCCGTGCATCCCATTATTAATTAAATTGCTTCCCATTTACTCCCATTGTGGGATTTCCATGAAAATAACTATGGCTGGCCTAAAGTTAATGCTGAAATTGATGGAAATTTAGCAGAGAGATTGAATGCAAGTAAATGTGAAGATCAGGATTCAAATTATCAGGAAAAAAAAAACAACGAACAAAAAAACTTAGGTGTTTCTTTTTTCTCTTATTGTAAATCTGTTGGCTTCTTGAGAAGAGAAAACCAAAGAAAACGAAACTAAGCAAACAAGAATAATATCTGCAAAAATAACCAAAACAGAGTTTTTAGTACTAAAAACAGAAATCTTGTTCTTCATTTGCTACAAAATATTTTCATACAACTTCTCTCACATCTCACACACCCTTTGTCACGGGGCCATTACTCTCTCCCCAAAAGATCAATCTGGTAGGGTGTGCAGCGCCACCCGCTTATAGCCAGGATTTGTCCTCTTCACATATCCGATGTGGGATTAAAGTCTGTGCCATTCTCCCCCACCCAATCCTGTAACGCCCTCGTCACAGTGGGCCCCCCTGCCTGCCCCAAATCCGGGGTGCTTGGCGAGACATTGGAGTCGGATCTGGATCGGCACTGATACCATTTGTCACGAGGCCATTACTCTCTCCCCAAAAGATCGATCTGGTGGCCTATAGCCAGGATTCGTCCCCTTCACATATCCGATGTGGGATTAAAGTCTGTGACACCTTACACTGAGGCTGCTTATATAGCAGCAAATTACAAAACAATGAATCTGAGTTGTTCACCTAATTCAACCACTAAAACAAGAAAACTATTAAGCCATGCTTCTTTTCCTTAGAATGAGAATTACCATTCCATTTTACCTAAAAGCAAAAATCTCAGCACATCAACACAAAATTTCCCTAAATTCTACTGCTGGGAGACAATTTTCAAACACATATATGTGGATGGCAGTTTTTGGACAAATTAGGTGCATTTGCATTGTCTTTGTTCCTCATAAATGCCCTGTCATCCAAATTTGCACAACTCTACCTGCAGCATTTGGCCTTGTGTGGCTCATGTAGATTGTTTTGTAATGAATTTATTAGGTCATAAGCAATCACTATAGTTTCAATTTTCTGCTTGAATACCTAACACAAGGATATGATATAGATAAATCTGGGAAAATGATTAGCATAAATGATTTGGGCTTACTGCGTCTGTGTGGACTTGATATCAGCTGCAAATGGCACAGTAATTGGGAAACTTTCTGTAAACTGGTAACTGGTAAGCATTGAATGCAACCATTTTATCTTATTTTGTTGTGGTTCACATGGTTTGCCTTTGTTATCTAACTACTAGGCAAAAGGATATTGATATATCACAGACAATGCTCCACCTTGATGTGTTGACTCTCAAATATAACCAAACATCCCCAACTCTTCTGATCACACATCACATGGTTTTGCTTCCCATTTAGTCCTACATGGTGGGATCTCCTTTGTGTATATATAAGCATGCCTAATGCCTTTGCCTTCTACGCCCATCCAAGAATCGTAATCTCTCTATTCCTCCAATTTTCTCTTCAAATCTCTTCTTCTTAAGTAACAAGATGATAAGTGCCAAGAAGCTTATCAAATTCGCGAGAAAATGGAAGAAGGTGGCTGCCATCAGGCGAAAAAGAATCAGTTTGCCAAAAGCCACTGGAGCTACTGGTACAAGCGGTTGCAGCACATCTGCAAAAGCTGAGAAGGGTTGTTTTGTGGTGTACTCGGAAGATCAAAAACGTTTTATGCTTCCTTTGGAGTATCTCAACAATGAATTCATCAGAGAGCTCTTCGACATGGCAGAAGACGAGTTCGGACTGCCAAGCAATGGGCCTCTCACATTACCATGCGATTCGGAGCTTATGAAATATGCAGTTGAACTGATCAAACAGAGAGTTACTAGAGATGTAGAGAGAGCATTATTGACTTCCATAGCAAGCAGTTGCTGTTCACTGCCTTTACATCTCCAACATCAAGTCCCAAGCCATCAATTACCTATTTGCAGCTTTTGAAGCTTCATAGTTAGACATATAAGCAACACATGTATCATGACAAAATTATGTACATTGACAGTCAGAAAATTTCATGATCAATAGAAAATTATTTTCATAATTCTTCCGGAAAAGATATGTGGTGTTAATAATATTATTAGTTACATGATTAACCCCTTGTTTCATTACTCATAATTCTGCTTTTGACTACAACTAATTAAAAGGATTCAACAATGATGTAAATTTAATTCAGAGAAAATTACTATTTACAGATGATTTGTGGACGGATGGCCAATAGCCAATGCCGTTACCAACTCAACCGATTGAGAGAGAGAGGCCCATGCTTTTAAGATAGGAGTGAAGGACTACCAGTAAATGGAGCCTATCACATAATGCCTTTTGAAGGCATTTCCTTGCCTTGTCTAACGAAGAGAAGTGTCCGCCTGCCCTTAACTTAGGGAGGGTTAATGAGCTTTTACATATTGTACTAGTACTTTTTTGAGGTTCAAAAATTATACCATCAATCTCATTTATTTTATCATATTCTACTAATATATTATTTCGTTAAATTTTCTGTTAAAAAGATGTTAGATTGTGTGAAATGATGAAGAGAAATTACTATTTATCCATTAGATTTGATCCATTGTATTAGTATCTCTAATTAAAAGAAAATATTTTTTCTGACTAACAATGTCTTAAATTTAACAAAATAATTATATAGTTCAATAAAAATAAAACATAGATGGTCAATCATATAATTTTTAAATCTCAAAAGTACTAGTACAATATGTTATTTCTCATAATTTTCTCTTTAATTAAATAGAAAACAACTACATCGATTGTTTCCTTGAGCAAAATTTATTTTGGATAATCATCATGCCATGATGTCTAAGAACTGTTTTGCCTATGAAAAAATTGCCATGTGATGGTGTCTCACTCATAAAAAGACATCATAATAAGCACTTAGCAAAAGGATATATATTTCAAAAGTTGAATCTGTTAAGCACTGCCAGCTTTGCCATGTGATGGTGTCTCACTCATAAAAAGACATCATAATAAGCACTTAGCAAAAGTATATAAGAAGTTGAATCTGTTATAAATTGACCGTGACCCACCAAATTATGTACATTGCTGTTAAACCACTTAGCAAAAGGATATATATTTCACACTTCTATGCTCATCTTTCTGGCATGATCCTCAAACACAAGTAAACATGTAATCCTCACTAACTGCCTTTCTCAACTACCGATCACATGGTTCTGCTTCCATGTAAGCCAGCATTGTGGGATCTCCAGGGAATAGGTTGTGTCTAGCCCAATGAATATATAATCAACTCGCGTACTTTGCCTTCTACCCATCACAAGTTTTGCATTCAGTATTCCTTCCCTCCTTTGCTTCTCCTCTTAAACTCTTTCCTTTCAATTTATAGACTAGCAAGATGCTCAGTGCCAAGAAGCTCCTGAAATTAGCAAAGAAATGGCAGAAGCTAGCTGCTGTCAGGCGAAAAAGAATCAGCTTGCCACAGAGTCTTGTAAGTACTGATGCGAGCAGTTGCAGCACATCAGGAAAACCCGGGAAGGGTTGTTTTGCTGTATACTCTGCGGATCGAAAACGATTTCTGCTTCCATTGGAATATCTTAACAATCAAATTATAAGAGAGCTGTTCAACATGGCAGAAGATGAGTTCGGATTGCCTAGCGAGGGGGCTATCACATTACCGTGTGAGGCAAAGCTCATGGAATATGCAATTGCTTTGATCAAACAGCAGGTCAATAGAGATGTAGAGAGAGCATTTTTGACTTCCATAGCTAGCAGTCGCTGTCCATCATCTTTCTATCTCCAACATCAATCAACACTCCAAATACCAGTTTATAGTTTCTGAAGAGCTACAATTAGATTTATTAATACAAATATACAACTGTACATTAACATATTTTATCAAGAATCTTGAAATTTTGGTTTTATCTATTTACCTCTCCATGCAAACAATTTTCATCATCACTAATAAGTAATGCAAATTTAGAACCCTAACCTCATAAATATTTCTTTGATACTTCTGTTGTATCTTTGTTCTTGTCTTCATAGCGTCCTCTCGGGAAATCTTATCCTGTAAAAAGATAATAACCGCATTTGACATGTGGAATGATAAACCATACAGATTTGTTGAATTCTTTCATGTTTCATATCATTAATCTGCTATAAAATTCCAATCTTTTGGAAGTTCACAGAATTCTGTGTAATTTACCAATTAAAAAAATTGTATGTTATCACATCATGTTTCTGCTTCAAACCTAAATTTAGTGAAAAACTTTAATCTAAGAGATGCGTTGAATCGATCTCAGAAATCCAAAGCTACAAAATTGGAATTTCACAAAAAATGTGATTTCGACTACCCCTGCACTTGCAAGTTATAAAGCAAACAAAATAAGAGATTTGGTTGCAACTTAAGATTTTCAAGCTTCAACGGAATAAGAAATCTGTAAATATATATGAATGCATAGCAATGTGATTTTTGTCAATAGCCCTGTTTGGCACTACAACAGCATTTTTAGAGAAAATTTTTTTATTTTAAAGTTTTTTAAGTTTTAAAAACTGTTTTTAGAAAAAAAAAAATAAATAGATATTTTTCCCAGAAATAGATTTAAGAAAAACAGTTTATAAAAAATTAAAAAAATCAGTCAATTAAATCAAAAAAATTCTAAACCTACTTTTTGGACAACTAACAGCAATTTCAAACATATCAGCATGGAGGGAATAATATTTAACCATTTGCCTGGACATTGAATCCCGAAAACATAGCACTGAACTCAGCGATCCCTAATCTTATAGTTTGCTAGCTTCTTTTTGTTTCTATAGTACATATTTAATTGGGTATGCTGAAACAAAGTGAACTTTAACTCTTCACAAGTCTCCAAAATGTTGTCTTCCATCCAGAGTAGCATCAAATCTACTTCTGAAATTACAAAAAAAAAAAAAAAACAAACAAACAAACAAACAAACACGACTTTGTGACCCACTATTTCCATACTTCAGTTGTCCAGTCACCAAACATGTTGGGTCCAACTTGAAGTCTCTCTTCCTCTGTGCATGTATATATCCACTTCATAATAAGCTTTGCACAACTCTGCCAGCTTTCACCAATCAATAATTGAGTCCCTTTATGTAGAAGGCTACTAATGGGACCATTTTAAGTTGTGGTTCACTCTCATATCATATATATTATGCCATCTAACTACTTGGCATAAGGATATTGATAAATCACAAATTATGCTCCACCTTGATGTGTCGACTCTCGAACATAACCAAACATCCTCTCCTCCCTCTAAAATCTTAACCACAAACCACATGGTTTTGCTTCCGATTTAGCCCTACATGGTTGGAGCTCCTTTGTGTGTGACCTTGTGAATATATAGTCATGGCTAATGACTTTGCCTTCCACAGCCATCACAAGATTAGCTTTTACCACTCCGAGAACCTCAATCTCTCTGCTCCTTCAATTTTTTCTTCAGATCTCTTCTAAACTAACAAGATGGTAAGTGCTAGGAAGCTTATCAAATTGGCAAGAAAATGGCAGAAGTTGGCTGCCATCAGGAGAAAAAGAATCACTTTGCCAAAAATCACTGGAGCTTCTGATACAAGCGGGTGCAGCACATATGCAAAAGCTGAGAAGGGTTGTTTTGTTGTATACTCTGCAGATCAAAAACGTTTTTTGCTTCCTCTGGAGTATCTTAACAATGAAATCATCAGAGAACTATTCAACATGGCGGAAAACATGTTTGGATTGCCAAGTGATGGGCCTCTCACATTACCATGCGATTCAGAGCTTATGAAATATGTCATTGCTTTGATCAAACAGCGAGCTACTAGAGATGTAGAGAGAGCATTGTTGACTTCCATAGCTAGCAGTTGCTATTCATTGCCTTTCCATCTTCAAAATCAAGCAACAAGTCATCAATTAGCAATTTGCAGCTTCTAAAGAGCTATAATTTTATAAACAACACATGATAGAAGTATATACTGATACATTTTATGATTAACTCTCAAAAAATTTCTTTCTGTTTCAATTTATCTTTTCTCATTGGAAAATTTTTACATGTCGAAATACATGTGCAAGTGCTCAAAAATTTAACCATGACATGCCATTCTAATTTTGAAGAATCCTATGACCAAGCTTATAGAATACCATTTTGTTATTCCTGTCTTGCAGTCAGTTATCTTTCCTTGAATTTCAAATGAATAGTCAAGATTCTAGACTTTGAAGAACACCACACAAACTATATATGCAAAATATTATGCTTTGCTAAAGATATTAATTGCTAATCTTCGTGTACATAACAAATTTGCAAACAATGAAAATCTTAGCATAGATCACTAGGTGCATTTTGCTAACTGAAATGCTACAAAGCTTTGGCCGTGGAGAATCTGTGATTCGTGACTCACCATAAAAACCAATAGTTCTTGCAGTGTCCGTGAACCAAAAGATTAAATGAGATCAAAACAAAATTTCTTAAAGATGGCTTTTTTTCCATTAAATTTTCTTAAATTGTACTGAATCCACACGGATGATCGTACTATCAGCATATCTCAGTAACAACATAATCAGACAGCTCAAGATGTCTGAAGAGATTGGGCTATCAGGTGAAGGTCCTATCAAATTGCCATGTGACTCAATATTGGATTACGTGGTTTAATTCACTCATCTAAAGAGGTCTAGCTATAGACATAGAGAAAGTTTTGCTTATGTCCATGGAAACCAGTTACTGCTCATTTTCTGTTGGTTTCCATCAACAACATAAAGGTCACCAATTACTCGTTTGTGAACTGAAGTTCTCCAATTCAGTAAATAATTTGTATTAGAGTAAACATTCAACATTCACAATGTAGAACAGATTTTGTTCAATGAAACAACATTAGCAGGTAAATTTCAAGATGATTTTTTTAGTGTTGACAGTTCCCAGACATATTAGGTCCAATTATTTCCATATGTTTCTACCCTATATATAAATTATACAACCAAACTTGTACAAACCTGTCAGCTTTGGCTCTTGCATACATAATCATTAAATGCAGCCATCCAAAGTAGAACCTGCAATAAATTGGTCATGAGATGACCAACCAATTTATGTACATTGTTGTTAAACCACTAAGCAAAAAGATATAGATTTCAAGCATCTATGTTCCTCTTTCTGGCTTGATCCGCAAACACAAGTATACATGTAATCCTCATAACAATCTCTCTCAACAACCTATCACATGGTTTTACTTCGATGTAAGGCAGCATTGTGGGATCTCCAGGGAATAGGTTGTGTCTAGCCTAATGTATATATAATCGACTCGCTTACTTTGTCTTCTACCTATTACAAGATCAGTATTCAGTATTCCTTTCCTCCTCTTAAAATCTTTCCTTTCAATTTATAGACTAGCAACATGATCAGTGCCAACAAGCTCCTGAAATTAGCAAAGAAATGGCAGAAGCTAGCTGCTGTCAGGCGAAAAAGAATCAGTGTGCTACAGTCTTGGAAGTACTGATGTGAGCAGTTGCAGCACATCAGAAAAACCAGAGAAGGGTTGTTTTGTTGTATACTCTGCTGATCGAAAACGATTTTTGCATCCTTTGGAATATCTTAACAATGGATTTATAAGAGAGATTTTGAACATGGCAGAAGATGAGTTCAGATTGCCTAGCAAGGAATCTATCACGTTACCATTTGAGGCAAAGCTTATGGAATATGCAATTGCTTTGATAAAACAATAGGTCAATAGAGATGCAGAGAGAGCATTTTTTACTTCCATAGCTAGCAGTTGCCGTCCATCATCTTTCCAACTCCAACATCAATCAACGCTCCATCAAATACCAATTTATAGCTTCTGAAGAGCTACAATTAGATTTATAAATACAAACTTTCAAGTGTACATTATATATATTTTATCAAGAATCTTAAAATTTTGTTCTTATTTATTTACCTCTCCATGGAAATAATTTTCATCATCACTAATAATTTAAGCAAATTTAGAATACCTAACCTCATAAATATTTCTCAGTTGCTCCTGTTGTATTGTTGTCCTCATCTTCAAAGCCTCCTCCCTGTATATTTTTTACTGCAAAGGGTTATAACCACATTTGACATGCTGGATGACACAGCATACAAATTTATTGAATTCTTTCATGTTTCTTATCATTAATCTGCTATAAAATTCCAATCTTTTGGCAGTTTACTGAAGTTCTAGTATTGGCTGATAGAAATTTATGAACGAAATGAGAGTTACTAAAAAGGCTTTAGTCCTGATTAACTAAACCACATTTAGACCCCTGGTCTCTAACTAAGACATATCTAAACCATATTTAGACCCTGATTACCTACCTTGCTAGCAGCCATCTTCGCATCTCGCAGGATGAGCAGACCCTTCTCTCTACCTTATCTTGAACTCTATGTAATTTACCAATTCAGAAAACCTGTAAATTACTGTAAATTATCACATTACGTTTCTGCTTCAAACCTAAATTTAGTGATAAACATATATCCATGAGATGGGTTTGATCAATTTCAGAAATCCAAACCTATAAAACTAGGAATTTCAAAAACAATGTGATTTCATCTGCCCCTCCTCTTGCAAGTTACAGAGAAAACAAAACAAGAGACTTGATTGCAACTTCTACTCAATCAATTATGAGAATTCTACTTCAGCTCACTGAATAGAAATTTCAAGTGTAAATACACATGAATCCATATCCATGTAATTACGTAAGCATGAATATCAGTATGAAGGGAATAATATTTAACCATTTGCCTCAAAATTGAGTCCCAACAACATAGCACTTGACTCCATGATTCCTAATCTTATAGTATGCTAGCTTCTTTTGTTTCTATAGAGTCAAGATCTCTAACCTCAAATATCTTGTTTCATTCATGCATTGTTTAATTCCAATGTCATTTTGTTGGTTATGTACTAAACCCTTTTTAGAAGGTAGGCCGCAATAAATCAAGGATCTCTTGCTATATAAACACATGCCAACAAATTCCATACCTGTTCGCTGTAATTGCATGAAAAACTCCGGAAAAATTCAGAACTCTTCAAAACAGTACTAGAATTCCAAAACATTGGTGCTTAATCCAAATTGGCATCCAAATCTGTTTCTAAAAATAAGAAACACATAAATGATTTGTAAGCATCAGTTTCATATATAGGTTTGGCAGTTACCATACATATAGGGTCCAACTTGAAGTGTCTTTTTCAGCAACATCTGTGTCCACAATTCTGCCATTTTCATTCTGCACAACAGGAGGCATCAACTAATTAAAAATCTCACATCTTTTCTCTGTCAGTTTTTATTTGCTGGTTAAAGAGATGGGATAGATTTTAAGACCAACAATTCATTTTAACATAATAGAGATCACTCCGTGCCACAATCAACAGTAAGTTGTTGACTCACTAGGTACTGCAAATTTTTTCACCAGACTACTGTTACAAAATTGACAGAGGACCAAAGAAAAACATCTCCGACAATTATCATACACAAGGTGTAGTCTACTAGCAGATCAACTGAATTATGAGTGACCAATCAAGATTATGTAAGTGGTAATGAGTGAGAAAAGCCAGACCCAACTAATTAATCAATAAAGGAAAACCAGGTGATATAACATATCAAATTTATTAACTTTTCTCAGATATTGATGACTGTTGAATGTATTGATTAGTGTTTAAGGTGTATGCCTGATGCTTAATTTCTACCCTATCTCTCTCACAGGCGCACTTCTTCTTCCTTTTCTCCTTGCTTTCTATTCTAGATCTCCTTGCTGAATTTTAATTTATTCATAACCAACTCTTTTTTGGGTTATAATTTATAAGCCCTAAAATCCCAGATTTTTAATCCATTTCTATCAAAACGGCCCCTAGCGTAGATATTGAAAATCTACGCATATTCACCTTCTACAAATTCCTTGAAAGCATAAGATAGAGATAGATAGATAGATTAGTAATAAGACTTTAAACTATTGAAGCCAGGACATCTAATCCGACAATGAAGCCTTCAAAATCACCAAAGGAAAGTTACAATCTATTAAGCATGAACTCCAAATAACCCCAGAAGAAATCCTTAAAGTGACAAAGAAATTATATTTCAATATAGCATAAATATTTTGTTAGTTTGAGTTTATTACAATTCCATTCAAAATCTTCACAAACCAATATCATGCGCCAAGGCAAAAGAACAATCTAAAGTCATAAATTACAAAAGTGAGGTTCAATCGGTGGTAGAACAATGAACTAACCGAAACAATATCGAGCGCCTTTGGCTCATCCCTGTCTGAGCCACTGCCATCAGCAGTGAGAATACTTTGTTTTCCAAGACTGGAATTGAAGGAGGATGCCACAAGAGCCGCTTTTCTCTTGCAAGCATACTGTATATGACTAAACAAGACTACCAGATCACCCCCCATGTCAATTCCTCCCTTACCCAAGCATTCCACCAACGTACTATAACCATTATCACTACTCGCAGAAGAACCCACTAGCGATCTTACAATAAACCCACCACGAGAACCCATTCTAGGCCTGAAATACTAACAGCTCCCGAGAAAAGCTTAATTTTTTGGCGGGAAAAGGGGAAATTTTGAGAAGAAATTTCGAGACTTTGAGGGGAAAATGAAGCTAGGTAAATAGGGTATATAGGTAAGACAGAAGATTGTATAGTATATATTAGTTTGTAAAAGAATTGGTTAGAAAGTAAACATTTCTGGTAAATGGTACTTATGAAAACGATCAGAAATTCTTCAGCTTCAAAAGAAAAGCTATAGACTTTCCCTTTTGGGTACTAAGAATGTGAGGGTATGAATTACATATTTTAAGAACACAAGATTAGAAAATCTAAAAGGATAGGATACAGAAATGAAGCAGATAATAAGCAAAAGATTTTGGAGGAAGAGAGGTGAAGAGAGTTTGAACAGGAGAGTGCGAGATTCGTGCGTCAGTCACTTTGTGGGTTGTTATGTAATGTATCACTAAATTTCTTCACAACCATGGGCATTTTTACAAAATTAAATTTTGGTAACCAACGAAGGACGTTCATCAATTATCATTATTTTTTAATTTATAAATTGATCCGGTATAATTTTCCAGATTTATAAATTTATTATTTTATACTTATAGATTTATTATTTTAAAATTTATTATTTAGAAATTATAAGTTTATCGTTTATAAGTTACAATTTTATCTTTTATAATTTATAAATTTATCGTTTTCGATTTATAGATTTATCATTTAAAAATTATAAATTTATCTTTTAGAATTTTTAAGTTTATCATTTATAATTTATTGTCTTTGCAAATTCATCATTTACAATTTACAGATTCATTATTTACAATTTTTAGATTCATCATTTTAAACTTACAAGTTCATCTTTTTAAATCTACAGATTCATCATTTAGAACTTACAGGTTTATCATTTATAATTTACTGTTTCATCACTTGTAGATTCATCGTTTACAACTTGCAGGTTTATCGTTTTTAACTTACAAATTTATCCTTTTGAAGTTACAGATTCATCGTTTTAAATTTACATATTAATCACTTATAGGTTTACCGTTTATATCTTATAAGTTTATCATTTGCAAATTCATAATTTTTACTAAATTCATCGTTTTTAATTTCTAGTAACTTAATTGATTCTCTATATTACTTATTTTTAATTCAAATATATTTATTTTCAACCATTTTCTTTCAAAAAATCAAAATTAAATATTTTTATTTCAAAAAATAATTATCATTATAATATTTAAAAATACTAAAAATAAAATTAAATATGCAAATTAAAAAATTTCTCTCTTTAAAAACAAATTTAAAATATACAAATTTTTTTTCCTTTATCTCCATGGATAAGAAAAAAAAAGGGAAAAATAAGAATAAAAAAAAAAAGAGTATACTGAAAAAGAAGAAGAAGAATATAATAGAAAAGATAAATTAATAATATATGAAGTATCATGCATTTGAATTTATGATATAATTGTGGTACTTTTTATGAGAATATGATGAGCCTATTATCACGATCCTAGATTTTAACTAGCAATCGTGCGGGCATTTAGCACGGTCCGTTGTACTAAGTATGTCTTCTAAACCGACAAAACACTTCAAAGAGAATAGAAAGGAACTTAGAGATTTAGAGGATCCAAGCATTTCAAGCAATACAAAACATTCTCACATCGGATAAATGAAGGAAATGAGTCCTGGTTATAAGCGGGTGGCGCTGCACATCCTACTAGATCGATCTTTTGGAAAAATAGTAATAGCTGTGACACTATGCTCAATATAGCAACTTCGTGGCCGAAGGCCACCATTCAACTGGACTGGGTTTATATTCGACACACAAGAGTGAACCCCTACCTCTAGTATGTCGCTCATGATTACCAGACTATAGATTATCTAAACGGAATCTTGTCTTTATTATAGAATTTCAAAGGTTCTCTTTCTTCCTTTTATTTTTTTATTTTCCGAATTGCTGATAATAATAAAAACAATGGTTTAACTTTTAGGTATTCAATTATCTCTTAGATTTTGATGTTTCTTTGGTTTTATCTTAAGGTATCCAATAAAGTGAACTCACTTGTTCACAAGCCTACCCTCGAAATTGAAATTTTTTTTACCATAATGCAAATTTTGCTATAAGCCATAATCAGCAAATATATAAAAAGATGAAACATCAATAATATTTATCAAAAAACTATTACTATTTGTTTGACATATTAATATACTGATGTACATATTAGAGTAGGAAACAGATGTTAGCCTGGTGAGCATGAGCTCTCACAAGTTAATAATTTAATTTTTGGCAGGATGCAATAAGGTCTTTGGATGAAATACATGTACTTATCCTGTTGTTTCTTCTTGACTAGTCTAACATATGCACAAGAAAAAAAAATCAATAGCTGATAGAGACATATCAACTTAATTAGGACATCTACAATTTATCTTTCGCACTTGAAAGTGGAAATCTTCTTCAGTTCGGTTTGATTTTGAGTGATTATTGAACTGGGTAATTGGAAAAATGGTTTCTCAAACTGTTGATCTTTTGAAAAACGAGCTCCCACTTGAGCAGGAGACTGTGGTTTTGCCTGAAGATCGTGTGACTGGCCTTGTTCTTGTGGATATCATTAATGGATTTTGCACTGTTGGTGCCGGAAATCTGGTAATTGATTATCTTGAGACTTATTTCTCTTTCTTTTCTTTTCCTTTTCCCCCCTTCAAAAGACAGCTTTGATATTATGAAACAATAACATGATTAGTTGCCTCGATAATTTCATATGTGTGATTGGTTTTCAGGCTCCAAGAGAGCCCAACAGGCAGATCTCAGGAATGATCAATGAATCAGCAAGGCTGGCCAGGGTTTTCTGTGAGAAGGGATGGCCTGTTCTTGCATTTCTTGATTCCCATCAGCCAAACAAGCCCGAGGACCCATATCCACCTCACTGTATCACGGGCACTGATGAATCCAACTTAGTCCCTGGTACTTTGTTTCTCTTGTTACTTATAATGATCAATCTCTTCACCTCTTTATTTTCCTTGCTTAGTTGCTTCCATATATTTGCAGCTTTGCAGTGGATAGAGAAAGAACCAAGTGTAACGATCAGACGCAAAGATTGCTTTGATGGATTTCTGGGTTCAATTGAAGATGATGGCTCCAATGTTTTTGTAGATTGGGTGAAGAACAATCAGATCAAATCTGTAAGTATCTTGCTATTATATATGATTTTGTGTCAGCTGAAACCAGCACTATTTTTACTGTTATCATCTAAAGATTAATTGTGGCTACTCAATTATTACAAATTGAAAATTTAGACTACAGCTAAAGCCTTAAGAAATAATAATAATAATAATAATAATAATAATAATAATAATAATAGATATCAGAAGTAATAATTTTGTTAATAATCTGTTATGGTGCAGATACTGGTTGTAGGGATATGCACAGACATTTGTGTGCTGGATTTTGTTTGTTCAACATTATCGGCCAGAAACCGCGGATTTCTGAGCCCTCTTGAGGATGTAGTGGTGTATTCCGGTGGCTGTGCAACCTTCGATGTGCCTCTGCATGTTGCCAGAAACAACAAAGGTGCTTTAGCTCATCCTCAGGTAATGTTGTTCCAGAAGCGGAGTCTTTAATCAGCACTTTAATTGTGGTATAGATTAGCCAACAATCAGCAGAGATTATGAATTTATGAATCATTTTCTTACAGGAGCTGATGCATCATGTTGGGCTTTATATGGCAAAAGGAAGAGGAGCTATAATAGCAAGTGAGGTGTCAGTGGGAGGATCGAGGAAACTGTGAATCCATCATCATCTCATCTCTAGTCTGCCTAAAAATAATTGAGTTTTGTGTTAGAATACTTAGCCATAGTACTATTACAAAATCATGTGTATTTTTTTCTGCAACATACATATTATCTACAATGGTAATGATATTTCATCACATTGGAATCCTCTTATGCTTAACCCTGCTTGCCAAATGATAAATTGTAATTTGAATCTAATTAGTCTGACTAGAGCTTAAATTCTAACATCGACTAGTTAATTCATGCACAAAAATATCGTCTCATCTAGTTCATATATATATATATATAACATTTAATGTTATTTAATACTACAATTTATAATGACTACTTATAGAACTGTAATCATTAGAAAAAAAAAAAAAAAAACTCTCCATATATGTATATGCATCAAAATAATAATATATTTTGATAGAGAAAACCAAATTTCACTTTTGCAAACCTAAAATGGAAATATTTAGAATCTATCAGAGAGACGTTCCAGTTAGCTGTTAAATGAGGAGAAGAATCTATCAGAGTTTGATATGCCATTGCAAGACATTTCTTAAGTGAATGCCTTGGAGTGCAATTATTGATATTACCCAATGATCACACAAATTTCAAAGGAGATCAAATGAAATTTAGTTTTTGAACTTAAAATTATTGAGATTATCGCATTCTTCTCTTGTGTTTAAAATCCGACATCATTTTAATTTTATTTGATAGCCAGGTTGGCATCAATAGGATGCTGCTAACTGATCTCCATGGTTTCACTAGCTTGTCAAGTTTAAGTGAGTTTAAACGTCTAATCCAATATAGATTTTTTATCTATTCCAATATAGAATTTTTCTTAAGCTGAAAGCTAAACCACCATTGTATTGTATACATAATTTTATCCCATGATTACCAGTGACTACCTTTTTTTCTTCTGCCCCTGCCGAAAATCTGCTAATCAATGACACTCTGCACAGTGCACACTATTTTTGTTTTTCATAGCTATAAATAACACTTGCATCCTCATTCTCCATACAAAAAGCTATGGTTCAATTCGTAACAGAGAAAATACCGTGAATTGTCTTATACTGTTGGGTTTCCTAATGAACGAATGGACTTATGTGAACTGGGATACCTTCTGCAAGCAACTAAAATAGAAAAACAAGTTTTTACAGAAATATGGGTAAGCTACATTTTAATTCATATATCGTAAAGAACAAAAGAGCATAGAACTTGATGGTAAACAAGCTCATCAGACCACTGTTATCCAAAGATGAGCCCTTCAACAACTCTTGACTACATTAGTCTACATCACAGGCTGCACGCGCCCAGCCGCATACCATTATCACTAGCACTTCAGAATTTTGAAAAACAATTCTAGTTGAAGCTAACAACCTCGTGTTGTATTGTAAGACAAACTCATATTTGCAGAATAAAATTAGAGGTCGAAAGAGAATTAAAATGAGATTAAAAAAAAAATCCAAGTGCCAGCAGCTGGAAGACTTTGCTCACAATTCGTGTAGTAGAAAACTGAACATCTACAGCATCTCCAAGCTTCTCGGTTAATTTCACTAGGTTAGTATGCTACAAAAGCAACGGTTAGTTGAGCGCAGATTCAACAAGCAAAACAGACTGCAAGACCTAATATCCCGGCAACAGGTACCATTTTCATCCAAGACTGCAGAACAAAAACCAGGAAAGACCTTATTAGGAAAATCTCTTTATAAAGAACATCCGTTGCCAGAATCCTAATTGTCGACTAAGAAATTACATTCCTTAAAAGAAACTTTATTCAAGAAAATCTAATGAGACTCGCACACAAGTGCAGATATCACAAAAAGTGACTCATTTTATCTAATAAGATGACAAATCAAATTAAGATGACAAATGCACAAAGACATAATATGAGGTAAAAATTCATAAAGGAAGAATAAGCTAAAAGAGAGAAATTTCATGATCACTAATAGAGATATAGATATTATAGTAACACAACCTTCACAAAGAAAGGGGGGTGTCACATTTGAGCAACCTTTTAGTGAGATGTAGTATTTCTCAATAATTACCTTGTATCACAGAAAGAAATGAAACCAGTCGATAATACATAAGATACTTCCAGTTAAAAACTCGGTCTCTCTCTCCAACAAAAATACAAAGGGAATCTGCAGTATCCCAACAGACAGGGCATCAAAACATACTGGCAGATTACATTAGCCAAATGGAAAGAGTAAGACAAGTAGTTACTGGATCTAGCCTATTTTGTGTTAAATATCTATGTAATTGTAATGCCCACATATTTCACCAAATCTTACTCTAATATTCTTAATAGTTGGTGATTATTTGTCAAATCTGTTTGTGGATGCAATATTTTCATGCATCAAAATGTTAAATTTGAAATCAATTGATTTCACAATAAACCTTTTGGAGTGCAAATAAATAATTCTAGAATCAACATTCACCAGAATGACAACAAATAACACTGAACTAAATGCTAATAGAACACCTTTCTAGATCAGAACATATGCCTATATTAGGACCTAGAAGCAGGTTAAAAAAAATCTGAAACAAACTAGCCTCTTGTTTAAAAAGAAAAGACCATAGATGACCAAAAAGTTCGAACTAGGAATTTCCTATTATTTGAACTATTTTTACAAAGAAAATACATACCTCATAAAAGGCAATAGAGAATAGATAAGCTTGAACATTATGTGCACAAGCATCCACTATTGAAGCCTCAGACGATTGAAGAACACCAAGAAGTGATATTCTGGAGCCCAGTATACAAACCCTACAACTGGTCCCCCTTTGATGTACTGCAGAAAATAAAAAATGTTGTGCTATCAATATCCGTTAAGGGATGAATGACGAATAGTTTCATAGGAACTGCATAGCATACGTGAAGGAAACAGCTAAACAAAACCAAAGATCAGCTGAAAACCTTTCCATCAAGAATAACAAGTTCACCATCAACCCATCGAGGATTCTTAAAACCAGGCTCAGCAAGCCTCCCTTGTCCTTTATACCGAGCAATCTGAATCAGAAATAGAGACCACAACAAGCTCTTCACTAAGGGAAAGATAAAAGAGAAAAGAGAGAAGGATCTAGCCAGTGCTGAATTCAAAACCAGAAGCTAACAACATACCACTCCAAATTCTTCGGGAATGATGCCTTTATGAGGAAGCTGATATCTATTTCCAACCTTTGCACGAAATGCCACCTAAAGAATGCAGTAAAGTAAAAATGTAAAATGCAATATACAGAAAGAAAAAAAATAACTGGGATAGATATACACTCAAAAATACCAACATTGTTCTGGCATACAAAATAAACTGCCTAGTTTTGCTTGGGGCCATCACAACAAGTTAGCAATATCATACAGTAATGCACAAAACAATCCAAGTTATCTGTCCCTACTCCCTATCAAATTATTAAGGACTATAATTATTTAAAGAAAAAAAAATGCCAAGCACCAAAGAGTGGACCTTCTACAATTTGTGCCTAAATTTGTAAACTTTATACAGCTGAAAGCGCTGAACATAAGCAAAAATTCATATGACGCTTTCCAAATTGCTAAACACAATATGGATCATAAAGATAACAGAGTGCAGGAACCCTGTTCATCCTTCACAAAGCACAATGTTAAATGCATGAAATTACCTGTCCAGCAGGTACATATGGATCACCAGTTAATTTTACAGCTTCCACATATTCATAAAACTCTAGATTAACAGGCTCATTGATTCCGCGATCATCTTGCCACTGACCAAATTTACGTTGCAGATGTATTACTTCAGATGTGTACAGCCCATGTGCTCCAATATATAGTCCTGAATCACACAGTACAAATACATTCAACCTTTGTTGAGCTCAGAAGACTAGAGCTTAGAGGATCAAAAAGAGGGTCCTAAAACATGTTAAAAACACCACATCACAAGCAGGAATCAAATAACATCTTGTACTGCTGACACAAGTCCAGATTTTTAACTTGAACTTCATGCACTCTTGCGATGTGATCATAGAGCAATAATTTCAGTATGTCAAATGCTTGAACAGTAAAATTTGGGTCTATTCATGCCTTCTAGTCACATGAACTGCATTTCCCATGATGAGCCAAATTTAGCAGTGGAACCATTTAGTCCACATATGAACTAAAGTGTTGGGAAAGAAGTGTGTATTATATCTGAACTCATGTCCATTAAATTAATAAACTGATTAACATGATCCATGTGTTATTCCAACAAAAACTGATACAATAAAACAGGAAGAAAATGTTTTGATGAGAAAAAGAAATCCCTCACTATGCCCATTAGTAGTGGTGAGTGTACTTCCCTACAACCTTGACCAAGTATTTACATATAAGCACACATGTACTAGTAGTTCCACCTCAACTCTGATTTAGCACCAAAGCTTAGTCAATTTACATGAGTGTGTAGATTCACATAATTCTTATTATTTTAAGTACTTTAGTGTATGACTCTTGTGCAGGCTCATGAATGCAACAATTGGGAGCTTAATTAATGAGAATAACCATTTAGAGGGTCTGGAGTTGCTGATATTTCTATCCGATGGAAAGTTGTTGACCCAGACATTGGTTGCTGGTTTTGAGCCTGACTCAGTGTAAAATTTATCAAGTCGCCAACATCTTTCAGCACCTGCACAATTGAAAGCAAGCAAATTATTCATCAGTATAAAACTTGACAACAAAAATTCTCTTAAGTTTCAGAGGTACACAAAGATATAACCAGCAGAAATTGAATCAACCTTCAAGGGAATCTTCTCCTTGCCAATAAATTTTGCAAGATCTAACATAATGCTGTCCACACTACGTTGACTGCGAAACTTGGCCTTTCTATCCACTGAGGCTGCATCCTTGGCACTAGACTCCTGCCAGTTGATATCTTTCTCCATAGAAAATGAAAATGACCTCCGTCCCTTTTTCTCTAGTTTAGCAGGCACTCTAAGTGACTCTTTAGTAGGCATACCTGAAAATTTCTGAGCAGGACTTCCAAAAAACACTTTAACTGAAATTTCACTAGGCCCTTCACTTTCAATGATCCCATTAGTAGCATCCATTTCAATCTCATCTCTTTCTTGGTCACTTTCACCCCTAATTTCATCTTCTACTTCTAGACTTTCTAATTCAATATCTTTCTCTTCATCTTCTTCATCCATTATCTGTTCTATCACCTTAGATATAAAATCCTTATCTACCTTTGCAGGTGCTGTCACTTTCAAAACCTTGACCTTCGCACCAGGAATCATATCTCGCAAAATATTTTTGAAACCAGGCAGTCCCTCAGTGAGATCAGACCCATCTTCTGTATCATCACTATCTTCAGTGTCTGATTCAGTGCTCACCACAAATAGATTGCCTTTATCTTGAGTTGGTCCTGGTGGATTCAACCAGCCGGTGGCACCTGGTGCTTTAGCAGATTCTGCTGAAGGGCCTTGGTGAAGTCCTTTTCTTTTCAAATACACAGCCTACAAGACCACATGAATCTCTTCAAAGAATTAGTTGCTAATACAAATTGAATCAGAAGTGTATAAGCATGGACAAGTAAATGCATCCACAGATGAAGATGTACAAACAAATAAGCGCCATGAATCTATCCAATGTCAATGATCCTTGTAAGCATGTATTATGTATACAAGTCCAAATATGCCAAGCATGCACATAAGGATTGATGTACATGATAAGCTAATTATATTTAAATGTTAAGAAGCTAATTAGATTTAAATGTTAAGAAGCAAGGCTTGAGTTTTAGATTCCCTCATGAAGCAAGGGATATTTCTGAAGTCAAGATAAATTGACACCAAAGAACAAAGCAGAAGGCATTTTTCTTCTTCCCATGGAGCAAAGTCCAAGTTGCAGTGAGTCTATGATTGACTTAAATCACAGTAACATCCATTGGCAATCTTCGCCACAACACTGAGACCATTGCAGATTTAATGCAACAGTTTTGGTCATTGCATGGCAATTTTTTCTCAAGATATAGCAAATTCCATAAAATTGCATAGATTTACAACAACCAACCAATATTAAAAGCAAATAACCAATATAGGCACATAGATGCACAATCAGGTAAATGTTCTGTCGATGTTTTGTAATTAATCATGTGAGCATAAAAAGTAGAATTATACAATATGTTGAAAAGGATCCCACATCGGAAATTTAAAGGATAGTAAAAAGAGTTATAATTATAATCACTGTTGTTAGAATCGTCCGATTCTCGATTCGAATCTTCCGAATCGATACGATTCCTATATATAACGATTCGAATCTATAGTATGAATCGAAATTAGCATGAATCTATAGCGATTCGCATGAATCTATAGCGAATCGCAAGAATCGATCGAATCAACCGATTCTATCAATTCATATAAACAAATAAATATTAAGCAGAGTGAGGAAACTTATAGATAGAGAAGGAGAAAACAAAGAATCTACTAACTCTTCAAGCTCGGTCGCGATATCTGCTGAGTCAAGAGAGTTACAAGTGAGGAATCAGCGATAGCCTCCACGAGCTTGAGATTGAAGTAATCAATATGAAAAATCAAGAAAAAAATTTATGAGAAGGGTTTGGAAAAGGAATAATAGTGGGGTGTGCAGGTTTAACTAAAGGCCACAACGGGGAATGATGGGGTGTTGGGGTGTATAGGTTTAACTAAAGGCTATAAAGGGGAATGATGAGATGCATAAATAGAAGATATTTACTAATATGCACAGAGGGTAGGATCAGGCATGAGATAGAGAAAGAGAAAAAGGAAACTTATTGTATAGTTTGAGAGAAAGATTAAGATAGTTAAATCCAATAGTAGAAAATGATAGACACGCAGCCTATAATATTTTACTCTAATTGCCATTAAATTTTCAAATTATTTTTTTTATTAGGCGTTTGATTTGATATGTTCTTAATATAAAATATGTTCTTAAAAATGAATATATATTATTTCTAATTAATTATCAATTTAAACTGAATCTTACGATTCAATTCGATTCTTGATTCACAATTTACAAAATGACAAATTCGATTCTCGATACGAATCTCGATTTAACAACTATGATTATAATATAACTAACTTCAAACAAGTCATTTTAAAGTAATGGTGAATCCATAATTATCAAGTCTAATTGTCTAGACTTATTCTAATATGTTATTAAAGTCATATGAGGACTAATCACTATATGACCGTAGACTTTTTGAATAAAATCTGAGGCTCAAGAAGTGGAAAGACTTATATCAAATATTAAGTAAGTTTGTGGCTCAAGAAAAAATAAAAAGCTTAGACAGATAAAAAAGGTGGATTAAGCAAGTGACAACTGGACCAAGGTCAATTGTACTTGCGAAAGAGTGTTGAAAATAATCCTACATTGGAAATTTAAGGGATAGAAGAAGGGATTATAATTGTGTTATAACTAACTTCAAATTGACTTTAAGTCATTTTAAAACGAATATACAATTATCAAACTCAACTGTTTAGACTCATTCAATTCTAATACGATCTAACAATAATTTGCAAAAGAGACATTGCAAAACAGTATACATTTTAAATTCTGATTTTGCAAAGAAAACCCCAATAACTTGTATTTAGTCTTATAAGCTCATTTCTAACTTTGGGCAACCACAAAAAACATGTTGGCTCTTTGAATTTGTATGAATAAATAATGGATGTACAACATAACCATATTAAGGCAAATTATTATTTTCTTTTTTTTTTTCAAATATCCTTTGAAACACTTCAAATTCAGTCCACACTCAACAGTTAAAACTTGTAAACCACTAAACATGCAGGTAGAGAAATTTCAGACTTAACAGAAGAAAATGATCTGAACTTAGCAAAATTACAACGAGAAACCCAACCATGATATTCTATCCTGAAAATTTCATGATACAAGCCAGCTTCATAAATTAATGAATTGACCATTTCAAATTAAACATAAGTGATTAGGAGGAAAAGGAGGACTGAACTGAAACATGAGAAAATTATATTTGCAGGAACACAACGGCACATAATGCCATACAGAAAGAAATGAATGCTAGATTTATCTGCCACAACAATCTCTTAAGTGACTAAAAAACTCTGTGGTATCCCTACTAGCTCTAAAAGATAGATGGCCAAATATGTTAGATTTTTCATTCAAGAAGAGAAATTAATGTATGAGGATACTGCCTTACACTTCTTCTCTTCAAGATTTTCATCTTGTATGCATGCTGGCAATAAACGCCTCTTCAGTGCCTCATGTGCTCTTTTACAGTATTGCTCATTAAATAAATACACTGCCTCTCACAAGTCAAAAGTTCTAGTGTGTTTTAACCTATGTTGCTTGGACTTGGGTAAGAGTATCTAATACAGGTACATATCTAAAAGTTTGACTTCTTATTTTTTAAAATTTAGGATATGTTAATACGACTAAAAATATCCCAAATTAGAATACAAGTACGGGAATATGCCAATATATATAAAAATGTAAATATTTCAATTTTCAATATATAATAATTTAAGTTAAAAGATTGATCAAATTATAATATTAAATTGTTAAATAAAATAAAATTGGATAAAATATTTCAAATTATAAACTTAAAGTCTAAAATTCAAACTCCAACAAACAACAAAATGATAATTCTACGTCTATTTAAATTGTAAATCAACCCACGTTTGTTATATAGTCTATATTAATCTTTGTCACCACCATAAATCTTTGTAGAAGTATCCACTTTTAAAGTGAACAATCTGGTAAGGATCCCATACCCATACCAGTGTCTTACCCGAAGGACACAAGTACTTCTTCAAAAATGAAGTGTCCGAGTAACATAAATTTTAACTTATTAAGTGAATGAACTGTATAAAAAGCAAAAGAGAGAATCACCAAGGGTACCTGCTGCTTGTATTCGCCATTTTTATTCTTTCTAAGGAAGATCTCAAACATAGGGACACCAAATGCTGCTGTAGCAAGCTGTCTGAAAAGAAAAGATAATTGAGTAACCTCAAATATTATAGAAAGAACATTTGGCAGTCAACACATGAAGTAACAAGGCTGATTGCAAAATGGCTTCACAAGAAACGCTTCAAACAATCCATGCATCAATTGAATTATTTAGGGTTGAATATCCATATATTCAATCAAAAACTGTACTAAGCTGTACCAAGACATACAAATGCACTTAAGATCAACTAGACACAGCAATCTAGGCCAGAATATTCAGACAGCCAAACCAAGTAGCATACAACAAAATTAGTAATTTTAGGCAAAAACAACTTGAACAAGGGGAAATAAAAAAATTGCAAAAACATTAACATGAATGAGAAAATGCTTTCTAGGCTTTGTTACACTACCTATGAATGAGAAATGAAAATGAAAAGTTTTTACAGGCATGTAAACAATTACCGAGGACTATAACTCCTTGCCACATATCTTCCATGTTCTGCAGTAATACGTATAATCAGACCATAAGGATCATGAATATCTTCGGAAATGCCAGACCACCATCCGACCTGGATACAAATATCATTGAAAAAACAATAATCATTAAGTGCACTTATACAGAGACCAACATAACAACATAAATCAAACAAAATTACTACAAAGCCTCAAAGCATAAGACTCAAAAGATTGTTTTACTCAATAACAGACTATGAAAGGACATCACCCCCACTACCATAAAGGATACACAGCTTGACCTTCTCACACTAAACAACTCATGGCTATGAATAAACGCAGGGAAATAAAATGAAATACCATAGTCTGTTATGTCTTCACTAAAAAGTTTTAGAACATCTAAAAATATTTTCACAGCCACGTGCTATCCAAAAATCTAACATTTGCAGTAGGCATCATTAGCATCCAGAAATAAATTTGACAGAACGTAACATGAGATCGCAGCATCCTCATGCACCATTATCCATAATTAATTTTTCCCTAATAAGGCTTCCAATTGGATGACAGATGATGAAAATCATTCAATTGTGAACAATAAACGCCGATTCAAGGGTTAAGTACGCACCTCAAAATGGCTGTTAGGATGTCTGGCATTATTGAAAAAAATAATATGAAATTGTGTGTTATAACAAAGTTGGAATGTGCATATGCATAACAAAAAATCACATTTACTCACCAATCCAGCACAAGCATTATCTCGCAATAAAGCTGCATCCCCGTAACGCTCTTCTGCCACTGCTCTCTGAAGAAATCAAAATAATAGAGAGTTAGAAGTAAAATGACCCTTTAATATCCCTTCCCCTCTACCAAGCTGAAGAAACCAGAGCAAGAGGTTGAATTACATACATTCAGCTGTGACATCACTCTGCCAACAGCATCATTTGTAGCCGCAGCTGCAATTGCCACCTTGAGCCTAGCTGCATCCTCATAATCCTCTCTATTTACAGCATGACTCAATTGTGACTGCAGAGAGATAAAACTTTCGGCATGCAAATAACAATAAAAGGGTATGAACTTCTACAAAGAGAAATGTTACCGATATTTTATTTTCAACACTTTCTTAGACACTTGCTCTATAATTGGCCCACATTATTAAGTTTAATTTATTAAATAAAGTAGCAAAATTTGTAAATTAAAATTTTGATGATGTGGACTAATTATAGAGAAGTGTTCAAAAGAACGTGTTGGCAACATTTCTCCTTCTACAAATTACAGGGCCCTAAAAATTCTCCACATTATCTGTTATTTAAGTGCTTTTTAATAATGACCGCTTCTCAACATTTAAGAATTGGGGAAAAAAACGTTTAAAATTATATGGTGTGTTAGGTGGCCACTTCTTTCATCATCATAATATTGCAATGGTGATCTTCGCCAAAAATTAAAATCGTTACTATGATGATCAAATGAATGGAACTTAAGAGACCCATGAATCTTCTTTTACAATCGAGATAAATAATAATTACAAAGTCATTAAGGGCATTCTGCGCAGATGATGGACCAAATGCTTTCAAAATGCCCAAAACTAAACTGTGAAGTTAAAAGTTTCCCCTCCCACCAAATACCAAATTAAAATAAAAATAAAAAAGTACCGGTTTCCTAACGGAATAGACTCCTTTTACAATTTCGCTTTCTCATACTCCTCCAATTTCTCATTTTTTCAGTAATAGAAACAGCTATCAACAAAATGGTGTACCCCCAATCCTAAAATAATATATATATTTAAATTCTCGAAATAGCTCCAGGTATATGCCATTAAATACGATATAAAATTGTAAAGAGTACCTTCAAAATGGAGACGATATGCTCTTGCTCATCAATTTCTACAAAATGCCTTCTCCATCTGTCCCAATCCCACTCTTCTTCCATCGCCTCCCTCTTCCCATCCCCAACAGATCCATCCTCCACCTCTTTCTTATGCGGATTGATATACGACTGAATCTGTTTGATCGCGCTCTCAATAAGACTTTGAAGCGCAGAATCCCATCGCCACTGAGTGGAAGGACCATCAGAAGAAGAAGACGAGTTACTGCAGCGACAAGAAGAAAAAGAAGAAAAAGAATGATAATAAGCGCAATAATCAGAAGCCCTGGAGAAGGAGTGAAAGGGAAATGGAGGAGTAGGAGAAGAAGATATAGAAGAAGGGTAAGATGGTCTTTTGGCAAGAAAACTGCGGTGGCATCTGAAGAAGAGTTTGTGGGAAGGAGTTGGCGGTGAACTTGAAGCCATGAAATGCGCGAAAAGAGAGAGAGAAAAAGCAGGTGTTATGTAGAGAGAAAAAGCTCAGTGGTTGATTGATAAAAATGGGCATGCGAAGAAACGAAAGATAAAAGGAAATAGAGAGAGAATCTGTGGGTGTAGAGATTAGAGATTGTGGTTGTGGTTGTGGGCTCAAAAGCTTAAGGGATCATAGGGTGACTCCCAGAGAAAACTTACGACAAACACATATGTTTGGTTTTTAATGGATAGAGAGAGAGTCGGTAGACCGGAATCAACATTTTTCAAGGATAATATTAAAAACAAAAATAAAATAAAATTCAGCTCCTTTTATAATTTAAACCCTAACTTTTACAACTTATTTCAATTAAACCCTCAGCAGTTTCCTAATTTCCAATCATCTGTGATCATTTATACCATTTTTCTTTTCCAGATCACATCTATTAGCTGGCATGTTTTAGAGAACGCAGCAAATTTGATTTTTCAACTTTATAAATTTATTAAATTAAGTTAGTCAACCGAAATATTATTTAATTATTTTTTATTAATTTAATCATTTAATTTCAATTAATAGTTATCAATAAGATATTAAGTATTTTATAAATGAAAATTAACTATGACTTTATTAGGCAAATTGCATAAAAAAACCATATATTTTCATTTTGTACTAAAATAATCATATTTTTTATTTTTTATTTTTAAATATATATACTTTTATATTTTTTGTTTTTAATTTTTAAATATATATATTTTTAATTTCATATCAAATATAACTTTAGATAAATTTTAATTTGGTTTAACACTTTGAATCTAATTTTTTTTATTTGACAGTTATGATATATATTAATAGGTTAAAAAAATACCTAAATTTATGCAAAAATAATCCAAAACTCAAAATAAACTAGGTATTTAAAAATATATCTAAATCTATGTAGAATTAATTATCGGATGACTTAACTAAAATGCGCAAAAGTAATTTAGATCAGTGTAAATATAATTATATATGTTCAAAACTAGTCGTATGGACTAAATTTGCTAGATATAACTAGATATAATTTTTTTAGTATAAGAGTTATTTATATAACTAGATCAGTATAGATCTATTTTTTTAAAAAAAATTAAATGTCACATATGTATATTAATATATGTTAACAGTATCAAATGAAAAAAAATAAGTTCAGATTGTCACATTACTATCAAATCAAATTAAATTCTCTAATACTACATTTAATATGAAATTAAAAGATTAAAAATACGTATATTTAAAAATTAATAAAATATATGATTATTTTGATACAAAAATAAAAGTACATGTATTTATGAAAATTGCCCAAATTTATTTGATTGACTATTTTAACTATCATTGATTAAATTATCAATATTTTACAATTTTATAATTAAATGGGGACTAAACAAATTTAAAATGATTATCTAGATATTCAGTATTTCATAAATATGGATTTAAATTAGCTCAAGATAAAATAATGGACCACAAATTAAAAAATTACTTATTAATTAAATCTAAAACTTGATATGAAACAAACTGAAAATAAAATTATTCTACAAGCAAACTAACACTTTATTCATATGTTTTTAAATTCATTAAAAAGAAAAGGTGAATTGTTTGAGATGTGTGCAATAGGGATGTGCAAGTAAAATTACCAAAATCAATAATAAAGAAAAGAGGAATTCCTTGAAACCATAGGTATTTCTTTCTGTCAAAACATATATATAATTGTTAGGTTTTAATTTAAAACTTTCCCCATTTGTAATCATCTCTACAAATGTTCAATTCTCTTCAGGTGCAAGTAATAACGAAAGCCTCTGGTGCTCATGACATGCCTAACCCATGATTGTGGATTAAATAAAGGCAAATTAAAATAAAAATACATGTTAGGAGAGTAAAAGTTAATTAATTATACTAATCTTTCTTTATACTTGAAATAGAGCCAATATAAAATTAAGAGAATAACATTTAATTACATTCATCATTTAAGACTTTCAATTACCTTAGATTAATATTTATCATATCTTTGTCTTTCTAATTATTTAGGGGACCTGTGATACATATCAAAGGCAAATCTGGAATGTAATTTCAGGCTTTCTAAAAATTAATGGGATAACAACAAAAATAATATATAATTTAATTTATTATTAATTTAATTCGTAAATAAATCTATGACCATCTGGATAAATCTTTACAATTATATATAAAAAGAAATTGTTCAAACATCCCATTTGAAATTACATTTGATGAGAGTATTTTTCAAAAAAATAATTTTTTAAGTTTTGAAAACTATTTTAAAGATAATCGAATAAATATATATTCTTTTCAAAAGCAGATTTCATAAAAAAAAATTATAAACCTACTTTTTTTGAATAACTAATAACAATTCCAACAATTCTATACATTTACAAAGTGGAGTATGTCTTTGCATTATCTATACTTATATTTTAATTCAGATATTATAAACGGTGAAATGAAAATGTATTCATTTGCACTTTGAACATGTCCACAAGTCTTATCATTTTTCATTCTCATGGCTTCTGGCTTCTGCTAATAATAATAATAATAGTTTCTCAATATGATCTGAATATATGTCTTAAAGTTGTATTAATAAGCATAGTTTATATATATATATATATATATATATATATATATATATATATATATATATATATATATATATATATATTTTCTTATAATTTTTGTAAAATGTAAATTTAGATAATATTTGAAATGCCTAATGGATTAAATTAAATTCATTCTTTTAGTTAAAAATTATGAAATGTTTATTCATTACAAATTTGAAAAGATCCTGTGAGTTTGAAAGAAATATTAATCAAATCCCTTACCATCATTCAACCCTATCTTATTTTCAGAAAACAGATACAAATAATGTTAAAACTTCAAACATTTATAGAAAAGAACACAAACTACACGCATTAAAATTGCAACCACCTGATTATATTGTCACAAGTTTGTGTAGTACCTGGCAGTTAGGAAGACTTCTTGTGCAGCAAGGGATCAGAGATGACTTGGGGCTCAAAGCCTGGCTTTATATAATTGGCCAGCAGATCAGCATACAACTCGTAGCGAGCAGTCATTCGAAATCCCCACTTGTCTTTCACATGTCTACACAGGATAAGGTCCATGTCTGAGATCAATAATCCATCCTTGTGACGAGAAAGAGAGGGTGTGCAAGAAGTATCTGGTGCCGAAAAATGACTAGACCTATGGAAATGCCCAAAATCCGTATGTTGTGGCTTCCCATCCCCCGAAGTGAATGGATTTGGGAGTGTCTCAGCTCCAACACGATTGATAGATCCAACAAAGTAACTGTTGGCTATTGCAGCATTACGAGCCTGTAGAACCATTCATTTTATGTAAACTTCTTGAAAGCAATTTTTAACCATAAAACTAGTATAGCATGATAAATGTTAACCGGCTGCTATCTATTAGAGCTTCATCTAAATAAACTATGTCATTTATTTCTTCAAGATTCTCATTGGTTTTGCATCTTTATCCGTATGCATATGCCTGATAAGACTAACTTTCCTGTACATAGTATGTGCTCATTGGAAGTATAGGCAAACAAGAAAATGAAGAGTGTGAAAACAATTATCGCATAAAGATAAAGCATGAAATAAACCCAATGGTATAGGAAATAACCTCAAAAGACCACATTGGTTAGCTAAGTTCACCAACAGTGGCAGATGGATTGAAAACAATCTCTGCACCATTCAAGCCAAATGCTAACCAATTCAGTGGGTGGTGCCTCCCATAGCATATATTTACAGCAATCTTTCCATAAGCTGTTTCGAACACAGGATGTCCTGTATTTCCTTCCTTGTAATATGTGCTTTCATTGAAGTCACCAATTCTAGGTATGTGGTTCTGCCAAATGCAACAACAATTACATGTTCAACAAACTACTCTATAAATAACGTATGATATGATGGAGAAGTGTAAAATTTCATTTACCTTCCTACGCTTGCCAATTATGTTGCCATGGTTTCCAATTATAACAGCAGTGTTCCAGAGTGTCTCTCCATGATTAACATCTCTTTCAAGAATTGGACCTATGATGACCATGTTGTATTTGCATGCATATTCCTGAAGAAATTGTGTTGATTCTCCATCTACAGGCTCTGCAAATTCACACCAACTCTTCTTGCGAGTACGGAAGGTGAATGGCATCATCCATGCTTCCTGAATAAGATTATGTTGAATATAAGTCCAGACTCTTAGAGCACAATGAAAATTTTATAAGTGAATCAGCTCCATTCTCATGTATCAACTTACTTGCAGGCATAATATGTTCACTCCTGAAAAAGCTGCGGCATCAATTATTGGCTTCAATTTCTGAAAAATAGCCCTCTTTTGGTCCAAAAAAGGGTCAGTTGTTGGAAGAACTATAGAGTTCTGAATAAGACCCACGCGAACAACTCCAGGTTGTCTCATTAGCTCTTTGTCAGCACCAAAACAAAAGGCCTGAAAGATGTAAAGATGAATACATCAGAACAATCGGTAGCATAAGATTGAGGATTTGAGGATCATACGTTATAAATAATAAAAGATTATTTCTATATATCTAATAAATGAAAATATAGAGATATTATAACATGTTAGTAGAGATGGTGAATATAATGTCGAAGACGTCAATACTAGGAAAAAAAAAGAAGTCCCAACTTTCAAGGAGCTTAATTCTGTGAACACACTATTCAACATTCCAAAGGCATTGAACAATCTACATTGAGACTCTCTGACATGCAAACAGATGTGTATATAAAGAAAAACATGATCCATTCCACATAATATCAGCGGAATGCCAATTTAAGAACACTGTAATGAGGTCCAACAGTTCAACACCACTCAAAAAACAAGGTTCTTAAGAGCGTTACATAAAATCCTATCTATCCCATCTAAGGAGATCTTAATTTCTTTTAAACAGATTATCCCCAGTTGTCAACTCCTTCCTAGGCATCCCAATTCCCTGTGAACATCCAACCACCCGTTTGTTTCCAACACAAAAATATCAAAGCAGAACTCTTTCAATTCAAGATTTAAAATTACCAATCTTGTTTTTCATTATTCTTAAACCAGTTTTTAGAGAATATCATATCAGGATTTCAACAAGTGAGCTCAAATTTTTTATATCATGATCGTAAGCAGCTTGGAGACCAATATTTAGGACCAATAATTATATCATATGTTCCAAGAATGCATAGAATTTTAAGAAATAATTTGCATACATATTATATATAACTTAGTTCTTCGAAGATATTCTAATACAGAACGGGGTTCTACCTTTTGCAGAATCCGGAAGAGGCAGGAGTTGAAGTGGCTTTCCACAATTCACCCCAGAAGCCACCGGCTGACTTCCTGGAAAATTATTAGTCATTATCATATCATCATATAAAATCCAGAAATTGAATCCCCAATAACAATAAACATCTACTGCTTCAAATGGATAACAAGAGTAAACAAATAATTGCAGATTTATACGGATTTGTTTCAAGTTTCTAATCAACCCCAAAACATGCACCAATTGAGCTCTGTAAAACATGAAGTCCACAGATAAATTAAATTAATCAGCAACCTTATTGATAGCCATGAAAATTTAGAGTCTCAAATACAGAAATGAAAAGAACTACCCTGTAAAATGAGGCTTGAGATTAGCACTGAGGAGATGGTGAAGGGAATCATACCCACAAATTGAACCATTTTCATCAGTGGTGTTTTCTTCAATATTTTGATTTTCTCTTTCATCCATTCTGATGTTTTCTCCGATGATAAAAATATGGGAGTCGTGCGAACTGAGAAGAGACTATGATATTGATAATTGTGGAATATTAACAAATGCAGAGAAAAATCATGGGCTGTTTTCGGAATTGAATATTATATTATGGATTGATTGGGGATCCATGTGAGGATGTGCTGATGATGTTTTACTGTTTAGTGTTTTAGTTGTTTAAGAACAAATTTGGCGCTGTTTGATCTTTTCAGTTGTTTACTTCTTTTCTTCGTTTGCAGTGGTTGAAGTTTACGTAAATGGAGCACTTTGGAATAAAAAGAGTTGTTTGAAATTTCGGTTGTATATTAAAAAAAAAATTAAATTAAATTTTTTTTATTTAATTGTTTGATTTTTTTTATTATTTAAAATTTATTTTTAAAAAATTTATTTATTTGTTTTTTTAAGTAGTTGCTAAAACTAAATTTTTTTCTAAAAAATATTTTTTCCAAATTTAAAACCAAACAAAACCTAAATGAATTTTTCTTCATTAAATCTCAATAAATTTATTAATTATTCTCTTAGTTTTAAGAATATAGAATCATATATTAGATAATTTATTTTTTGAAAATGAATAATTTATATTTATTCATAATTTGAGACTGGTAAAAAAACAAAAATAAAACTATGTTTTCGAGTCGAATGATTATGCCAAATTAATAAGAAACTATCAAGTGAGTGTAACATTAATTTGATATTTGCATAAATATTTATCTTTTACCATCTTATTTATTATTTGATGAAATATTTGAGGACTCAGTAGAGAAAATATTATAATTGAAAAACTCCAAGATGCAATATAAAATTTTAATTCAAAAATTTTAACTTAAATTTAACACAATATAAAATTTATTACTTAAAAACCTAAAAAATATATAAAAAAATCAATCCACCTTCAATAAACTATATTTAAAAAGTATAGCATGATTTAATATAAACCATAAATATTAAAAATTTTAGTATATTGCTTTGAAAAATAAGTGCTAAACTGTTATTAGAATGATAAGAGAATACTAATTAATAGATAAACTAAAATTAGTATAAATTAAATACAATCAAATTGATTTTTTTACAAAAAAAAAAAACATTGTGTATAAAAATTACGGTTAATCAAACCGAAATACTACTAAGATCATTAACCGTCAATCTCACGATCATTTAATGAATATAAACTAAATAATGACAATATATTAAATTGTATAATTGAAAATTAACTTGTAAATTAATGAATATATAAACCACATTTTTTTAAAAAAAAATCTTAAATTTTAAGAGGATCTTTATTAACATGTATTATGATTTTATTTTATTTTACTTGCATGAGTTTTATTTTGAATTTAAAAGATGACAGTTGTTTAGAAAGAATCTTGAAGTTGCACAGAAATCTTTCTTTTTGAAAAAAAATGAAATTGAGAATAAATCTTAAACATGAATTTGAATTATTGAGAAAAATCTTAAACTTAAAAAATGTTTTACTATAAGAAAGTCTTAGATTTGTGTAAATATATTTGAAAGAGACAATTTATGAAATCTGAGCTATCAAACTGCAAATGGTAGGACTGTCTTCAACATACAACTAGCTCCAATTCTGTACGCACAACTCTTAATAAACACATTCTGGGTTTTATTTTTAATGAATTCTACATGGCCGCTTTGTCAGTGTATTTAGTATATATTCATAAATATAAATTTAATTAGGACAGTTACTTTTTTAGGTGACAATAAATACTGATTGTTTTCTATAAATAAATAAATAAATATATATATACACACACATATATAAGCTTTTATTCTTGCAATTAGTACATGTGCGGGAGTGTCCCTAATGAAATTAGGCAGATATTTTTAATCAATTTAATTCAGTTTAATTATAGACTTGTAGATGTTGCAAGTATATCACAAAAAACTAATACCTTCATTCTTCAATCTCATATCTATTTTTTTTGTTATATTTTATAAATAGTAAACATATACTTCATATATATGTTACATATACTTAGGCGCTATTTCGTAATACAAAACTAGATTAATCTAGTTTAACCAATAATCTATTTTTGATAAAATAGTTTATTTGAAAACAAAACTAGTTTATAATTTTCAAAATAAAATGCTAGTAGAACTAGTTTTTTTTTATAAACTAATAGATTATGATTTCTTCCTTTTTTTTACCCTCATTTTTTTATCATTTTATAATAATAATATAATTATATATAATATTATTTAATATGTACATATATAATAATAATAAATTATAAAAATAAAACCTATTTATTATATTGAGATAAAAAATTTAACATAATTTTTATATTATTTAATATGCATATATTATATAATTCGTTAGCATTATGTATTTAAATAGATTTTATATAATATTTTTAAATAATATAAATATATCATTTTATGTCATTTTACATTTTTTAACTAAATTTTTAGTTAATTTTACCAAACACTTTTAATTGAATCAGTTATCAGATTTTCAACTTAGGATTATCAGATAGTTTTACCAAATAAATCCATATTATATACTTTTTACTGTACATTTAATAATTATAAGTAATACAGAGATTTGTAAAACATATACTACATATATAAATATCATATAATTCAAATATACTTTTTATTGTAATTTTAATAATTCTAAGTAAAACATATACCCATAAATATAAGCTGTATATATCTTTTATTGTGTAACAATATTAGTTTAGTGATTAGATGATGAAATCTCGAATTTAATTCAAATTTTAATTCCACCTTTAGTATGAAAAAAAAAGGTTGGTATATATATGGCGTATAATCTCACATATAGTTTTGTAACCATAAATAATTTGATTTATTTAAAAATCATTGAAAAATATGACTTAGTTTAATTTGAAGTGGCGTACCTGTTGCATTATTAAGAATAATTTTTTCAGATCGTATTTTATAGAAAAACAAAAAATATAATTTAGTATATGGTGGTTATATGTTCCTCCAATAATACACTTTGGAGGTTGACTATATTTTGCAATTGATTTTATGTTTAAAACAAACAAAACGAAAATAGTCCCTGCATACAATCAGTTGCTCAAACAACCACTGTGATGATATTGGTCAAGAGATAGGAGACATAGGTTCACCGAAGATGAGAAAGGCCAGAAGGTCTATTTGAACATATATATATAACTCACACATATATAAACAAAGTAATAAGACCACAATAATGATAATAATAATAATAATAATAATAATAATAATAATAATAATAATAATAATAATAATAATAATAATAATAATAATAATAATAATAATAATAATAATAATACCCTTATTAAGGTTTTGAATATTTGCTTACAATTAAAATTGCTAATGATTCAGACTAATGCACACATACACGTCACATATATTCAACATATACTTCAGTAACTTCACTAAACCTTGATCTTTAACAAATAGCGATCAAAAATTATCTTGCATAATCACAGAAAAAAAAAAAGAAACATTATAGAAACTTTTGCATCAAAACTAAAACTACTCAATAAACTTCGTAAAACAATACAACTAAGAAAATCAAATAAACCGTATATTGATATAAAGCTCAATAGCTAACCTCACAAATAAAAATGTAGAAAATTTGTAGATAAGCAATGCTCAGAACAAACACAATTTTAACATCTAACTAGGGCGAGTCCATGCAACCCACCAGCTTTGCAGAAGGTGTCATTTAAAGTCTCAAATTTAGCTTGATAATCACTCACACTCTTCTCTGCATTGCTCAAGGCATCCAGAAAATCCGCTTTAACCTACAGTCACATTCAATAAGATGAAGAGTTGATTCTCCCATTAAATATTATTAATATAGAAAATAAAGCTGAAAACTTTCACTCATCAATCTTTACATATACGCCTAAATTTAAGTCAATGAAAAAACTAAGAAAAAGAAATCTACCCAATGTAATTTTTTAAATATTGCATCAATCCAGTAAATATGGGAATTCCAATAATGTAAACATATATATAAAAACTTACTGAACAAAGAAGTACCATTTGGCGGCATTGATAGGTGCATATCATGTGCTCGGATGGCTGCTAAGGTTCCTGAGAAGACTCAGGAGGTTGGACCACCAAAGGAGGATCTTCGTAGATTACAAGCCAGCGATCGGAACCCACGGGCTAACTCTCTATCGCTTTTCCATCGGCTCAAGATCTCTTCGGCAGTGGAGTTTTCAGAATCATCCTTGCTCTGGTTCTTCAAACTTCCAAGGTTCGTATGCTTTAGTAGATGGGTAAACTAAATGGGCTTAATTTGAAAGTTAAGGCACCATTTCCTCCCTGTTGTCAATATCAAGGGGAGAGAGATTGAATGAAATTTTTTTTATAGAGAGTGATATAGATAAAATAGCATTACAACCAAGATTAGAACCCTCACAATTTCATCATTCAAGGCAATTTGTTCATTCAACTGGAAAGAATATAGCGAAGATGCCCGCACAATCTCTGCGCTCCAACGCGCAATTTGCGGACAACTGCACCATCAAAGAAACAGTTTCATCAATCATGATAGTACAACGCAGAAGCACAGATGCAAAGTGAAAATTACCTATGACTGAGAAGGACGGGAAGCAAAGAGAGGACGGAAACAGGAAGAGTTCCATCAGAAGAGATGAAAGGATTTAGGGATTTGCAGAATAGAGAGAAGAGACCAAACATTAAAAATTATCCATTCATTTGAAAAAGGAGTAAAAATGAAAGCGCTATTTTGGAAAAAAATGATAATTTTGTCCAATATAAAAAGTGGAGGTTAAAAATGATTTTTTTTCAAAATAAAGGGGACTGAATGTTAATTTTTCCTTTAAATCCAATGACTGAACTCCTTTGAAAGTACATCTGTCCGTGGTTATGGAACATATTTTTCCCCATTATTATCTCCATTATGTCTCATGTATTTTGTCCTAATGTAAATAGTGTCTTTCTATAAAAATAGGACACTACTTGTATAAGTCTTTGAATTTTCTCTATCAATTTTAAAATATTTTATTAATTAAATTTTATCGTGGTATCAGACCACTAGGTTTTACTTCAATATATCTCTACGTTCCTTCTTATTTCTTTTCGGCTTCATGCCTCTACGATTAGATTAATTAGTAATTAAAATGTTTTAGAATAAAAAATATATATATATTCCATAGGACTCATATTATCACATACCTTGTTCATTGCCTCAAGTAAATGTGAGGAATTAATATATACTTTTCTTAAATGGGGCGTTCAAAGTTAGTAATGATTTCAACTATTTTATTCTTTTCTACAAATATTTGCATTGATGGGACTTGGGAGGTCCAAAGTTAGAAATATATTCTTTGTTATAATCTAGAAATTAAACACAGCAGTCGCGAATTTGTTCTCCTTATATTATAGATTGAACACATTAGAAAAATATTTTTTCTTTGTTAATTATTTATGGGATTCAGAGATTTGGGGATTTATTTCACTTAATTAATGACATATTGATTAATACTACAAATAATTTTTTGCTTCTTATTTTATCAATGCTAATATTTTATATTTTCTCTATAGCAATTTGGGCTAAAATGTTGAGTATTAAGTTCATCAGAAATCAGAATGCGTCCAAAAAAGGAAAGATAATCCCATATTTTAGTAGAAAATTTAATCTTGGGCCAAATCACTAAATCAGACGTGACAAAGAAGATCCCTTTTTTTTTTAAATTATCTTTTTACTTGAAAAAAATCTATAAAAAAAAAGAGGTAAATTTGGCTTTTTGAATAAATTATCTTTTTTACAAAAAAAAAAAATATTTTTCTTATTCTGATTATCTTCTTAATATACTTACCCTAATAACATTAGAAAAAGCATAATAATAAAAAATAGCATGCCTTATTATTTGGATGACATCATATATTCTTTCAATATTTTCAAAATTTACTAACTTATATTATTTGAAAAAAATTAGCCAAGTTAATCACAAAAAAATATGTGAATTTAAAGCCTATTTAGTAATATCAATAAATATATTTGTTTTAGTCACTTATGATACAATAAACAATTAAACATAATATATTTCTTATATATAATCTCATTCTAAAAAAATATTTATTATGTTAGCTTTTCCAATTGGGATGTTTGTGGTTGGAAAGAACTAATTTTTATATATATATATATATACAACACAGAGTACAACATTGTGTGACAAATCATCTTAAAATCTTTTTCTAACCAATAAAATTTCTATTTTATCTGTTTTTTTTTTTAAAGGAATGTGGGTAAAACCCACAAACCAAAAACAACACAGCTACCTAGAGTAAGAAACTTCAACTACATCATGATGAAGCCAATAAAAAAAATCAGAAGGAGACATAGGAAGAACATGAACCTCCAGGAGGAAATTGATACGCAAAGTCAGGAAGTCCGCATAAAAATTTGTCTCGCGGTGCACATGAACTAGATGAACCGAGGAGAAATGGGCCAATAAACTTTGATACTATAGATAATAATGGAGGAGCAGCCAGCATTGACATTATACTGGTCCTTTATAATGCTATCTCCACCAAATTATTGCTCTCAACCCAAAAATTATCCTTTGATAAATTTTAAGTTTGAACAGGTGAAAGAAAAAAAAAAGAAAAGAAAAGATCGCTTGCAAATGAAGAAAAAGATAAATTATAAATGTTTTTACAACTTTTGAACAATGGTCTGAGATAAAGAGAGAGGAAAAAAGAAAATGAACCCATAAAACATGATAAACAACAACCAATGATTATAGTAATCAAAGACCATTCAAATGATTAAAAAGAGTGAAATAGCTCATGAATTAGCAAAGTTTCTTCTATTTTCTTTAATCGATCAAGATGTTATAATCCTAAACTTTGAAAATTTTCTTCCTGATTCGTCGTATGAGTTACCATTCAAAATTGTCACTCAAATCTCCAAAATCTAGCTTCAATTGAAACTTCAGGTTATCATCAGTACCTTGCTAACTCAATGTTCTCACTTGGATGATATGTTACAACTAACAAATTCTAAGGAGACATATTTGGTCATTGTTGAATGCACAACTCAAAGATATGAGAGCCATAATACATATGATGTTGGATTTGTGTTAAAGCTTAGCATTGATATCACTAAAGGTCCGTTTGGTGTTAAGTATGGAAAAAAAGCTTTTAGAAAAAAAAAATTATTTTTAATTTTTTTTTAGTTTTGAAAATTGTTTTTGAAGAAAATTAGATAAATATATATTTTTTCCAAAAACATATTTAAAAAAAACAATTCATAAAAAATTAAAAAAATCAGTTAATTAAATCAAAAAAATTCTAAACCTGCTTTTAAATATACAAAAACAATCCCAAATACCCCTAAGTTTTTGTCCCTATAATATTACATGTTGTAGAATCCTAAAAAAAAAATTTGATACCCATATGCAAGAGGGTAAAGGCAATTTTCTATCAGAAGAATATTTGCAATTATTTGATAAAAAAATCATCCCACAAAAGTGTTTCACAGAAGTGCATTCATAAAAGACCCAAAAATGGATTCTAACAAACTATGTTGCAATTATTGTAAGAAATCAATTTCTAGTCCTACCTATCAATACATTGAGTGTGATGGATTTATTCTTCATGAATCATGTGCCTAATCACAACCAAAGCTTGTCTATATTATTTAAAGTTTGACCTATTTTATCAAGAATCACATCCATCTGTATATGATTTTTCAAAAGAATACAAGTGCAAACTTTATGAGTACTACTCCTCTGAATATAATGATTGTCTACTTCAAAATCATATCAAGCGGGAGATTTTACCAACAATTTACAGCTACAAAAAAACATTCACATCCACTTAACTTTGCTATAATGATATTTTAGTATGAGTATGAGTATAAATGCTCTGCTTATAAAAGCTATGAAAAGTTTGTGAGCAACAAATGTTATTGATACAATTTCGATCTTCATACCTTTTGCACATTCAGTTACATGTGATGTACGGTAAGAATTCTTATAATCTACTTTTGCAAGATGTTTGTTACACAATCCACTAATCACTATAAGTCCTAGGAAAAATAATATAGGCATTGGGACCTTGGGGACATCCATATCATCCAACTAGCAAAGAATCGGATGATGGGGTATTCTCCACGATTAAACAATTGAAAATATATTCTCATATGTTTTCTGACAGTAGGCCTATTACAGACATCCAGGTCATGCATGATAAAAATGGAAATCTCAATATGGTCAGATCTACATGGTGATATAAATCCTCTACATGAAACTACCAAGATTGGTCTCACGCTCTTAATATATAAAAATGAAATTTATTTTTATGTATTATATATATATATAGTAAACTTGGTGATATACATCTCTTGCATTAATATTTTTGGAACCAATTATGGACAAGAATTTAGTATAAATATTTTTGTTTACAGATCAAGCTTCGTTACCCATATGAGTATCTTACATCAATCCAAGTATATTATGACAAAAGATTTTTTACAATTCATTCACTTATTTTCACCAGCAATAAGAGAATATTGAAACCATATGGTGATACAAGAGGAATGCAATTTTCATCCCCTATAAATGGAAACAAGATTGCTGGCTTTCATGGGTAGCATTCGTCACTTCGATGGTGTTGGTTATCTTCATGTAATTGGCATATATGTAGAGGCTGTCCATCATCATCCATGGGGGAATGTGTTGACTGTTTAATGTTTTAGTTGTTTAAGAAATAAGTTGGCTCAATTGGATATTTTTTAGTTTTTAATTATGCACTTGGAATATATGAACAAAGAATTTTATTTCTTTTATTTCTCCAAGTTCTTCTTACTACAACGAAGAGCATTCTTCCTCTTCATATAGATTTTTCATTCTTCTCTTCATCTAGTACATATTCGAATAATACAAAATTAACTGAAGGCTCTGGAAGAGCTACAATATTACTACCTTGTTATTATATTAATATTGGTGGTATGTGTTATGGTACTGTTTACAAAATATATATCTCCATCATTATAAAAAATGAGAAATATTTATATCCTTCATTGAAAATTATGAAAAATAAAATAAATCATACGAGATATCAAAAATATTAATATATAAATACTAGTAAAAATAAAAACATTCAATTAAGCTAACTAACAAATCCGCAATGAAAAATATAAAAACATATAAATCAAATAATTTCACATATACTTGTGCTTCTCATTCCCAATAATATTTTCTTCATGATTCTTAAAAGAATATGCTATATCCAAATATATAACATCATCATGACCATTGAAATCATTTATTTTCTATGCCAAATTTACTTGAACAGCATCATTTTGATAAGTCAAATTTCTCTTTACATATTTCTCTTTTCTTTTGAAAGAGTCTTGATAAAGTATATCAAGATATTTGGTGATACGAAAAGGTATGTAGCTTATAATTCATCTTACACCACTTTGATAATCAAACTTTTTTTATAACTTTTAAAGAGTCATCTTGACCATCCCAATTTATTTTTCTCTTTATTATCCAATTCTAGTGGTGAGAAAATTATTATTATTATTATGACCACTATAAGAGCAGGAATCACATCATTCTCGGTCATAGTCATGACCATGATTAGGTATTGCAACATTCACTTCAGGAAATAAAGCAAATCCAAACAATAACATTATTATCCTTTATTATCCTTTAAAGGGACATTTTGACCATCCTTTATTTTTCTCTTTATAATCCACTATAATAGCAGTAATTACAACATCATCGGCCATAGCCATGACATAATTGGGTATTGATGAAATATTCACTTCAGGAAAATGAAGCAAATTCAAATAAGAAAATAAAAAGGATTTCTAAAATTGGATTTATTATAAAGAATTCAAACGAGAGAAATACTTATTTATCATATATCACATTATAATATGTAAATATAATGTTAGAAAATAGACACTTACCCTGATAAAAGAAAACGAAAGGATTTTATTATACTATAGAGTTTTGAGGGTGTTGCTATCGTGTTATAAATTAAATGAAATATAGCAAGAATAAAGACAATAATATATACTAGAAAGATAGAATTTTATTTCTTCAACTTCTTTTTACTACAAATAAGAGCATTCTTCCTCTCTTTATATAGGCTCTTTCTTCTTCTCTTTATTTAATGCATTAGGAGTTATACAAAATTAATAAACTCACAGACAAAAATGAGAAGTGGAGATTTCATATGAGAGTTATACAATTATACAATTAAATTAAAGTGGTAACTTTTTTTTGGGTTATATGGTATCTACTTAAATTGACTATACTTTATAATAACAATAAATTACATAAATTCTTCTGATATTTAATAAATTACAATTATAAATAAAAAAATTTAAATTAATTTTTTAAATTTATTTCTAAATATAATTTGTTAAAATATTTTTTTTTTGTAATTTCTATAACAATGGTCAATAATTTTATTTATTATTACCTTTGTGTTAGAAATATGGGATAATTACAAAAAGAAATCCAACATTCGGCGTTGAAATTTTTCCCGTATCTCTATTATTATCCAAGTACATGTCGTTCCATATGTTCAAAATCGACGCGTGTCTTCATCCCACCTACCTGCCTTTCCTGCATTGAGCAGCAGGTGAAAGAATAGAATCCCGCTTTCTGATTTCCCAACAAACAAACGAACACGGAACGAATTCTTCAATTCAAGCCCAGAAAGAGATAAACCATTAAACTTCTTTTGATTGAGCAGCCTGATTTTCTCTACTTTTGAAGATAAAACAGATTTCTTTTATTTGATTTTGAGGCTGACTTTGCCTGCTGTCTTTGTTTTCCTCTTAGAAAGAAATGGCGAGAAACGGGGAAGGTGAAGGAGGAGGAGAAGGAGAGAGCGTGCCTCGGTTATCTTCGAGCTCCAGATTGAGACCTGGACGAGACCTCTTCTTGGTCGTTTGTAGATGCTTCAGCTTATTGACGGCTCTAACTGCCATCCTCTGCGTTGCCGTTAACGTTCTGTCCGCCGTTCGTTCCTTCAGAGGCGGATCCGATGTATGCTTTCATATACACTAACATTCAAGTTTATACTTCATTTAATGCATAGGTGAGTTACTTAATGATAATTGATTGTTTCTGGTTAGATATTCAATGGGATATTCCGCTGTTATGCGGTGGTGGTTGCGTTTATTGTGGTTATAGCAGAGACGGAGTGGGGATTTATCATCAAGTTCTGGAAGGTTCGTTATCCTTTTTTTTTCTTTTCTTTCACTTCTTAATTTTTTTAATATATGTTTGTGTGTGTTCTGTTTTCCTAATTTTGGATTTACAAATGTTGTGTTGTTCCCTTCCGGGATCAGGATCCTCACACTTTTGGGCAAACATGACTCATCATATTTGTATAATCTCACTTGTCAGTTCAAAATGAGATGTTAAGATGCTGCCAACTCCCTGAAAATTCAAAATTTCAATGAAAGTCAACCTTTTAATGTGAATTGAATGGTTGTGATTATTCAAACATGCTGTAAAGATTTTCTTGCTGTTAAGTATCACTTTTAAGTTGATATGGATTTGATATTTAGTTATTTGCTCTCTTCCATAAGAAGGTGAACATGCTTTTTTACTTTCCCTAACTTTATAGTTAACAATGTTCTTCTTGGGGATCATTCTCTGGTTGAGAGCATGTGCCCCATCAGACAAGGAAATTTTGTTGAAAAATTAGAAAATCTGGGTGCAAGGAATTTGTTTTCCCGGAAAAAGAGAATGTATATTCTTAAGATCAATGAAGTCAGTCCTCATTCTTGGAAGCAGATGGAGGAAATCCCAGATAAAATTTTGAAAATATTAGCAGATCTCAGTCTGTGAAATACGACTGTTTTTAGTTGAATTCTTTCTATTGCAGAGAGTATTTGATGAAGATATTGTGGATATTGGAAGTTCTGAAATTTGGAAAAAAAAAAGAAGCAAAAGACTAAAGAATGGAGCATTTTTTCTCTCTCACATTAGCATCTAGCTGCAAAGTGATGAAAATTTGTAGCTCAGAAAAACATTTTTGTTGAGGAAGTAAGAAAGTCATATATAACATTCTCCAGTTAAGGTTTAAATTATCTCAATTTTGTTTCACAGGATCATGGACAGATTACTCACTACCTTGCTAAAATAAAAAACTTGAAGGGTTACCTCCTATGAACTTTAGTTTTTGGGGGTGGAGATTATAGAGATCCATTTCAAATATCTGATTGCACAATTTGTTTTTCAACTGTCATTGTAATGGTTTTAAATATGATAACACATTCCTCATTATTACAAATAAAACCAAACACTACTAGTTTAAACTAGATTTTAGGAAATAACTAGTAGTTTCTCATCATGATGAGGAATGATATGCTTATAAAACCCTGTTGAAAGCTATTTTTTCTGGAGCAGTGCACTGGCAAAAACTCAAGTTCACTTAATTAGTTTTCTATTTAAAACATCTGATCAGTTCAGAAGAAGAAAACCATATTCTACATCTGCTTTTGATTATTTAATTTTCTAATTTCATCAAATGAAACATAGGTTCAGAGTTTAGTTCCTTTGAAGCAAATTTCTTGTGTAGAAGTGGCAAACAATAAATTAGGAACTGTCTGTCTATATTATGGACTTCCAATGTTGGGTTTCACTTTTCAGCTTCTCGTAATGCTAACTGTGAGCAAATTAGTGTACAAAAATATGAAAGGAAAATGAGTGAGACTAGGATATCAAATTTTAATATCAACAAAAAAGGAGACAAAATTCAGGAGTAGCATATGTGGTAGTTGCTTGAAGCCGCTCAGAGGCCTTTTCCATGTATCACTTATTAAAAATTTATTATACATTTTGCAGGTCTTGGAGTATTGGGTTGGTAGGGGTATGCTGCAGATTTTGTATGTCTTTCATCTTAGTAAGAACTTTATATTTTTATTTACTTACACATACTCAAACTATGCGTTCTCATAGAGACAATAGGGAGAGAGAAATTCTTATTTGGACTTTAAAGTAATGGTTTGGTTGCTGTGTTCAGCGTTGCTGTCATGACAAGAGCTTTCCCTGACTATTCAGCAAGCCAGAAGGATCTCATTCTTCTACAAAATATAGCAACCTACATGCTCCTTGCTTGTGGTGCGGTCTATGTTGTTTCTGTAAGATGACGAAAAATAACTTGTCTCCCTTACATTTAACTTTCACTTGAGCCTGGTGGTGTTTGAAGAAATTGTCACCTCAAATATATCTTTGATTAATTTCCTTTCTGTTTCTTGAAATCTTTTTGATCTATTAAGCAGCGAGTTTGCAAGTTCCTGATACAGTTTTTTTTTTTTTTTTTTTTTTCAAGTGTGTTTTAGTTGAGCTCTAATATCAATCATCTTAGTTTACTGAATTCACAAAAAGATTTCAAATTTGATCCTGCTTTTCCTTTTGAGGAATCTTGAAATTAAAACAATGATGTTTCATATTTGATGAACTATCAATATCCAGGGGATTCTTTGTATTGGCTTTCTCAAACGTGCTCGTCAGCAGAAAGAAATTACTAGGGAGCAGGCAGTCAAGGATCTGGAGGTAAGATAACTATTACCATATAATGATGAGTTATACTTAGAGTTTGTTGAAAGTTTTTTTCCTGGCATTCACTTCCATGCTTGTATATGCTTATTGACTATTGTTACTCCAGTTTATGCAATTATGCTTTAGTTCTGACATCTCATATAGGTCAAGGCATTATGTGGACTTATTTTTGTGACTAAAGGAAATATGAGTTCTTAGATATTCTAGAATGTCTGCTTTGCTGTGCACATTGACGGCACATAGAGAGGTAGTCTTCATCTACTAACCTAGTATATTGGAAGTTAGGCCAATATGATGATCCTTATGATTTTACTTGATATCTTCAAGTGTCTGAAGGACTCAGATTCTGTGGATTCCAAATTGTTGGATCAAGATTTATATATATATATATATGATCTCTTAAATGAGGGCCACATGTTTCATTGTCTCTTATAGACTACTAACAAAATTGGAAATCAAAACTTCTTTCCCTAATACTTGTTGATGCCATGAGCAGTGATTACCAATTACGAACTCAATCATGAAAAGGTTCTCATGAGGCAGAGAAAACATTTTGCTGATGATGGCGTTCGGTAATTGAATACATGATCTATATTTCCATTTTGCTGATTAAGGTAATAGCATTGTGCATATGGTTAGAATATAATGCTAGAAAAAAGTGAGAACAATTTCCATGATGATTGTAAATTTGATGTGAATTTTGTTAATGTGCAATAGGTTTTCTTAGACAATTTTTATACATAATTAGCATTTTGCTAAATGTCTATCATTACTAGATATTCCTGTATCCGCTAACATGGACTCAAAATTGCAGCAATTGGAGCGGAGAAGGGAGGAACTTGAACAATTGCTTTTGGCAGAAAGAGGTTGACGCCATTTGTGTAAAACTGTAGTTCAGATCATGGCAAGTGAACCGGCTTCAATTCCGTGAATCTCATGCTTGTGTGTTTTTGTTGTCTCATTCCGTTTGTTGGTAGAGGCAGGATATTTTATTTTATTTTTCTATTTGGTAGAGTTGTATGGTTCTTGTTGAGAAGCACTTGTAATCCATATATTCTGCTATATATTGCATAGCCTTTTCAACTAAGCTTTACACACGTCTATTACTCATCGGCCTTGCTGGGAAATGCGGTGAATGCTTGTACATTGATTATGGAAGTTATTTTTCATGGAGAAAAATAATGGTGAAAAACAAATTTAGAATTTCTGATAAACTGTATCTATAATTGTATATACACTTGAATGGTTTAAATTTTTGGTTATGACTCTTCAGAAGCTGCAAATTTGTAGCTGATGGGTTGTTTCTCGATGTTGGAGATAGAAAGACGAAGAGCAGCAACTAGCTACGACCTAAGGCTTTTTGTATATCCCCATTTACCCTCATTTTGATCAAAGAAATAACATACTCCATTAGTTCTGCATCGCATGGCAATGCGAGAGGCCCTTTGCTTGGAAACCCAAACACTTCCTCTGCCATGTTAAGTAGTTATCTGAATATTTTCATTGTGAAGATCATTGTTGTTAAATCCAGACCGGCTCAGCCGGGTGAACGGGTTTAACTGAGTTCTGGTCTTAAGTTTGGTCCCATTTTGCCACCTGATCACCGGGTAAGAGAGCGGGAAAAATTTTATTGCAAAAATGAAGGTATTGGGATTCAAACCCAGCACATGAGAGAGTTACAATAGAACTCACTGACCACATAGGCTTTGCTTTTTAACTTCGCATAACTTTATATATGTCTGTGTGTGTATATATATATATATATATATATATATATATATATATATATATATATATATATATATATATATATATATATATAGTATGTTACCCTAGCTTCATGCTGGAAATAATAATGTGTGATTATAAATACTAATTAAAAAATTATTATGTTATAAAAAATTAACAATAAACATGATATTTGTAGAGGGAAAAATATTTAATATAATTCTGCATCATTTAAAGTTTTAATTAATACAAAAAAAAAAGTTGAGTTAAAAATGAAAATGTCTTAATTGTTATTCTATAGCTTATTACTATTAATATAAGTTTGATAAAGCAAAATAGACGTTGATTGTGGAAATTGAGCCCAAGCAATTGAAGAGAGTAAAACATACAGTTATTTTGGAAAATTGCAAAAATTCAAACATTAAGGCATGCTTAATAATATGTATTTTAAGAGAATAATAATATGTAAAATAGTAATAATTATAGTAATTACAAATAAATCAGTACCATTAAGAGTACAACAAATCACTCAATTTTTTGTTTACTTGAGCAACAATTAGCCCGTCAAAATTGGAGAAGGATATATATCAGTAATTATCGAATAAAGATGTTTCGCAAAAGGATATGTATTGTCTCCGTCAATCGTCTCCACAATTACGCCATCTGCAAGCAGCCTAGCCTAACTTAAAATCGCTAATGTATAACACTTGGCAACTAGAAACACCTCATCTTTCATATTCTAAAAAATAAAATAAACAAACTATGTACTGTCAAATCAACTCAAATATAGAAACTTGTTAACTGAAAAGATGATATTACCAATAATAATGATATTATACAAATAAATCCCGAATTAATTCACTGTAAACATATTACCATAGAAAATAATATGCAAAGATACAAAAGAAATATAAAATTTTTATTCCCCGCACAACTATATAAAAAAAACTGGAATTGCCTTCCTCTCTTATTCGTTACATTGTGTTAGCTAATATCCTCATTTCCATATATGGGCAACAGTCTACTATTTTCCACGCATATCAACAGGAAAAACTGAGACTAATACACCCTTTGCCACCACATGTATTTACAAAACGGTTAACTGTGAACATCTACAATCAAATTCATTGTGCTGAACCCACTATACGTCAAGCTGCACATGCTTATCTACCTCTCCATTTTGATGCTTATCAATTCCTCCTCCATGATCATTTAGTTTCTGCAGCAAAATAACAGTTTACTGTACAGAAATAACAAGTTACACTTGACAACTCAAGATGAGGCTGACAACCGAGAGAAAACAGGAGCAGGAAAAGAGGCGGCAAAGGGCCAAAGAAGGATGGGTTAGGGCGAAAATCGAAACAGAAGAAGGAGAGGTGAAGGGAACGGCTGGTAAAGTGCAAACGGCGCCGTTTCTTCGGGGGCTTTTTCATTTTTGGGCAAAGCACTGTTATTTGAACAAGTGTTATGCGCTATATTGTTTTTAAATAGATGTGATATTCATAAATTATTGTTTCACACAGTTATATTTTAACCTCATAAAATCTTGTATGTAATATTTATATAACATTTGACTATTAGGCCATTAGCAAATTATTATTCAATAAAAGATATATATAGTTCATGAATTTGAATTTAATTATTTTTATTTTTATTATTAATAATTATTTTGATTTTTATGAAAATATTATTTTATTTAAAAAAACTATAATGTATTTTTTAAATTATTAGTATCTATTTTTTGTTTGAAAAGCTAAAAATTATATAAATAAATAAATCTATTATTTATTAAAATAATAAATAAAATATATGTATTTTTATATTATATTAATTTAAATTATAAAGACTAATATTTTGAATATATTTATTATAGATAAAATATATATAATCTAATAAATTTATGCAGTATAAATATGTTAAATATTATATTTTAAAAAAAATTTACTTTTATCCGATTCAATTGATAACTATAATTATTAACACTTTATTTTTTCCGGTTTATTTACCGGAACAGGATGTGAGAACATTGGTTAAGATACTTCGAAGAAAGCAAAAATCGTTTGCTGTCGGCACAGTACACACCAAATTGGCCTTTCGAAAGCCATCGGTGAATGGTGATGTGCCACAAATGCTTGTTTCCGCGCTTTCCAATGGCTTTTGGAAGCGCGATTCTTTTTAGTTTCGTAGTATTTAAATCATCGAAAAGGAGAGATTCTGAAACAAAATATGCAAGGATGAAAAAGAGGAAAAATGCTTATCTTTGTGATGGGTAGATGGCAAAGGAGATTACTTGACTGTATATATATTCACAAAGCAGGTGCATATATGAAGCAAAATCACATGATTGGTGGATATGAGTGCCTTTTTCTGAAGTGGGGGTGTTGGCTTATGTTTCAAAATCAACCCCTCAAATTATGTCATATCTAAAATTTTATATCCTTGTGTTAAGCAATCAAGCAGCAAATTCAAACAAGAGTGATTGCTTATGACCTAATAAATTATGAGCCACGCAAGACCAAAAGATGAAAAGATATCGCTGGTAGAGTTGTGCAAGTTTGGATTACTGGGCATATTTATGGGGTACAAAGACAATGCGAACAGTATGTTTCAAATTCGTGCCTCAGCAGTAAAGTTTTGGGGAAATTTTAAAATAATAATAATAATAATAACTTTAAATGTTATTTCAATTAAATTTTTTTCCCCTGATAATTTAAGTACTGATCTTCGCAGCTTCTTTTATTTCAACCCTTTCGTTAGATTTTCGTCACATTATCTATATATGCACAAGGTCAGCTATAGTCCTTTTCATGGAGACCCCACAATGCGGGGGGGAAATGAAAAGCAACCCATGTGAGAGTTGGATATGAGATCAAGCCTGTTGGCCAAGTGGGCTTGTCGGCTTCTGTTTGAAAAAACAATTTAAATTTTGAAGGCGGATCAAAGCTCTGCCATTTCTGTATCTTTTTGCCAATAATTTTTTAAAAATAGATGCAGAAACACAGGCAGGTGGCTCTGCTTTGGACGAAACTAGGTAAATAAAGGATACAGAAACTGTGTTTAGTTTGAATCTTGAGTAATCAGAAGAGTAGAGTTATGTCCAAGGTTCAGTCTCAGTATTTCTATGTATAACCTGCTAAAAAGAACCATTCGACCAAAAAATTTAACCTTATAAATTTAATTAATAATGAGATGCATGGAATTAAGAGTTTTTTACTTTTCTTAAGTTAGATCATATCAAATCATTACTTATTCAAATAGTTTAAGCTTGTAAAAAAGGGTATCTGAATTTATTTATTTTGGTTTTTGTCTTAGAGGGTATCCAAGCTCTGTCAAGCCATTATGAATTGTGAAACTAGGGGTTAATCATGTTACTAATAATTTTATCAACAGCACACATCTTTTCCAGAAGAATTATGAAAATAATTTTCATTAAAGGATCATGAAAGTTTCATAGTGTCAATGTACATAATTTTATCATGATTCATGTGTTGCCTGTATATCTAACTATGAAGCTTCAAAAGCTGCAAATTGGTAATTGATGTTGGAAATGTAAAGGCAATGAGCAACAATTGCTAGCTATGAAAGTCAATAATGCTCTCTCTACATCTCTAGTAACTCTCTGTTTGATCAAACCAATTGCATATTTCATAAGCTCTGAATCGCATGGTAATGTAAGAGGCCCATTGCTTGGCAATCCGAACTCGTCTTCTGCCATGTCAAATAGCTCTCTGATGAATTCACTGTTTAGATATTCCAAAGGAAGTAGAAAACGCTTTTTATCTGCAGAGTACACAACAAAACAACCCTTCTCAGGTTTTGCAGATGTGCTGCAACCGCTTGTATCAGTAGCTCCAGTGGCTTTTGGCAAACTGATTCTTTTTCGCCTGATAGCAGCCAACTTCTGCCATTTTTTTGCCAATTTGATAAGCTTCTTAGCACTGATCATCTTGTTAGTTTAGAAGAGACTTGAAGAGAAAATTGGAGGAATATAATAGAGATTTATATTCTTGGAGAGTTGAATGCTAATCTTGTGATTGGTGTGAAAGGCAAAGGCATTAGCCATGACTATATATACACAAAGGAGCTCCCACTATGTAAGGCTAAATGGGAAGCAAAACCATGTGATGTGTGATTGTAAGAGAGGTGGGTATGTTTGGTTATGTTTGATAGTCAACACATCAAAGTGGTACATTGTTTGTGATATATCAATATCCTTTTGCCAAGAGGTTAGATAACAGAATACAAATGATATGAAAGTGTGTTATCATAGCACATGCAAACTATGTGAACTACAAGAAAATTATATAAAATGGTATCATGTGCTGATCAAGTCCATGCAGTAATTAGATGCAGTAGAATTCTTCATTATCTGCCTACAATTTTGCAATTAAAATATCTTGTTTTCTTTTTGCATGAGCAGAGATGGATGAAATTCCAAATGTCTTATCTTGGGATTTCAAGAACATGATTCAAACCCATCTCTGGGATTACACGTTTTCATAAATTCAGGTTTTTTATTAATAAATTGCACAAAATTATGAGGAAAGGAACAGGATTTTTCTTCCTCTAATAAGATAGATTCCCTTCAAATCAATCTCCATTGCTGGTTACGTTTGATGCTTTAATTGTTGTAACTAAGTTACCTTGGTAATTACTTTCAAGAAAAAAAAAATTACTTTGGTAATTTTAATTATTGCTTAAGCTAACTTTTTAGTGGAATTACACAAATTTGTTTTTGCTTCTTGTTACAGAGGAAGAGCAGGAATCGTTTCTTGCTTGATCAAATATAGTACTCAAATCTTACTGCTTTAGTCACCAGATTAGCAACACTACTCTCTTCTTTATAGATATACAGATATAGTTCAAGTAGTTTTCCTATCTAATTTGAAAAGTTGTTACAGTAAAAGTTTTTATTTTTTATTTTTTTCACATAAATGACAGTACTGATGGTTAAAAGTATTTCCATGGAGAGAGAATTATAAATGGACAAAATAAAAAAAAAATTGAGAATCCTGATAAAATATATTCATTTACAAATCTAATTTTAGCTTTGTGGTGACTATGAATTGAAATCATATCCTCTTATTATGGACACAAAAATACTGTAACTGAATATCTAGAATTTCTATATTTAACATTTGTGATAAAAGCTAATTATAGCACAAAACTAAACTAAATTTTAATTTTGTCTATAGAAAAGCTCATTTCTTATTTTGGCACATAAAAATATGTTTATTTATTCTGTGTGAATGATGAATTTGATGCAGATCGATTCAAGTCAGATACTGAAGCAATCAAAGATGACTTTCTCTTCTTTTATCCGCTCTCTTATTCTAATCACATTAATATTCACTTTTGTCTTGGCCATGCATATGCTCCAAGTAAATGCAGGTTTGTACAATTCAAGAAAATAAAAGCATTGAATTTAAATAAATGCAGATATTTTTTTTCTTTATCTAATTCTTGCATTTTCCTTTGTTACTGTCAATATTATTTAAGCATATTTATATATTTATTGATGCAGATATGAAGCAAAGAAATTTGGGTGCCAGAATAATGCCAAGCCCACCACCTCCTCCTCAGCCAAATACACCTAATCCATAGCTTGATATGATATAATATCTTGGTAACATGAATTACTTCTTGATCAAGTATTATTTGCCTTAATATTGGAACAGATTGTACTCTCAATATATAATAATAGTAGTCATTTGCTATGTATTAACTCTTTTTATTTCAAACATTAATATGTAAAACTAATTATCATGTTCTATCGTAGCCCTTGGATAATAGCTATGTTGGTTCACAATGTAAAACTTCGGCTGCATTTTTATATAATTAGTATATTGATGTCCCTTAAAATCACAAAGAAATTTATTTTCTCATTAAGAAAGGATAAGGACCAAAGGTTCAAAACCTATAACATGTTAAGCATATAACTTGAAAGGAAATAAGACCAAGATTTTGAATGAAGACTTAATATATACTTATAATTATAAGCTTAATTAAAAAGGATTTTATTTTATTTTTTTGCTGATATCTGATCCATTATGAAATAATTTGATGATAAAATAACCGTACAATATAATTAATTTGCTTATATATTATTTTATTATTGGTTTGATTTATATAGGACATGTTTGGTATTTCGTTTGTTAAAAGCGCTTTTGGAGAAAAAAATTTTATTTTTAAATTTTGGAGTTTTGAAAACTGTTTTTAGAAAGAAACAGGTAAATAGATGTTTTTTCCAGAAACAGGTTTGAAAAAACCAGTTTATAAAAAATTGAAAAAATCAGTTAATTAAATCAAAAAAATTATAAATATGCTTTTTGGACATATATACTACGTCTAGATTGAGAGAACAAAAGACTCATTTGGGTTATCATACATAAAGAAAAATGTTTATATGATTTTATAAACTAAACCAATGATACAATGTCACTACCTTATATCTAGCATTCTATTATAGTTGAACACATTAGGCATTTTATTAGTTGAATCCTTTAGTCACAGCCAAAAAGGGCATTACGAGTTTTGAGATTAAATTAATCGATCATGTTATTAGTAAATTATCAACACATCTTTTCCAGAAGAATTGGAAAAAATAATTTTCCATTCAAAAATCAATGAAGTTTTTGTCTGTCAATATACATATTTGTATCAAGATATGAGCTGCCTAGAGATTTAATTTTGAAGCTTCAAATGCTACAAATTAGTAATTGATGGCTTGGTACTTGATGTTGGAAATGGAAAGGCAATGAACAGCCAGTGCTAGCTATGAAAGTCAATAATGCTCTCTCTACATCTCTAGTAGCTCTCTGTTTGATCAAACCAATTTCATATTTCATAAGCTCCGAATCGCATGGTAATGTGAGAGGCCCGTTGCTTGGCAATCCGAACACGTCTTCTGCGATGTCGAAGAGCTCTTTGATGAATTCATTGTTGAGATATTCCAAAGGAAGCAGAAAACGTTTTTGATCTGCCGAGTACACAACAAAACATCCCTTCTCAGGTTTTGCAGATGTGCTGCAACCGCTTCTGTCAGTAGCTCCAGTGGCTTTTGGCAAAGTGAGTCTTTTTCGCCTGATAGCAGCCAACTTCTGCCATTTTCTTGCCAATTTGATAAGTTTCTTGGAACTGATCATCTTGTTACTTTACAAGAAAATATGTTTTAAGTGAAAAATTGAAGGAATAGAGAGGTAAAGGTTATTGGAGTAGTGAATGCTAATCTTGTGATGGGTGCGGAAGTCAAAGGCATTAGGCATGACTATATATACACAAGGCCATAAACAAAAGGAGCTCCCACCATGTATTGCTAAATGGGAAGCAAAACCATGTGATGTGTCGTTATGAGGGAAGTGGGGCATGTTTGGTTGTATTTGAGGGTCAGCACATCAAAGTGGTGCAAAGTTTGTGGTGTATCAATATCCTTGTGCCAAGTAGTTAGATAACAGAATACATATGATAGGACAGTCTGCTATATATCATAGCAAAAGCAAACCATGTGAAGCACAAGAAAATTATATAAATTGGTTGCATTCAATTGATACCAGTCTACGGTAAGTTATCCAATTACTCTACCATTTACAAAATTAGATGTCAAGTTCATACAGTAAGTGAAGTAGAAGTCTTCATTGACCAACTACAAATCGCAGTCAAATTCTAAATTTCTTATCATTGGATTTCAAGAAACCGATTCAAGTTCATGCAGTAAGCTAAAGTAGAATTCTTCATTGACTAGCTACAAATTGCAGTCAAATTCTAAATTTCTTATCTTTGGATTTCAAGAAACTGATCTCCTGGATTAAAGGCTTTCAGTAAACGCAATGTAATAAAGTACAGATTTATCTAATAACTTGGTACAAAATTTATGTGGAAATCAACAAGATTTTTCCTCTAATACCATGCATGATTTTTCTTCTAGGGATATATTCCCCCTAAATGAACCTTCAAGTGTTGGTTATTGTTCCCACTAAAAGTGGAACAAGCTAAAATTGGCAGAAATGAGGTAAGAGATAAGTGAGAAGGAAAAAGAATCTAAGAGAGAGAAAATGATATATTCATTCCACAACAGAAAAGCATGAGCTACACCAAAGGCTACACCCCCAAATATATATGTACATGGAAGCTACTAGTATATGTCAGCTCACAAAAATAGTAAATAACAGAAAACGGAAGATAGGCAAATAAACAAAAGAATGATAGGTAAAACGACATAGTTTCATAAAAGCTGTAAACATAACATTTGAATTTTACGCATAACAATTCCCTCTCCTTAAGAAACCTTGTCCACAAGGTTGATGTGAGGAAACCTCTACTGGATATCGAAAAGATATTCCTAAGTAGCTTCTTCAGATGGCATATCGGACCATTGAATTAAAACCTTAGTTGCAGCTTGATTTCCCCTTTTAACCAATCTCTTGTCTAAGATGGCTGTAGGCGTAGAAGGTGAATAAGGTGGTATAGGCAATTGAGTAGCAGTGGTAATGTATGGAGAAACAGATTTTCTCAATTGGGAAACATGAAATACTGGGTGTATTACTGCCTCTGATGGCAGTTTTAGCCTGTATGCTGTCGATCCCACCTTGTCTTCTATGCAATATGGTTTATAGTACAATGGTGCCAGCTTAGCATTTCTTCTGTGAGCCACACTAAGCTACCTATAGGGCTGCAATTTCAGGTACACCCAATCCCCAATGTTGAAGACTCAATCAGACCTATACCGGTCAGCTTGTTGTTTCATTCGTTGTTGTGCCCTTGACAGATGATACTTTATAATCTGTAAAGCCATTTCTCTGTCCTGCAAAAACTGGTCCACTGCAGCAACCTTAGAATCTCCTGGGAAGTAAGGTATGTGGATATGAGGAGGCATACCATATAAGACTTCAAATGGAGTAGTTTGGATTGCTGAATGAAAGTTAGTGTTATACCACCACTCAGCCAACGGAAACCACTTGCACCAGTTGTGAGGGTTCTCTCCAGTCATACATCTGAGGTAAGTTTCCAAGCACCTGTTGACTACTTCTGTTTGGTCATCTGTCTGCGGGTGATAGGCAGTAGATTTCAACAACTCCACCCCTTGTAGTTTAAATAGCTCCTCCCAAAATAAGCTAATGAATACAGGATCTCTATCACTTACTATAGAGGAAAGAGTACCATGGAGTTTGAAGACATTAACAAGGAACAATTGAGCCACTGTTGCAGCGGAATATGGGTGGTTTAAGCTGATAAAATATGCATATTTGCTAAGCCTGTCCACTACCACCAAGATAACATCTTTCCCTTGAGGTTTTGGTAACCCCTCAATGAAATCCATGCTAACATCAGTCCAGATTCCCTCAGGTGTGGGTAAAGGTTGCAGTAACCCTGGGGTATTGATATTTTTTGGCTTGCATGTCTGGTAAATTCTACAACCCCGAATATAGTTTCTTACATCCCTCTCTAGCCCTTTCCAATAAAACAATAATTTCATTCTTTTAACAGTAGCTGGTATACCTGAATGTCCCCCTACAGATGAGTCATGTAGAATTTGTATTAGTTTCTGCTTAAGATCAAAGTCATTCCCCACCACCAGTCTCCATTTTCTCCTTAATAACCCATCAACCAATGAATAAGGAGTTTGAGTTAGGCTTCCCGATTGCAGGGCTTCAATCAAGGATTGGAGGTAAGCATCACTTTGCCAACTAGCCTTAATTTCAGGTAGCAGATTGTTTACTGGAGAGGAAAGGGTTAGGATAGCTAATTCTGAAGCTGGTAAACGACTGAGAGCATCAGCTGCTACATTCTCTTTGCCTTTCTTGTAAGAAATCTCAAAGTCATAGCCAAATAACTTTGCTATGTATTTTTGTTGGTGAGTCGTAGTAATTCTTTGTTCTAGCAAGAATTTCAAGCTTTGGTGGTCAGTCTTAATCAAGAAATGTATGTGAGCTATGTAGTGATCCCACCTCTTAACTGCATAAACTATAGCCAACAACTCCTTCTCATATATTGAGAGAGATAAATGCCTTTGAACTAGTGCCTTGCTGATGTAAACTATTGGATGAGACTCTTGCATCAGCACTGCCCCAATGCCATAATCACAAGCATCAGTTTCAATGACAAAAAGCTTATTTGGTGAAGGCAAAGCTAACACAGGGGTTGTGACAAGAGCTTCTTTAAGGGCAGTAAAAGCAGTTTCTGCTGTTGTAGTATAGGCAAAGTTGCCCCTTTTCAACAGCTCAGTCAAGGGTTTGCTGATAATACCATACCCTTTGATGAACCTTTTATAGTAGCCTCATATTCTTGGGGCTGGGCCAACTCACTACAGCTTCTATTTTCTTAGGATCAGTGGAAACTCTTTGCTTACTTATAATGTGCCATAAATACTCCACTGAAGGTTTCCCAAACAAACACTTATTTCTTTTAGCAAAGAGCTTGTGTTCTTGTAACCTTTGAAATACAAACTTTAAATGGTCTATATGAGTTTGCATATCGCTACTGTAAACCAGTATGTCATCGAAGAATATTAGGACAAATCTCCTCAAGAATGGCTTAAAAATCTCATTCATAAGGCTTTAGAATGTTGAGGGTGCATTAGTAAGCCCAAAGGGCATTACTACAAATTCATAGTGTCCATCATGGGATCTAAATACTGTCTTTGGAATATCTTCTGGGTGCATCCTAATTTGATGATAACCAGACCGAAGATCCACCTTAGTGAACACAGTAGCATCATATAACTCATCTAACAACTCCTCAATGATAGGAATGGGGTACTTATCTTTGATAGTTTGTTTGTTAAGCTCCCTGTAATCAATACACATCCTATAACTATTGTCTTTTTTCTTAACTAGTACTATTGAAGAAGAAAAAGGACTTACACTAGGTTGAATGACTCCACTTTTGAGCAACTCCTTGATCATATTTTCAATGATAATTTTCTGGATAGGAGAGTGTTTGTAAGGTATGGTATTAATAGGTTTGGAGCCTTCTACCAAAGCTATTATATGGTCCTGCCTCCTATATGGTGGTAATGTTTTTGGCTCTTCAAACAAAAACTCAAATTCTAACAATAATTGAGTAAGTGCAGGATCGTTTACCTCACCAGCAGAACCTGATTTGTTTGTCTCAGCAGTGGGAGCATTAATACTACCAAGGTCTGGTTCCCTTTCTTGCAACTGGATGACATAAGCAACAAAAGGGCATTGCTGTAGCAACTTAGCCATGGCCCCATCTAACACTACCTTGATAGTGGTAGAATTAACCCCTTGTAGTTGGTGGGGTTGACCATTTAGAGAAAATGACATCTTAAGTTCCTTGAAATTCCACATAATATTTCCCATAGTGACTAGCCAGTGTATTCCCAAGACCATCTCACAACCACCTAGAGGCATTACCAAAAAATCCGCAACAAAATTCTGACCCTGCATTTCCCATTTGAACTGCTCGCATACATGAATACAAATCACCTTTTTCCCATTGGCAATTGTAATCTCAGCAGGAGTAATGGATTGCAGCTTGCACCCAAGTCCTTTAGCTACTGCCAAATCAAGGAAGTTCTGTGTGCTCATGGTTTGGTAAGCCTTTTCTCTGATCCCCTCCATGGCATGAAGAGAAAGTGTTGGAGCAGGCTCTATGTAACGGCTGGGTTACTGGAATCAGGGTCTCGGCCCGTTGCCACAGTAAGCCCACCCGCCATCTCACTGAGACTAAATGGAGGTCAAGGGTTCGACTTTTGCCTCCAACAACCTTCCTGTGGCAAACACCTTGAGTGCGATTCTAGGAGATGGGTTGGAGGTATTGGGCTGCCATTGGTAGTCTCTTACTGAGGCTAAAGGGAGGTTAAGGGTTCGACTCTTGTCTCCAACAACCCTCCTGTTAAGAGGAGAAGGGTTGGGGATAGTGGATATGGACCCGGTTGGGCTCAGGCCTTTGGACTCTGGGAAAGGCCAGTTGTTGTGGCTGAGTTCCATCCGTTACATAAAAGGTACTTTTTATGTAACGGTTGGGTCTCATCCACAGCATGAGCCCTACCTCAAGTCCACAGGACTGAGCCTACCCGCCGTCTCACTGAGACTAACGGACTGTCGGGGTCCATGACCCAATATCTCCAACCCATCTCCTTATTAAGGCAGGTTGTTGAAGGCAAGAGTCGAACCATTGACCTCATTTTAGTCTCAGTAAGAGACTACCAATTGTACCATGGTGCCATTGTAAGGCCCTACCTTCCATATGGATTGCAGCCAATTTGACATAGACATCTGCAGGTGTGGAGTCTATTTGGAAGAATCGTTCACATTTGAACAACCACCTTTCCATGTCTTCCCCATTGAATCGAGAAAATTCTATTTTAGTGAATCGGGTAGCCAAGTGATAGGAATCACCATTAAAAGCATGGTTCGGTTGTTTGGCAAGGTTGATAAGGGAAGGGATAGAAGGATTGGTTGGTGTATCACGTACTGGGTTATTATTAGGAGATGGATTGGAAGATGAAGTTTGGTATTGAGGGTTTGGGTTATGTGGTACAACATTGATGGAAGCAATTAAGGTTTTCAGCTCACTTACCACCCTTGTGAACAGTTGTTCTTGCCTTTGGTTGTTTTCATGCAACATTTCCTTCACCATACTACGGATGGATTCTTCAAATTTCTTCATGTCTTGGGATCGAGTGTTCTAAGCAACGGTCATGGCTGTGAGCTCGATTTGGATCAACGGGAGCAAATGGGAGTGTGAAATTGTGGCCAAGAATCGACGGGCTCTGATACCAAATGTTCCCACTAAAAGTGGACAAGCTAAAATTGGCAGAAATGAGGTAAGAGAGAAGTGAGAAGGAAGAAGAATCTAAGAGAGAGAAAATGATATATTCATTCCACAGCAGAAAAGCATGAGCTACACCAGAGGCTACACCCCCAAATATATTTGTACATGGAAGCTACTAGTATATGTCAGCTCACAAAAATAGCAAATAATAGAAAAAGCAATAGAAAACGAAAGATAGGCAAATAAACAAAAGAATGATAGGTAAAGCGACATAGTTTCATGACATTTGAATTTTACTCCTAACAGTTATGTTTCATGCTTTAATAAATTCCAATTATGGCAAGGAAGTTATCTCAATTTTGATTTTTGCTTAAGACGAACTGAAAAAATCTCTTCTTTCTTCATCAGATATCAGGAGGGAAAAGCTTCCTCCAATCAGGGAAACTTCTCCCTCCTTTCTGAATATAGTACGAAGTAGTTTTTCCGTCTAATTTTAAAAGAATTGTTATAGTAGTCTGGTTTGGTTTGATCAATGACCCATTTTTCACTTGAAATACCGGACGTCGACGATCCACGGCGGACGGAGCATGCGGTTTACAGACCCAGTTCCAGGAGTAACAGAGAAAGAATTATGAGGTTAGGGATTTTGTCCATTTGGATAAATCAAAATGAAAGTGATTGTGAAAATTATTTCCATTAAGAGATAATTATATATCGAGAATAGCAAGATTTCGAGATTCTTGATTAAAATATATTATTGTACACTTCGTCTATCCATGTTTACAAATCTGATTGCAACTTTTAATAGCTGCAAATTGGTAATTGATGGATTCTTTGTTGATGTTGTAGATGGAAAGATGATGAATAGCAGTTGCTGGCTATGCAAGTCAACAATGCTTTTTCCACCTCTCTATTAGCCTGTTGTTTGATTAATGCAATTGCGTATTCCATAAGCTCTGCCTCACATGGTAGTATGAGAGGTTCGTTGCTACTCAATCCGAACTCTTCTTCTGCCATGTCGAATAACTCTCTGATCATTTCATTGTTGAGATATTCCAATGGAAGCAGAAACCTTATTCTATCCGCAGAATACACTACAAAATGACCCTTCTCAACTTTTTTTGATACGCTACAGGTGCTAGTTTCTGCATCTCCATTAGTATGCGGAAATGTGATTCTTTCTCGCTTGATTGCTGCTAGCTTCTGCCATTTCCTTGCCAACTTGTGGAGCTTCTTCACACTGATCATCTTGTTAATAACTTTGTAACCTGAAGGGAATGATTTATGGAGGAAGTTGGAGAGAGAGCTTTAGATTTTAGAGTGCTGAATGCCTATATTGCGATGGATAGAATGCAAAGTGTGGATCTTGATTATATACTCATAAGGCAAGAAGCAACCCATTTCATGGAGCACCCACAATGTAGGGATGCATAGGAAGCATAACCATGTGATGGGTGGTTGTAAGAGCTTGTGTGGGAGGTGGGCATGTTTGGTTATGTTTTAAAATTAACACAGGGTGACAGAGCATATATGTAGTTGAGATGTATATTTATCTTTCTGCCAAGTGTTCAACTAGCAGGCTAGATATAATAGCAATAAAATGGTTTGTGATGTATCAATATCCTTGTGCCAAGCAGTTAGATAACAGAATACATATGATAGGACAGTCTGCTATATATCATAGCAAAGCAAACCATGTGAAGCACAAAAAAATTAGATAAAATGGTTGCATTCAATTGATACCAGCCTACGGCAAGTTATCCAATTACTATATCATTTGCAAAATTAGATGTCAAATACATGCAGTAAGCTGAAATAGAAATCTTCATTGACTAGCTACAAATTGCAGTAAAATTCTAAATTTCTTGCCTTTGGATATTAAGAGTAAACGCAAAGTAATGAAGTACAGATTTATCTAATAACTTAGAACAAAATTTACGAGGAAATCAACAAGATTTTTCCTCTATTACCATGCGTGATTTTTCTTCTAGGGATATATTCCCTTTAAATGAACCTTTAAGTGCTGGTTATGTTTCATGCTTTAATAAATTCCAATTATGGCAAGGAAGTTATCTCAATTTTGATTTTTGCTTAAGACGAACTGCAAATATCTTTTCATTCTTCATTAGTTGTCAGGAAGGAAATGTAAAAAATTATTTTAAAATAGTGTGGATTCATCTGTGCTAATTTTGCTATGGTTGCAAGCGCTAATTGGTTTTTCGCCTTGAAACTTTTCATTCAAAAGAATGACAACTTTCACCTATAGACATATCCAAATTAATAAAAAAAAATTATCAAGAAGCATATTGTGGACGGATTTGATGTGTCATAAATCCATTGCTATTTAGATTTAGTAATGAAAATTTATATCGCTAAATGACTTTTTTTTTAGTGATAGATTTCTTTTAAAAAATTATCATCTCACTTCCCTGGTAAAGATGACAATTGGATCCGCACATATTTTTTTATAATTTTTCTTCTCCATCTCAATTTTAAAATTTTTTTTAAACCAAAAAATATATTTATATATAGGAAAGGCAACGGGCAAGTTCGAGGCGGAGTTATCTGATCCTGACGAAAAAAAAAATTTTTATCCCCATCCCTACACCATATGGGGAAGGGAATCTCCGACCTCGCACTGATCCCCGAATTTTATTAAAAATTTTTATTTTTTAATATTAAAATTATTTTTTTAATTTTAATTAATTAGTTAATTATATAATTTTTTAAATAAAAAATATTTTTTACTTAAAATAAGTGTTATATTTTTATTTTATTATTATTTTTAAAATATTAATTGTATTAAAATATAAATAATTATTATACATATAAATATTAAAAATATATAAATATATTTTCGGGGTAGGGATCGGGGTGGGGATATATTTACCATCCTTGCCCTATCCACGGCAAAAAAAATTCAGGGTCTGGACAAATAAAAATATAATTTGAAAAAACCACCACATTTGGGGAGGGGCGGAGAAAATTGTCATCTCTATTTATATATAATAATAATAATTTATATTTTAATATTTTTAAAAATAATAAAATAAAATATTTATTTAAAGTAAAAAATATTTTTTAATTTTAATATAATTTTTAAAAAAATATTTTTAAAATTAAAATAAAATAAAATTTTAATAAAAACTGAAAAACCGAACAGGATCGGGGATCCAAAAATTATTCTAAGTGGAGTATGCAGGGGATGGAAACAGGGATGAAGAACTTCATCCCAAATCCGTAACTTTTCATTTCAGTTATAGAATCCAGAGCTAGTCAAATATTATGTTCCCTCCATCCCAAAAAAAGGGTCACTTCTTTTTCACCCACTTTATTTTTACACAATTTTAAAAAGAAAATTAGGTAGGGTAGTTACATAACTAAAATTTTCTATTATACTCTTTTATTTATATTAGATGAAAAATATGAACAAATTATGAAAAATTCTCTTAAAGTTTAATAAATTACAACTAAAAATAAATTTTTTAAAAAAACTAACAGTTTACCCATTTGATAAAAAGTATTATTTAAAATAATAATTAGAAATGTTGTGATTTAAATACATTGGTTGTTATACAGTTAAAGTTGTTGGTAATGATTATAAGTCATAAATTTTTATAAAATATTATTAGACTATAAATGAAATTCTAAAAAATACACACAAAAATATTTCAAATATAGAAAAATTATATGATATATTACAATCAAATGTTTAAAATTCATACAATATTAAATAAATGAACATTATCTCAAACGACATGGAGTAAATTGTTAATTTTTTTAAAATTTTATTTCTAACTATAATTTATTAAAATTTCAGAGAAATTTTCTAAAAGATATAAAGTCTAAATTGACGTTAATAAATTTGACGAATAGCAATAGTGCCACTAATAATATTAAATATTATATGGGTTAAAATAATTTTTATTTGAAAAATATAGAAAATTAAATAAAAAATGATTGATTATAATGCAATTAAATAAAAGCATGAAAAACAATTCACAAATAAATTATAGCATAAAATTAGTAAGTAAGACTATATTTTAAAATAATTAAAAAAAATGAGACCTTTTCTTTTAGAACGGAAAATAACTTAATTACCACTTTCATTATCCAATGTTTGTTTAATTCCCTATCCAGCAGTTTCGGTCTCATCTAGAAGACTGTCAGATATTATAAGTGATTCATACAATAAAATTATAAGAATCAATTTTTTGATAGGTTGAACACCTAAATGGTTCAAATTTTCTTAAAGTTAGAAATTTTATTTCTTTGTTAATTTCCAATAAATCATTCACATCCAGTTACAAATTTCACCGTGCAAACTTCAAATCATGGCTAATTGCCCATACAACCTTATTAATGGCCATACTTCAAGTCTCAAGTTAATAAATTTATTGTCCACCAAAAATAAAAAATGTATTTCTTTTTTCCTCTTTTTATAAAACGAACACATTTTGCATTAAATAAAAACTTCTGAATTTGAAGCATCAATTTCATATGCACATTGTCAAAATAAGCTTTCCAAAACTTACAAATATCAAAATTACTCATATCTCAGTGATGTCAATCTAGAGTTTATCAATATCAAATTTTGTCATATCTTACGGATAAATTTTAACTTAATGATGCTGGTGCTGGTCATCAACACCTTCAAGTTGTATAATAAAGAAAAAACTAATGTCTTGCCCAGCAAAAGAAGCCAAATTGAGCCAGACCAACAGATGTACAATTTCAAAATTTTGAATGATAGCTCTAAAAAATTATTCCAGCTAAGGATGTAGTTCATCCCAGTAAGTAGAATTATCACTTCAGTTCCCAAAAAAAAGTCCCATTCATTTAATGGAGTGTTCAGAATATACATGCGAGAGAGATTGAATTCCAGTTGAAAGTGTACACAATGGAGCAAAAACACCAGCAATCAAAGAATCTTCTGTTGATTTTCCTCTTTGCCTTTTTTTGCCCTTCTTCGTTAAATCTTCAGAGTTTAATTTTGATAATACCTGTAGCACAGGGTGGAACACTTTACCTTATGGGGTGATATTGATTGGAGATGCGCTTTGGCGGCAGCTTTCGCAAGATGAACAGCACCAGTGCAGAAGGTACAATCTCCACCAACTGCATATATTTAATGAAGAAAAGGAAAAAAGTAATAAATGAACAAATTCTACAACGATAAGGTTCATAATTTTGATCACAGTTCATGGTTTCAGTTCACTTGGAAAAGTTTTAGCTAACAATACTTCATTTTTCTAATCCAATGAAACATTTTTCCAAGATAATGTCATTTAAACATCTTCTACTAGTTACCACATCATGCTTTCCAGTTCCACCATGCCATGTCTTTTCTCCTCCTTTTTCTTTTAGGTCAAGAAACATTTCTCTTTACAGCCTGAACCATATAGATGTTAGAGCATTTTAAGACAGAGAGGTTGAGGAATCATGTTTCTTCTTTATGCTAATCATAACATTCTGGTCATTAGATATCATTTAATATAAGTATATTTGGTATTTGGGTTGATGAATCATAGAATATTGATTGATCACAACTACAAGGTTTGGGAGACTAATTTTTTTTGCTACCAAATCTGGTGCATTTTAGTATAGGCAAGGCTCAGTAAGCCAAGAAAAAGAACCTATAGCATCCACCAACATTAGAGAACTGGAACTTACCATGTAGTAGATAAGATTAAGAAGAGGATGATCCAACACATCAAGATCGACATTCTTGTTAAAGGCGGAGATGGCAACCTAAAACATTGACCCACAAAATGCCTTCACCACAAATACAATAGTTTGAAGTAAACTTTAACTTTCATTCGAATAAAACTCACCACAAAACATCTTATCAAGAAACAAGTACAGCAAATTCCTGTTACGCAGCCAACCTGCCATGACAAAAGCTGATGATTAAGATGTGTATTAACATAGATGTATAAAACAATTCACAAACTCAAACCAATTTGTACAATATGAAAGTTAACAGAAGGTATAAGTTAAAGCAGTCAAGGAGGCAAAGCGATTCTCTTTTATCTCATCTGAATAGCTCTTTAAAAATTCAAAATTAACACCAGAAGTGCATGATTGAGAGAAGAGATGCCTCGTAAAGTTTTGCAGCAGCATCTAAATTCATGAATCAAATAGGCTTCAAGCTACAGCATGAATCAAATAGACACCTCTGCTACAAACCTCATAAAGCTTCTTTTGACGACCTCGAGATTCAATAGGGAATCGCCTCAGCATGAAAAACAACCTAGAAAAAAGAAACTTAAGTGAGCATGTGCATTATGTTATGAAATTTTGAAAGTTCTATGGGGTTCATTTGCACTTGCCTCCCACCATATATCAAGAATCCAAGAGCAGCACAGAATGAAATTACTACATAAGAAATAATTAGGGAAAAAAAACCTGTCAGAATACTACCTTTTTAATATGTTCATATGAATGCTAGAAGTTTATGGAATTCAAGCAATTTAGGATAGCATAAAACCTATATATTTTACATAAAAGCCTATATTTAGAGTTCAAATTGTTTCACTATTTTAAATCAGATGACCATAGGGGAAAAAGCGAAAAAGACAATGCCACAGAAATTAATTGAAGAAAAACATCATTAGTTTGATTGTTGACGAAATTCACCTGAAAAGAAGATCTTTGCTAGTTCCTCTCCAGCAGGACTTCCACTCATCCTCATGTATATCCAGATACACGCCTGTAATAATGGTTGAATGACTAAGTATCAATCACAATCTTATAAATCAACTTCCAAAATAGAAGTTGGAACATTTTCCTTTGGGCTAAAATTTGACAAATAGGAAGTAGATAGCTATCTCAAACCTGTGTTATGTATACAAATCCATTAATCATATAATAAGCGGGCCTGAGTTTATCAGTCGGAAGGCTTCTTGCCTAAGGCAATACATAAGAATTAACCATTGTTAGTTATAGAAGCTTAAAAAACAATTCATGCATATAAAAAAAAAAGCCGGTATACCTGGTGATATATCTCAGCCCAAAACAGCACAAGCAATGTATATGTTGAAAAGAACAGAAGACTGGGAAGATCCAAAAGCACAATTTCAAGGGCCTGAAATAAAACAATGTTATTATGCAAGGTAAATGAACAAGGTTCACATCCACAATGACTCAAAGTGGATTAATCAGCTAAGAAATAATATTACCAGGGAATACATACATCATCAATATATGCTTTAAAACCAGCAAGCAGAATATAAATCAAGGAAGGGCTTAGAGAAACTGAAAACAAGAAAAAATGGAAAAAGAAAATGTCTGCTACAACCAGGCTGCTAATTATTTATTAGCTGTAGGTTTCTTTGTTTTATTTGGTGCATTATTTGACTACCCTTCCCACAACCTGGACATCACTTAAGTTTCACACAGACATGCTTTAAAAACAACAAAAGAAAGAAAGAAAGAAAGAGAAAGGGTTCAAGCAGTTGTGAAGCAGAAAAGAAGAAACTTTCTTTTATCTTTCAGTTGAATGATTTTCTGATAACCCATACTGAAGCATGTTTAATGATCTTGAGTATAAACTACTTGTTTTTTTAAGTCTCCTTTAGTGGCATTTATATTGATAAGGACAGAGAGTAATTTTATAAGAAGGGAACATTAAATAATTTAATAAACATAAACTTCACAAAGCAGCATCCTGAATGAGAAACTGACCTTTGGTCTGATGAGAAACACATTCTTGTATAAACCAAATAGGATAGCCCTCACTGTCAAGAAACAGTTCTGTTTCAGCAACCTTACACAATAGATTATGGCAAAACTAAGAAAAACATATATTGCACTTACATCCATTCACAACAAAATTCATCAGATGAAAAACCTTTTGCGTCGTCCACCCATATTCTGGTACTCTCAATTGGATACGAAAAAGTTGTACCTGAAAGTAATAAAACATTCAGGCTATCAGGAAAAAAAAATGTCACGTTTGTTTCTGTATCATGCAGGGTAGTAAAAGCAGATAAAACTAAAGAAAAAAAAGAAGTCTAAAAAATAATAGAACTATGAGGAGAGTAACCCTCCCAAATTCCCAATAAACAATGATCTTCAGGGCAGGAACTTGCAACATAACAATCATGAATACTGATTTCCATATTGAAGAAAACTATCAATAAGTACACATAGAAGGCAAATTATTATTACACAAAATGAAAACATCCCAAAATAACAGAAGACTCTAGTGAAGAAAACTTTCGATAAGTACACCCAGTAAAAAGCAAACTATTAACTACACAATGAAAATTTCCCAAAACAGCATAAGTAATCTACTGAAGAAAACTATCAATAAGTACACTGAGAAAAAAGCAAACTATTAATTACACAACCAGAGAAAGTCCCAGAACAACATAAGTACTCTATTGAAGAAAACCGTCAATAAGTACACTAAGCTACATGTTTAATTCAAGTCATAGCAAAGATTAAGTACAATGAACTTATGTGCTGCAAGAATAATGGAAGTTCATCATGTTGCTTTTTTGTTTGAAGTTAACTAATGAAGGGAGCAAGAGAATATTTCCAGCATATTACCAAAAACCAACTGTGATCAGATGTCCCCCCCCCCCCCTCCGGGGGAGGGTGGTGGGGTGGGGCAGGGGTGTTGAGGAAGAGGGGGATGGGGGGCGCTATTTTTCCTTTTTTCTTTTAACTATGAATTAAACAAGCAACTGAACATTGATAAAGCATTCGAGAACGGCCCAATGAAGAGGCAACTACATGCAAATTTCTAAGCAAAATACCAAGACAAGCTCAAGCTTTTCAGATTGTAAAACAGCTTTTACTCGTGGATAATGGGTGATAGGAACTATGACTCGGTGACAAAATCGATTAACAATATAGGGGAGGAGAATTTTGGAACTGTTGTCCAACAAGGCCTAAGAAAACTGCTGCCAAAAGGCTGGTGGTGCCTATCTATACAGATGGAGGCTTCATCTTTTTCCGTACAAAATTTATTATTAAGGTTCTTATTTAAATTGAGAAATGGAATATGCTAGTCTATATGCACCCTTTCTTGCATTAGAACTAGCCCGGTTAACAATAATAATAATAATAATAATAATGAGAAAAAAAAAAAAAACATAAGAACTATCTGGAAGAGCTCATAGAAGGCCGACACAAGAAATGGAAATAATAATAAAAAAGGCCTATTTTTTCAAAGAAAAAAAAAACCCTTTATGGTTGTCACAGGTTTCTTGCAACATTGGATTTTTTCATGAATTCATACAAATAAACAGCCTGTGAATAAAGAAAATAACCTCAATATACACAGAAATCCAAAAACAAGGAATTCCTCAGTAACAAGAAAATAAAACATCTTTATCATGGGTTAGAATCAACGATAAAGGCTGAAAAGATTGAAACCGTAAAAAGAGGAAAGACAAATGAAAGAGAAAAACACACCAGGGCAACAATGGAAACCAGTGCATAAGATGCACACAAGAAACAGAAAATGCCTCTTTGCCATTCCTCTGACTCATCGATCTCATCCCACCAATGATGTCCATTTCCAATAAAATAAACCCATCTCTCACCATCCACAATCTCAAAAGTTTTCCCCCCCAAGCTCCATGCCATTGATTTCTACTTCAGTTATTTCTGTCTTCGAGGATTAAAAAAGAAAAACGAAGGATTAGAAAGAAAAAAAAAAAAAAAAGATGATGGTTGTGTTGCAGAGAGGAAAAAGGTTAGATTTTTTGGACAAATGGAGAGAAGAAAGCAGAAACACGTAGAAGGAGAATAGTGACACGCGTGACGGCGTGAGTTAATGAAGAAGAGGACAAAAAAGATTAAGACTTGGGGAGGTGAAGGGTATATTCGTTAATTGCGCTAACAGACATATGCTGAGCTTTGTTTGGAACCGGAGTTTACCATGTTAGTATTGCCATTGCCAGCCACATCTTGTTGGTTCAAAATCTTAAATCTCTACTTTAAATATTTCTTTGGCATTTCTCCCTTCACCTGTCCATTTCCTTTTTCAAGGAAAACTGCCACTCTGCAATTGACAGGTTTTTTTTTATTTGAAGTTTAAAGATTCATTTTTAGAAATTTGCATAATTAAAACTTTTTAACTGAAGTCTTATTTAATTGATTATTTAATTATATTTTTAAATTAATTTAATTTTATGTAATATAGTTAGACATAGGAGTCACAATGTGCAGAGACATATTTCACTATTTCTATTTTCACCTACAAAAATTCCACCCGTCTCAAAAACCCACCCCATTTCCAAAAGGTGAAAAATTATTGGTTCTCATCTGCATATTATATAGGAACAAGAATCACCGATTTCAATCGGATATCTAATTTTATTAAAAATATTTTATGTTATTTTAATATTAAAAATATTTTTATATTTTTAGTTAATTATAAATTTTTTAAATTAAATTTTTTTATTTTTAAATAGGTAGTTATAATAATTTTTTATTTTATTAACATAATTAATTTTTAAAAATAATTAAAAAAATGTAGTACTTATTTCCGGATGGAAAACAAAACAAAATATATACATATCATTCTCAGTCCATTTCCATTACAAGATATTTAAAGTGTGTTTGAAATTACTGTTAGGCGTCCAAAAAGTAAGTTTATGATTTTTTTGATTTAATTGACTAATTTTTTTAATTTTTTATAAACTGTTTTTCTCAAATATATTTCTGAAAAAACCATCTATTTACTTATTTTTCTCCAAAAACAGTTTTCAAAACTCAAAAAATTTAAAAATAAAATTTTTTTCTTCAAAAATGTTTTTGACAAGTATAATGTTAAACAGACTATTAGAGTTTGGGGCGGGACGCAGTACATAAATGATAAAAAAAAAAATGGCTTCATTAGGAATGAATTCGAATCAGAAGGTCCAATTATCATTTTGTAGATAGACATGCTAATCGAATCGAATGGTTCAGATTCATGTAATCTCGAGATAAAGTGATTTCGGATTCTGTCATTTGTAGATCAGTTTTGTATTGGGACCACGTTTCTTTCAGTTTGTTTATGAGTAGATTTTCAAATTGAGTTGGGCCTAAATATGACAATTGAATAGGGCAGGTTGTAATTCAAATTCATTTCATTTCAAATTCAGATGGATATTTTCCAATCAGGTTTAATTGAAGGTTGCTCATATTATTTTCAAATTTATAATATCATATTTTTCTCTAACTAAATAAAATCGGATAGTGAAATTAAATTGTTTTTGAGTTATTTATCAAATACTTTTATTCTTTAAAGTATTAAATTAATAATACATGTGTATCTACATCTAAGTTTTTGTTATTTGATTAATTTGAAGTTAATTGAACTTATAATTGATTAAATTTTGATGGAATTAAAATGGATTTATTGAACTTTATTGAATTAAATTGAAGTTCAATTGATTAAATTTAAATTTAAATTTAATTAATTAATTGTACTTAAATTAAGCTTCATCTTATCAAATTGAAATTGATTGATTATACTTAAAATCATAAATTGGTTAAATTGTGGTAACAGGTTCAATTTAATCAATAGAGCACAATTAAATGTAATAAAATTTTTAAACAATAATTTTAATTTTCTTAATAGTTCATAGAAATTAAATTTTAAATTAAATTACTAAATTAGTGTAACACTCTTTACCCTTTCGTACATTCATCCGTATACCGGATAGATAAGAGGTGCTACCAGAAATAAAAAATTTTTCAAAAATATGTATTCCTTTAATTTTAACCTAGTTAATATAAGAAAATTAAAGTATATACTAAAATATTATGCATACACACCCTTTTAATGAAAATTTAAAAATTTATATATATACATATGAAAATATAACAAAAAGACCAACCCGCTCTGGGTGGCTATCACTGCTACTGTTGTGATCCATTGTATGGATTCCCAAGTCAGCGTCTCTATCTACAAGTCCAGACGATGTCGGCTACTCTTGTAACCTACGCGAGAGAAAACAAACTCTCGCGCTGAGTATATAACTTAGTGGTGCGAAAGTCTTATAATAATAATTATTAAAATAAAATATGCATTTAAAATGTAGTTAATTCAAAACTTACGCATTTTTCTGTAAATACAACGATATAATATTTTTATAAGTCAACATATCGCTGAGTTCTTAATAATATATTTCTCATATACTCACATATTATAACATGCTAGACTTGCTCCTAGGGAATCAAATGAGTATCATATTACATCTTAACTTAGCATCCACAGAAATGCATAGGATTCAAATGTAATATGACTCAGCCCACAGAAATGCACAGGACTGAAAAAGGTATCACGTGATCCACAGAAATACACAGGACCACAATTTCTACCCTATTGGCATGTCAACAATACCCTATCTCATGTCTAGACTAATATGTGGGAAAACTTGCTAAAATTTATAATTCAATTCATTTTTGCATTTCAAACCATAAACATAATTTCCAAACAAAATTATTTTATTGCTATTTTTTTCCAATCATTTTCCATAAAATCAATAAATTTCATTTTCATGTCAAAATAAATATCATCATAATATATATTGAACTTTTAAATTTCATGAAACACATATAAAATATTTCAAACTCAGTAACTGCAAAAACTCCAATTTTTCACATAAAATATATATTATGCAATATCATAAAATATTTGAATCTAAATATTTTCTTTAATTACTTACTTATATATATATATATATATATATATATATATATATATATATGACTAATATTAGAAGGACAATTGCACTAACATTTTTAAGTTCTGCCGATATCTGTCGGCTCTTTCCCTTTATCTCGGGCTGGCGTCTGGTCTGATGTCGTGCCTAGAGATAGAAAATTTTCATTAATTACCGAATCTTACACGATATATATATATTTATATATAAAATTAAAAAAATTAGAAATTTTTCGTCTAATTTTCTGCTCTCACGCATATCGAGATCCTATAATTTAATATTTTTTTATTATGAATGTTTAATGCATAAATCCATGTTTTGTTTAATGCATGTGACCAAAATTTCAAGTATTAATTTTCTTTTATAATAATTTATTTTTTTTATTTTTCTACCTCTAAAACTATTTTTATCTATTTATTTCTTTTATTTTTCTAGTGTCCATTTTCAATTCAAGATTTTTCATTAATTCAATAAATACTCTAAAAATTTCAAATAAATTCTTATCATCACTCTAACTCATTTTCTTTCATTTTCCATCATCAATTTCACCAAAATAATATTTCACAACTCTCAGTAAATTTTTCCATAATTTGGCTAAAAATCTAAAAATTTCCCAAAAATCCTATTAAATATTTCTTCCACTCCAAAATTTATTTTCTATTTCCAAACACTTCAAATTAACTCCATAATTATGCAATTAATCATGCAATTTAAATAAATTAATTAATAACCTTAATAATAAAAATATACTTAAACTTCACAAATAAATTCATATCTCACTATCTAAAAACAACTAGGAGGAGCGGTTTGTACAAAATGACTCTGTTTAATGACCGATTAGTGGTCGCCGGACTTCGGTCACCGGAAAATTCTCGACGGCGGCGGATCGACGATCGGCTGGTACCAAAAGAAAGCTTGAGGTGTGAGGAGTCCAAATATATAACTTTTGTGGCTTGGAAGTGGCTGAAAACGTGTAGATCTACAAAAGTTGGCGACGGCTCCAAGGAGGAATTCCGGCTCCGATCAGCACTCAAACCGTGGTTTTCAGAGCTCAAATTACACCTATTAAGGTTTTTCGACGTCCCAAGTCCATTTTCGGTGTTAGATTTAAGAAAAGAAGTCGAAAAATACACAAAATGAACAGGGCAACCTGAAATCCATTTTTGCTGCTTCGATCCCAAAAATTCGGTCAGTTTTTGGAAAATCAGATGTCAATGGAGTGATAAGGACGTGAATAACTACTTTTGGTTCAAATTTGGCGAAGATCGGAAGTCGTTTGGTTGATAAACGAAGTTGGTAATCCTGTAGGGAAAATGAGAGAAAATGAATTTTTTTTTTATATAACTTTAATCTTTGAAATCTCTATATATATAAACTCAGGGGAAATTTTGTAATTTTATATAAATATCAAGTTTTTAGTAAAAATTTACTCATATAAAATTATTAAATCACCAAAATAATTAAGAAAAATTTTAATTAAGCAAAAATTTAAAAATACGGGGTATTACAATTAGTAGTTAATACTCATATTAAAATAATAAATATAATTAATTAAAATTAAATAATTTCTAAATACTTATTTTTAATTAAAAATCAATTAGTACTGAATAGTTAATAATTAATATTAAATAAAGTAATTTTAGACTAATTACTATTGAATTTAGCAATTTAAAATAATAAAAAATAGATATAAATACTTTTTTAAAAATCAAGTAATTGAATTAACCCTGATTGTAATGGCCCAAATACCGGATTAGTTGTAAATTATAATTTTTGAGATTAATCAATATATCCGGGGGTCAAAAATATACCCGTATGTGAAAAATATTTTATTTGATCATCGGAAAATATAGGTTATGACTAGTCTGAAAATAAAATTTAAAGTGAAAATGAGATCAAATATGTCATCAAAAGTCAAAATTAAGAAAAAAATGGATCTGTTTTAATTAAATAGTTGGTTGACTATACTTTGATCGGGCTACGAAAAATAGCAAACGATATCTAAAAATTTATTTTAAGACATAGATAGACTCTAAATAATATTTGCGATTATTTGACAGTGAAAAATGAATTTTATGATAACACCGAAAATTAAATTATCTATCCGATTTAAGTGAGATGAACAGAAAATGAACTTCGATTGAGTTTTTTTGTAAACATATAAGAATATTTTATGAATTATAGAATCAAATTTGGGTGAAATTGATATTGAAAAGTGAGAAAAATAATTTATAGTACATAATTATACTTAAATGGGTTGGACTTTGTTTGATCTAAACCCAACCAATTTAAGTCATTATAAATTGACCTAAATATCATAATTCTCTAGAGAGAATTCTGCTTAATCCTCTTCCCCAAATCCTCCCTTGTGGCCAAACCTCCTTCCCATTTCTTCTCCAATTTTCTTCATTTTTCTTTAATTCTAACACCAAAATCAATCACCTAAAAATAATTTCAACCTCTTTAGTAACTAATAGAAGTTTTTATTATTCATTTGAAAGCTTAAAGTGGAAGAAAATTAAAAAAAAGTTTAAAATATTAATTTGAGGTAAGCAAAATTTATGATTTTAAATTAATTTAATGGTTCAAATAGGTAGTTTAAGATATGTAGATAATAAATACGAAGTTTATTTGAGCTAAGAAAGTAAATTAATGGTGGATTAACGAAGAATTTTTTTTGTCTATGATAGGTTCAAAGGAAGGTGAATGTGCTTCCAAATGAAAGTAAAAGGAAAAAGGAAGATTAGGAAGACCGAAATAAGCAATTAAGATTAGTGATTTTATAATCTAATTATTTTCATTAATTAAGTATGATTTAGGGTTATAAAAATTTAGAAAATTGTGTGTTTTGCATGTAATTATTAATTAATGATTAAAACATGGTTAATGGATTATGAAAACTGAATTTGAATGATTAATTTCAATTAAAAAAATTAATTAGTGAAAATTGTAAAATGTGACTTTATTATGTGAAAATGAATATTAAGGAATAAATACATTTTAATGTAATATTATGATATATATGGAATAATGAATGCATTAATTAGTAAAATGAATAATTAGAAAGTGAAAAAAAATTTAATGATGAAAATTAAATATAGGCCAAAAAATGAAAAATTAATATTTTCTTTGCTAATTAAATAAAAATTTAATTATGAAATGTAAGAAAATATGATTTTAAGTGTGTAGAAATTTATTGAAAATTTTTAAATTAAATATTGAATATTTTTCTATTTATTGATGATCTTATGTATGAAATGAAAAATAATGAATAAAATGTATTTAATGAGTTTATAACTTAATTGATATATTAGAATGAAAAATGTGAAAATTTTGGGTAGAGAGAATACATTATTAAGTGATTAATAATGTAAAAAATAATGGAATTTATGATTTTAATAGAAATTGAATTGAAGAAATGAAATAATATACTTAGTTATTTTTCTGATGGTTAAATCTAATTCAGGATATAATTGACTAGCTATAGGGACGCTAGTACCGCGGTGCGGATCATGACGACTCGCTTATGTAGGCCAATGATGGTCTACTTCAGTGATTGTAATTCAGTTATTCAGTGTACAATATAGTGATCATGTGATCTTTCAGGATTATTTTTCAGTGTAGTGGACTATTGGGGTCCACTTCTCATGTATTTAGTCTGAAAATTTTATATCGGATTGAAACTAGGGATAAATGTGAATAAAAGGAGTAAAAATGATTTAAATGAAAAATATGATAAGAAAATATGCAAGTGAAAAATATGATAAAAGTAGTAAATGTGAATGAAATGATTAAAGTGACAATTATGAATAAAATATGAGAAAAGTGATTAAAATGAAAAATATGATAAACATGAAATAAGTGAAAAATATAAGAAAAATAATAAAAGTGAGAAATACAAGATAAATGGAAAAAAATATATATGATAAAAAAAATTGGTATAATCATAATAATGATAAAATATGATAAATGTGACCAAAAAAAAGTTGAAAAATGAAAAATAAATGGAAGATATATATTAAATTGTGTAGTAAAAATAAATAATTGAAATAAATAAATAAATAAGAAAAGAATTGATAATTAAAGTAAAAACAGACTAAATTGAAAGAAATTGAAAGTTCAGAAAAAATAATAAGAAATAAAAATATTTAATAGTGAATTAAGAGTAATTAAAAATAATGTATTGATAAAAAGAATTATATATTAAAGAGAAAAATTGAATAGTATATTAAAAATATTATTGCATGTATAGTTGCATGAAAATTTTTAGATTAGTAATCACCACTGAGGATATTAATACTCAACACGTAGTTATTTGACTGCGTGCAGGTAGAAGCAAAAAAGTCAAGAGCAGACATACAAAATTTGGGAGCTAACGAAATATTGAAATAATTGTAGATTATTGTATAAAATAATATATATATATATATATATATGTTTAGATATGATGTTGTATGGATAAAATTATATATATATATTATGATAAAGGGATATTTGCGAATTATTATATATATAAAGAATTATGATTGAATTGAAAATATATTGCATTATATGTGGATTGTTGTGCCAAAAAATGAGTTGTGTATTGTTTGCTTTGCAGGTGTATTAGTTAGCTTATAACTGTAATGCTGCCGAAATTTTTGAAAAAATAAAAAGGAATAATTAAGTGTTGATAATATTATGGTCATTAAATTAAGAATTTTTTTAACATACATCGACTATAATCGTATTTACCCACGTAACGTACGTATAAAGTGTTATAAGGGTGTTACATTGATCATATCCTAAAAAGTTTAAGTTAATTCATTCAGAATCTGTCTGATTTGGAGTGGGGTTAATGTCGATTTTTTGAACTTGATCAAGTCGAATTTCGGACTTAGATCAAATGTAGTTGTAAATATTTTAAATTGATTATTATTGATTAATTGTTTAGTGTCTTATAAATAAAAATTCATAAAAGTTTTTATAATGAATTTTGTAATAGTTATTAATTGCATGTTCAGTGTTTCATAAATAAAAATTAAATTAATTTAAAAAATATAATTAAAATAAATGAATTGAATAAAATTAGTAAAAATTTTCAATCAAAAGACTTAATTACATAAATTTGTAATATTTGTTCTTAATTTCAAGTTCTATATATTTATTTTAATATTTTGTTTTTTTTAAAGTTCTATATAGTTATTTTGAGTTGAAGCAGATATTAATAAATTAATGTCTATGTTATACTTTGATATTTTTATTTTGAATAGTAAATTCTTTTTATTTAAGAAATGTGTTAGTGTTATTTTTTTTTGTTACAAAAAGGTGATCAAAAGTCACAAAAAAAAAAAAACACACTAACGGACATAACTAACACCACAAAAATTATAGAAAAGCTAATTGTGAATTTCTGGGTGAGAATCTAGGATAACGTGACACCCTAAATTAAAATTTTTTGTTCTATTTGCCATAAAATCAACTGCAAAATTAGTTTTGCGAGTGAGAATTGTACAACTTCAAAGTACGAAACTAAACTATTGATAGTATACATAAAAGTTCGACAGTTGCCTAAAATATGCCAATTTTCTTAAATAATCTTCACCAGAGCGATTATCCAATTCAACTTATATTTTAGCAATTTTTAAGGATTTGGCGAACTTCAATCCTTTATGAACTGCCCAAAATTTTGCTCGTATAATATCACAATAACCCAAATTGAGAGCATAACTCCGAAGCCAAGACCCATCACTGCGCCTTAAAAGGCCACCACCAAAAGCTTGCCTAGAGCCATAATTATAGGACTCATCTGAATTAAGCTTAATGAACCCGTTTGAAGGAGGTTTCAAGGCTACCAGCAGAGATTCATGGGACCCCATTTTCGTTCTAACATCGACACTTCTTGTTAACTCAATGATAACACCAACCTGAGCTCATATTTCCTTGATAATATTGTTAGTTGAAAGCACATTTGTTTGGAAAATGAACCCATTACGTCTTCTCCAAATCCACCAATTAAAACAACATACCCCAAAAATCAGATTCCATGGGATGCCATTAACCTCATCTCCTTGCAACAAATTATTTTGCACCCATTCTTGTAAAGAATAGTTTAGATCAAAGAAATTACTCCATTTTGAGTCATGAAGGAGCAGCTGCCATACAGGTTTCATCCAACTACAGTCCCTTATTATGTGCATAGCTGATTCACTCTCCACTCCACAAATTGTACATATATCATCCACATCCAAATGCCTTCTAACACGTTCCCTATTAGTGAGGAGTCGATTATGGAATAAAAGCCAAATAAACATTCTAATATGCCTCCACCCCATCTCCAAATCTTATTCCAAAAAGGAGCACCATTAACTGAATTATCCTCCATTAAACTTAGATAAGCTGATTTCAAAGTGAAAGAACACAAAATCGAGGCACCCCAGAAAAACTCATCATTTCCCATGTTTGGAATCGGGGGAATAATGACAGCAATATGAAGAAGAATTGCACTAGGTAATTTTGCTTCAAACAGTTCCCAATTCCATAACCCAGCTGGAGTAACATAATCTGCAACTTTTTTATTCAAAACCGCTATATCAACCTCAGCCACCACTTCCTCCCACAAGGCCTTAAAAGCCTGGAATCCAGTGGTCAGTCCAAAAATTCACTTCCTTCCCATTCCTGACAGCCCAACAAATACTCTTACTTATATCTTTCTGCACCCGACACATATTCCTCCAAATAACAATGCAACTTTGAGGAGCGACTATATTATTTTGCACATCACAACTAACTTTATATTTAGAAGTGATGACCTGAACCCATAGCTTTTCATTGTGAGTCAAAAATATCCATGCTAATTTCATGAAATGAGCCCTATTTAATTCTTCTAACGATCTGAAGCCTAAGCCACATCTATCTTTTGGCCTAGTGACAATATCCCAGGAAATCAATGAAATCTTACTTTTATCTTGATCTCCTCCCCAAATAAATCTTCGAATCAGTTTTTCTATTTCCTGACACACTGAATTAGGAAGCTTAGTTGTTTGCATAGTGTTATTTTTTTTATATTTTTAATCATATGTACTTTTTTTTTAATTTTTCCTTTAATAACCAAATCTCATTATTTTCTAATAATAATAAAAATAATAAAATGGTCCGCTTAGATTTAGAAATGAGGAAACCATTGTTTCGTTCTATCCTTCAAAAAAAAAAAAATCTAATTCTAACGATAATATTAGAAGTGCAAATTGGCAACACATATTGTAAGGGAAATTTTATAAACGTACGATGTGTTTCCATTTTGATATTTAAGGGATTTCTATCTCATATGAGTACTCTATGATTTATTTATTTATTGCAACAAAAAATGCTTAGACATATATGATTAATTTATGTGAATATCAACTATTTACAAGCTGAATTTATATAACAAAGGGCATTTATTTAACACAAAAAGATTTATGTTGTTTAAGTATCAAAGTATGAAATGACATCATATTTTTATGACTTTTACCCTATATTATATACCATGACTAAACCTGCCATAAGCTTGTTTCAGCATATTTGAATTTCCAATTATAAAGTTTTTATCGATATGCAAATTGCAATACCAAGGGGAATAATTTTTTAAGTGATTGTCCAATGTTTTTATGGCTTGATTGATTTGTGAGTTTACTGTGCTTAGCATTTCCGGGGTTTTTTTTTTCATTTTTCAATTTTACCATATAGGTTTTGATGAAGTATTGGTTGTTGACTTGAGCATAAGCATACCATGACTTGGATAATCATACACATATGATTCTATTAAGCATAGTAGGAATTGACCGAATGATAACAGGATAGGTTTAAAGCGAATTTTTTTTTTTTATCTTTGTATGTTTTTGTACCATACGAGCACAAAAATATTCAACTCTGATCCGATTCCGATTTTTATTAAAAAATTTATTTTATTTTAATATTAAAATTATTTTTATTTTAATTAATTAGTTAATTATATAATTGCTTAAATAAAAAATATTTTTTATATTTTATTTTATTATTTTTAAAAAATATTAATTATGTTTATATATATATATATATATATTTGGAGCGAGGTTGGGACGTAAAATATATATACTGTTTCTGTCACAAAAAAAAATTGAAATAGAAACGAAGCACTACAAATACATATCCAACTATCGTCTCTAAGCAAAGGAGATTTTGCATAGGAAGTCCACCAAGATTGTTATTCTTTTCATTAGGAGATCCAATGGGATATAAGTTATACAATAATGATTAATCATTTCATTGAATACGCTATAAATATATTAAACTCTCACTAATACTGTTAAAAAATGGCGAGAAGACTCATAACACAAAATTTTCTCCAATTTTCAAAGTTGAAAATATCAATCAAATCATCGATTGATTGGTGTCTATTGAAAATTTTACTTCTTATTTTCAACAAAATTTATCCAACAACGTTAGGATTGAGCTAGAGTTTTTAGGCGGTTTTATAACAATGCTATGTATTAGAGAAGATGCGAGAGTTTTAGCAGATTTTGGATGTTTTCTGTTGCATAAAATCATATATACACTATATTGAAATTTTTGTGTTATTAAAATTTAGAGATTTTTCCATTTCTTAATTAAGCAACAATATATTGAGGGCCAGACGGCCACTGAACATTCGCGCGGCCAACCTTAACAGTAATCCGGCGCCCGATAGAACAGACCAAGGAAAAAAAGGAAAAAGAAAAAGAAAAAAAAAGCAAAAGAAAAACCAACCAAGGAATCAAACCCGAAAAATCCATCTCTTCTTCTCTAAAACCCTCCTAAAACCCTTTTCGCATTTCTCTCTTTTCAGATCATTTTAATTCTAATTTCTTATAGACATGACAAAGCCGCTGAGCCTGATCAAAGCACACGCCTCGAACCCCAAGGTATGGGTGGTGATCGGAGTCACGGTGGCGGGGATCGTGGTACTGGCAGAGACACGGCGGCGGCGGCTGCGGAAGGCGAAGATGCTAGGGCGGGAGGATTTCGGCGCGTTCGTTGAGAAATTCGAGATACTTCCTTTCCCTCAGCCTCCTCCTCCGGCGGCCAGGCAGCCTCTTTGCGGCCTAACATTTGCCATCAACGACATGTTTGTCTGCTCTTACTCTCACTATTATTTTACAAGTACATATTTTTATAGACGATAATTATATTTTTAATTGCATGTGTGTTAAAGTTTATACTATACAGTGCTACTGTTTAAGGTTTAAAATTAAGCAGACTTTATTGTATTTTGATGTGCTTTGTTTTGGTTGATATGGCAGTTTTGATGTTAATAATTATGTGACGGGATTTGGGAATCCAGATTGGAGGAGAACGCATGAAGTTGCTGATAAGATGGCGGTGGTTGTGACTACTCTGTTGAAGAATGGGGCTACCTGTATTGGCAAGACTGTTATGGATGAATTGGCATTGGGGTAAAATCTTTACTGATTCTCTCTATCTTTGTGTACAAAGGTGGGCCAAATTTTGTGAAGTTCTATTTTTGGCTGTCAAATCAGGATTAATGGTGAAAATATGCATTATGGAACTCCTATCAATCCTCAAATGCAATTATTTGTCCCTGGTGGTTCTTCTAGTGGTTCAGCTGTGGCTGTTGCGGCTGAGATTGTTAATTTTGCTGTGGGTAAGTTAATCTGTCTACAAGTTTATTTATTCAATAGCAAATAAATAACATTTTGGATCTCTTGACATGCCAAATAACTGGAAGTTATTAGTAATTGTTAATTCATAATTGTACTACCTTCCTTGACATGTTATAGATTGGGATGTTGGTGATTTTTCATCTTTTTGGTTCTATAGACTGAAAGCTAATCCATGTACTGCAAATCTTATATGTGGTTTTCCTTGTGATACAATCTGATTGCTTAAGGCTCTCATAACTTTTACAGGTACTGATACAATTGGTGGTATTAGAATTCCAGCAGCATTTTGTGGTGTCTTTGGCTATCGACCATCCCATGGGGCAATATCTATGATTGGAGCTATTCCAAATTCGCAAAGTTTGGACACTGTTGGTATGGATAAGTGTTGCAAAAACATTCTAGTAAAGATGTAGAAATGGCATATCCAAACCTAATTTGTATTTGGTGTAGGTCGGATGGTTTTACAATTTGAAGTTGACTTGCCTTACAAATGTTGATGTGTTCTATTTTGATATTTCTCCTTCATGACTCTAAATATTATTTTTTGAGATCTTTTGAGACTTCCATTATTTTCTCTTTGTTTCAAATGCTATTTTGGTTCCTGGTTGTTCATTAGTTCATTTATTTATATACCATTCTGGTAGGGTGGCTTGCTCATGATCCTTCTATATTACATTGTGTTGGACATGCTTTACTCCAGCTGAACTCTGTGGAACCTAGGAGGGCAAGGCGCCTTGTTTTTGCTGATGATCTTTTTCAGCTTTCTAAGGTTCCCAAGCAGAGGACTGAATATGTTATTAGCAAAGCCATTGAAAATCTCTCTGGATGTAAGTTGCAAGGCTCCAATATTGATCTGTTTATTGTGTTGTTTCAGTGTTATAGTTTATCATTGATAATTAAGCTAGATAATATGTGATTATTAAATTGATGGGGACTGGGTGATCAAGTGGATATTATAATTACATTCCTACTGAAGTTGCATATTGTTTTGTTGATTACAGAGACCAGCCTCCAAAACATATGAACTTTGGTCAGTATGCTGCTTCAAATGTTCCCAGTCTAAAAGGTGTTCCTAAACAATCTACAAACCTGCAAAATGGGACATCTGCTCTGAAAGCTCTTTCTTCTGTGATGGTTTCATTACAAAGGTACTCCAGTATATTTTTCCATCTTTTTCGTTCTTAATCTTATTTGCCTCTGTGTCTGTGTGTGCATGCATGAATTGATTAAATTTATTTGGTATCAAATTGCCATTTATGTTTTCTTCAATCCCCTCCTCCCACCCCTCACAACAACACAAAAAATTATAAAATCTCTTTTATTGATTATGATTTTTAACACAAAAAATTATGTAATCTCTTGTATTGATTAAGATTTTTAATACTTCAATTTAAGAGTTTTTTTTCATTAAATTTATAACTTGTCTGCATCATGGCTCCATTAACATTTCAAGCATTGCCTTATAGCTAGCAGTTGCTTTGGCATTATTTGTAACTTGTTTCCCAAGTTCTACTAGGTCATAAGATGGTCCCTTGAAGAATTTACAGAAAGATTTGGTATTTTTTTTCCCTAAAAAGACTTGCATGTGCTGGTAAATAAAGTCAGTCGTAAAGGACCTTTTAATTTTTGAGCCTCATCCCAAGTCTGGTTCCTAGACTTCCGTATCACTCATTCATTGGATTGGTGCTACTATGGAAAAAACCGAATGCACCCAACTCGCATTACACATTTTCTGTTAGTTATGTGAAGAAAGTTGGCTGCTTAACCTTGGCTTATGGCATTTTAAAAATCATCTCAACTAGGTGGCTATGAGCCTTATTTCTGGTTTATGCTTGTTTGAACGTCTTCATATTGAGAAAATTACTTCAAAGTTCTTCACAGTAAATGTTTCTATTTTTGGTTTCAAATGATAGAAGTGAAGTTTGTGCTGTCTCATATGCTTTTTATTTTCTCTATTGTTGACTGCTATCATTGAAGATGGAGAAAGTCCTTGTGGCATTTGACTTCAGTTTTGGCCTTGGTATCACTTGGGACTAATGTCTGCACTGCATATATTGCTTTTCAGATATGAGTTCAAAACAAATCATGAAGAATGGGTTAGATCAGTGAAACCCAAGCTAGCACCTGATGTCTCTAATAATGTTCTTGCAGCAATTAATACTACATATGAGAACATAAAAGCATTATACAAAGTTCGGTCTGAGATGCGCTCAGCTATGCAAAATCTCTTAAAGGTACCCTGACTTTGTTATAAGTAGTTTTATCTTAGCATTTGTTTTGATTGCATTGAATTCTAGTGATTGTTTTTTTTTATTATTATTTTTATGCTTATTTTTATGCTTCCTTATATATTATTGTTTCTGGGATATATAAGAACATTGTCTCTCATGTGACTATCCTCTTTTTTGTTATTTCATCAGTATGAGGTGACTTTAATGTTCTTGTTATTGCCATGATGCCATCTGCATATCAATGTTTTTTGGACATCATAGGGTTTATCGTTCTCATAAAGTGATACATGGAAGTGGTTAATGGTCCAGTATTGAAGATACAAATCCTTTATAGATTTTGAAATTCTTTATTTTGCCACAACACTTAGCATGTGATAGTAGCAATGAACATTTTAGTCACATTCCAAAGAAGAGATAAATGCTTGTTCACAATATATCTCATCATTCAACGAACAAATGCAAATTTTAAATGGATATATTGTGCATAGAAAGGGCATTAATGGTGAAGGTATGATTAAAAAAAACTTTGTTCTCTCCATCATGCTACATTATGTCATAATTTCTCTATCTCTGTCTCTCTCTCTCATGTCGAAATCACATGCAAATGCACTTTGTTTGCCAGTCTCATGTATTGGGATTAAAAGCCCTGCTTAGCTTTAATTGTGTGAGTCAGTGTATCTATTTTGCTGTGCATTCATGTTTATCTGTCTTATATCTCATACACTTATCCCTCTTGTTTTCAGGATGACGGGATATTAGTTATTCCCACAGTTTCAGATCCTCCCTTGAAGCTTAACACAAAGAAAGGATATTCTGCAGAGTCTCAAGATAGAACATTGATACTATCAAGCATTGCAAGCATATCAGGATGTTGTCAGGTAACTCAGTTTTATTAACTTTCAGCTTTCATCATATGATTTAATTTCTATATCCTGTTCTATGTTTTTGTTATTTTTTATTTAAATGTTCACATCATACTGTCAGGTTGCAATTCCCTTGGGAAAACATGATGGTTGTCCTGTCTCTGTTTCGTTTATATCATTCCATGGAGCTGATAAGTTTCTTCTTGATACGGTCCTGGACATTTATTCATCTCTTCAAGAGCAAGTTGGAATTTTTTCTAATTCTGCACCATTGCCAGATACTAATGGAAATATGGATGCCTCAGAGCTTTTAAAAGAAAAGGTTGGTTCACCAGAAATATTTTGATATTGAACATGAGTGCCTTTTTAAAGTTTATACACTTTTGTCTTACTTCTATGTCCTCTCTTACTGGGTTAAGTAAATTTTGTTGTTTATTTGATGTCATTCTTGATGTGCAACCAAAATTGATTCTAATTCAAGAATTACCTTTCTTTGATTCATACATAAAATTGTGGCTTGAAACCTTTTTTGGTTGCAAGTGGAACTTTTTGAACGTGCAAAATCTTTTCCATGGACCCAAAACAATGTTTTACTGTTGTTGCATTTCAATTAGACAACTATATTCTTAATAAATTCATGCTGTAACTTCTGCAAATGTGTAGGTGAGATTTTAGTCTGAGTTTTTCAAGCCATGGGATGTAAAATTGAGTGACTGCTTTTGCTTCCAACGCATTAGATTTGGAATTTAAATGGTACAAGTGCTTGCATACTGTTATCATGTCAGATAAAAGGTGTGATTTGACATCTGAGATACAAGCTTGGAACCTGCCACAAGTGCAGCATGACCTGTCATGCTTCTCCTTTTTGTCTCTTTTTCTTTGGGTATTTAAACTATTCCATTTTTGTATATATAATTAATGGACTGCATATTTCACTGGATCCTTGGGCCAACTCTCTTTTAAGCTTTGGATATTTTCATAAAATATGGCTAAATTTGAGTCTGCATGATGTGTAATTTTTACTCTTGATCTTGGTTTATAATGTAAAATTTGACTTGGCCTGCATTGTGCAGAATTTCATTTTTTCTCTTAAAAGTGATTTTGACATAGGTGCGACATTGGCCTGATTTGTAAGGGAGAATGTCATTATTTTAGCATTTTCTTGTGTGATTGTGCTAAAGTGTCTATGATGTGTTGCACTCATAATCTGCTAGTAGGTTGCATAATTTATATGCTGTGAAAGGGTTCCAAGTACATATACAATGGCAATTCCTACTTCTTGGCTCCTCCAATTATATAATTCTGTTGTTATGTGAACTATAAGGTGCAACAGAAGTCCCGTATTGACCAACTATTAGAAGTTCTTGTTATAGTCCATAAAATATGAAGAATGAAGACAAATTGTTTGTTTAGTTAATATGTTCTATTTGCTCATGATGGAAAAATTTTGTTCAGGGAAATGCTGCATTTAAGGGGAAACAGTGGAATAAGGCTGTCAATTACTATACTGAAGCTATTCAATTGAACGGGACAAATGCAACTTTCTATTGCAACCGGGCAGCAGCTTATTTGGAATTAGGATGGTATGATCTTTTATCTGGTTCTCAAAATGTATTTGTCACTACAAATCTCTATATCTCTCGGTTTCTTTACCAATTTATTTCAATTTTTGCAGCTTTCAGCAAGCTGAAGAAGACTGCACTAAGGCAATATCACTTGATAAAAAGGTGATAGTTTTATCTTACGAGACTGTTTTGTTACATCGTTCTTTTATTATTTCAGTTATCTTGTTTTCTTTAAATTTGCATCTGACTATAGATCAGTCAGTCATAAAAGTACAGTCCTTTTTTGTTATTCTTTTCTTTTTAAGTCTCACCTTGTATTATTATGTTGGCTCAACTTCTTGTGATTAGATATATTATAAATTTTATATCAGGATGTAACTACAGATGGAGCTAATATGAGCCTAGCAACTTTGTTTAATCATTTTATCGATCGATTTATTTCATGTTGGATCACAATGTTAGCTGAAATGAGGGACGTACCCATTAGAGGAACATACATTTAATTGCCCCTTTCAAACTTACATCTGCATTTCTACATCTTATCTTGGATTAGCCTATATCCCAACCAAGAGCATTCTGAGAAGGCTAAGAAAGGCAGGATATCATTCCTTTCTTTTTTTTTTTCCATAAAATTGCACTATGTACCGGTGAATTCAGAAAACAATTTGAAAAATGGTAAATATTTAATTGCCCCTTTCAAACTTACATCTGCATTTCTACATCTTATCTTGGATTAGCCTATATCCCAACCAAGAGCATTCTGAGAAGGCTAAGAAAGGCAGGATATCATTCCTTTCTTTTTTTTTTCCATAAAATTGCACTATGTACCGGTGAATTCAGAAAACAATTTGAAAAATGGTAAATATTTTCTGCATTGCTTCAGTCATAATTCCATGCTGAGATTCATGGTAATCTAGTTTTCTTGTGAGTTCACATTTTTGGCATTTGGAAATCATGGACGAATATTGTTGGCCCAATATATTTTGTGAATTTTTCCATGAGTCTCTTGGCGGATGACCTACTTTCAAATTACTTAAGGAGATGTAGTTGTATCGTTCTTGTATAATAGAATGTGAAAAGCATGAAGAATTTTAATGTTTTAGTCTAATAGATAAGTGTTATTGAAGAAGAAAAACACTCTTTTTGTAATATTTGTTTGAAAAGGAGAGCTCAAGATGCATTACTTGCATAGGAAAATATACAGAGCTCTTGACTGGCAAATTTTGACAATTTTCTGTTATTTATCGTTGTTATATTTACTTTTTCTTTTCATATTTGTTTATTTATTTTTGCAGAATGTAAAGGCATATCTGAGACGTGGAACAGCTAGAGAATCACTACTCTGCTATAAAGAGGCTGCTCAAGGTGAGTGTTCATTTTGTGCTGTTTATCTGTGTATTCTCCAAGTTCAAGAAAGTTGTACTAGTTTGCATGAAATATGGCATGTTATACTCGGTGTAGTTTTATCAATGATCAAGATAACAAGGTATATATTTCAAGTTTCTATGAGCCATGAATGTTAATCTGGGGGCATACACTTTACCCTTTTGGAAAAGTAAACGTGTTCCTATTATTTGGTTTGTTGAAATTCTTACCATCTACCATTGCTCTGGGATCAAATGGGGGGTTGTCTATTTTATCAGTCCACTTGAAGGATACTTGATCTATTTGACATCAGGCTTGGCTGCCGAAAAATCAACTAGTCGACAACTTTAATGAGCTCTTTTTTTGAGCTGTGAGGTGTGTATTGGCCTATTGGGCACAGCCAATTCAGGGCATAGATGATGGATGGTTACACATACTATATAATAACTTTTCTAATCTTAGGAATTAGGTGTGAATATATAGAATATCTTTGATTATTCAAGTGGTTTTCACAAAGTGATGGTACACGTACATTCATGGACAAACACAATTTGAATGGTTTTTCATTTTCAATTTTTATATTTTATTATATCCTTGCCCTTACAGAAAATCTTGTTATTTGTAATTCGCAGATTTCAAGCATGCTCTTGTTCTTGAACCACAGAATAAGGTAGCTAATCTTGCTGAGAAAAGACTAAGAAAACTGATGAGCTAATGCTATACATAGTTTTCCTCCCCAGTCTTATAATGAAGAATGTTCAACATCATAGTGGATTCGGTCAAAGGTGTTTCCATGCCGACAATTTTTGGGTGAAAGCAACAGAGGAGAGAAGTTAAGTTCTCTGTCCATAGCGTTTTAATTCATTGCCCTGTATTTATGCTATTTCATTTTCATGTTCTCTCTCGATGAGATAAGATAAACATTATTGAAAACTGAAAAAGGCAGTTGCTAATTGTACTTGTCTTAATGTAATGTAAGCATTACCCCTCCAGTTTTGAATATCTAATGAAAAATTAGTATTTCTTCTCGGATTCCCAACATTTTATGTTCACCGTCTTGAAATGTTCGTTACTTTCAGCTTAAAAATTCTTTAATTTTTTTAATGAAATTATAAAAATAATTTTCTTATTGTGAATTATTTCCCTGATGAATGATTGTTTGCCAACTACAGAAAAAAAAATAAAAAAAAACTTGATTGAATTCAAACGTACAAAAACCGTCCAGATTCTAATTAATAATATAAATTCATCCATATCATAAAAATTTAATATATGCCTATTTCTGCTCAACCCAAATTGGCGTTGACAACGTTGTAACTTTGTCCTCCTTTAAATAAAACAAAAAATAAAAATAAAAAAGGAGAGCGTCGTGGCCGCCGCAGACCAACTAATTTCCACCGTTCAAAAAAAAAAAAAAAAACAAACTGATTTCCACCTCAAATTTAAACTCTAGTTGTCCTCACACGCCACGCTACCACCCCAAAATATCCATAAAATTCAACCCATAAATGAAAATTTTCTTAATGGGATTTATGTTTTTCTTATATATTAAAGCATTTTTTTATTGAAATTTTATTAATTTTGTTTCTTAATAATTTAATTTTAATTGTTGCAGTCACTGTCAAATTAACCTTTTTATTAATTTTTTTACTATTTTTTAAATAGATTTTTTTGAACACACTGCTTGAATTCATATTTTTAGATGCAGCACTTCTCACTTTTTTTTTTATTTTTTTTCCTTTTTCTACCTTTTCCTCTATTTTCTCTTTTTTTGATGCAATAATATATTTAAATAAAAGATTTATGAGAGTGTAGATTAGATGACGTAAATCTCTTCTAGATTAAGTAGAGATTTTGATTTCAAATTTTGAATATATAGTTTTCTTAAAAATTAATAAGAAAATATTTTACCGTTCTTAAAATTGTACCTAACACGAATATGATTAATATCAGTGTGGCTGAAAATACATGTGATCTAACAAAAAAAACATGTTTAAATAAAAAAAAATGCAAATCTCAGTTGGAAAAAAAAAATCTAAAACGGGCATTTTTAGTAGCATGTCCCTATCAAATTGTCCCTCTAAAATAAATGAAAAAAATATTCTTTTTCAAATATAATTTTTCTTTTTTATTATATTAAAAAATATTATAAATAATTTTATTTATATAACATTTTATTATTAAATTAGTTAATAAATAAATATGGAAAGTTCTTTCTAATAAAAAATTTCCAAATTTCCCTTTCACCGTAGTTTTCCACTTCCCCTTACCTATCCTCCTCGCAATTAATATTAACACTGAGTCAATAGATAAATAAAGGCATTATTTTGAAAAAAATATTTTTAATTTTTTTGAATTTAAAAAACTGTTTTCGAAAAAATAATAAATAAATGCATATTTTCCCGGTCAAAAAACTGATCTATAATGAAATTTTATAAAAAAAATAATGTTTAATATTATTATATATAAAATAACTTATAAAATATATATTTCATACACAATAAAAATTATTATAATAATGTCTAAAATTCTTTGAATTGTAATTTATAATTAAATATTATTGAAAATTATACTATTAAAAAAATAATTTATATATATCTATATATAGATTTTTATTTATTCTCTATTATTTATATATATTAATTAATTTCTAAACTAAAATATTTTTTTATAAAAAAATATATTTAATAAAAAAATATAAAAAATTAAATATAAGTTTATATATTTTGAATGATATAAATATAGAATAATATAAATATAAAAAATTAAAAAAACTGAAAAACCGTTTAAATCTAGCCGGATTATGGTTAATCCAGTCAGTTCAATGCTTTTTCCATCAGTCCAATTTCTCTCCAGATTTACTACTCAAACCGTCCGGCTTGACAACTAATTTCCAAATTTTTCGGGTGAACCGGCCGGCTCTGGTACAAATTAAATGAATGAGTTTTATAAAAAATTAAAAAATTCATTCTTTTAAATAAAAAAAATTGATAGAATTAGTTTCTTTAACACGCAACAGCAGTCCCAAATGAAAGTGCCGCTTCCATCTCCACTTCTCCATTCATCTTATAAATTTCTTCTCATCTTCTTTACCTTTTCTTATATAATTCAAGATTCCCATTTATTTTCTCTGCCAGAACTTTAAGAAAAAAATGGGTATGGTGGAAAATTCTTCTACCGCCATAGCGTCTTTGGTTTTAAGAAATCTTGTTTCCCCTGTCTTTATGTATGCCGATAAATCTTTGATTAATCTTGGTGAAAAATACAAACTTCTTGAATTTCTTCGCAGTCTAGTTATAAGTTTTTTTCTCTTCTTTTTACGTTTCCTTTCTTCTTGCTTCCATTCTTTAAACCCTAATCTTGATTATAATACTTATACACTCAAACAACAATCCAAAGCAGAAAACTTCTTGCTCACCGGCTGCGGCGATTAGGGTGTTGCTCGAGCTCTTTCGCAAATCTTGTCTATAATTAATGACGTTCCTGTTAGCTCCAGGAAATATGAAGTTGTTCGATCTTTAGCGGAGACGATTATAGAGGAGAATCGGAGAGAGGATGTCGAGGTTTTACATGAAGTCAACCGGAGAAGCTTGTCGGAGGCCTTTGAACGGACTCTTCGCCAGCTCGAATCCGGTATGATGGAATTGGGCCGTTGCCCGGTTGGATTTGGACCGGTTCATTGGCGGTCGAACCGGATTTTGAAGGGGGTTCGGTCTATTACATTGGCTGCCTGGGCTGGGAGCGGAAGAGACGGAGTGGATCGATCGGAGGAGAAGCTGGCGGCGGAGCTACTTTGGTTAGCCCAAAAATTGGTCGCCTGCGGCTACGGAGAGGAAGCGGTTTTTAGGTGGGCTTCGGCTACGAATTTGGCTTGGCTTTCTCTATCAGCGGAGTCGCGTATTCAAGGTTCATTAGTTAAAATTTCAGGCAAGTTTTGCTTAATTTATGCCTAATTAAATTGCGCAATTAGAGGCTATAATTTGAAAATTATTTTTCTGAAACGAGTGTTTGTCTTGTTTTTCTTCTAGTACCAATTTTAATTTTTCCTTATATATTTCCTCATTTTCATGCCAAAAAAAAATTTGTTCAACTCTAACCGACTTTTTAAATTGCTAATAAAAAATAAATAATTTAATTTCAACTTTAACTCTAAAAAAATAAATTTTATTGAAATAATTATAATTCATTCCTTTTTAAAAGTGGATAATACGATTCGTAAAAAAAATTTAAACAACAGATAGAATGAAATAATGAAATGAAACGAGAAGTGTATTTATTATTATTTTTTGAGAGAACTATTTTGAGAACTAGGGAAGTATATTATTACTGAGAGATTCGAATCTTAACATTAATTTGAAATAATTTTAATTGTTATTACTAAAATATTAGTTCAAATATGTCATTTTTGTATTTTTTTCTATTCTAAATTATATTAATATTATAGTTAAAAAGAAAAGGAAAAGGAAAACCCTTCTGTTTTATTGGTTTGTCTCCTTGTTTTTCTGTTTGAAAGGAATTCAAGTCAAAGATGTTTTGCCAAATAGCCATTGCCAAGAATGTGCTTTTTCTGAATGAAAAATGCCACTTGTTCCAATTTGACATGTTTCAACTATAATATTAAAATATTTATATTTTATTAATTCATTTTCTTGTATCGATGAAATTGTATTAAAATGTTAGTATTTTAATGCGGTTGGGAGAAGTAATATTACAGTATCCCAATATTATGTACTGTTTCTTAAAGGGACTTTTAATTTCATTGATTATCTTGTGTTCTTAATTTGCAATTTCCTCCGTCTTTCATTGTCTTATTGATACGTTTCAGCTTGTTTTGTTTTACGTATAAAGGCTTTGATAATGACTCTTATTATGCATCTTTTATATAGAAAGCCTTAACCATCATCCCCTTTGGACCTTATAAAGTTTGCTAATACTCTCAAAAACTCTATCTATTAATGGAATTCAAAGGTTTGTAGTTGATGACCTAATTTAGGCCAACAAGATTTAAGTAGTACAACATTAAAAAAAAAAAAAAGGAAAAATTAAATCCTATGATCTGTGGAACTAAATCCTTAGAATTGAAAATTTGTTCGAATCGATTCTCTTAACTATTAATTTTTAATCTATTTAGTCTCTATTTATAAAAATACTCCGTATCTAATTAATAATAGTTAAAGATGTCAATTGTTCCAAATTTTAATTAATCCCTACTTATAAAACACCTAATATCTAATTAATGATAATTGAAAATAATTTCGATTGAGGGGCTGAATTAATTTAAAATTGATAGCAAAAGAGTCAATTGAATAAATTTTCAATTGAGAGACTTAATTGTGTAAATTCATGAAGTTCAAGAACTAAAATATATATATATATATATATGGCTACATATTAAATATGAAATTTTTTGTACATGCAGCTTTTCTATTGAAGCAAGCGAAAGATATGTGGGTGGAAGAAACAGAAGGGAAGAAACATGAACAGAAGCAAGCAAAGAAGAATATGCTAATAGCATGGTTGCCATTGCTATGCAGAGGCAGCAACGGCATAGATGCACCTGTTCTCACCACCACTGAAAGGGTAGAATTGGAAAGAATTTTAGAAGGGATGATTGGGACATTAGAGCTTGAAGAAGATAAAGAGCAAGTTTTATCTCTATGGCTTCATCATTTCTCTTATTGCCCTTCTTCTGATTGGCCCAATCTCCGATCCTGCTATGAAACTTGGTGCTCTGCTTCTCGGAGGCTTCTAATTCTCCAGTGAGAGGACAAAATTCATGTGCTTTGAATTTTTATTTACTAGTAAGGTAGCATTAAAATTTTTAAATATTACACGGAGCATGAGTTAAATCTAGGGTTGTTAAAATTTCATACGATATGAATACAATTATTTAAATAACACGGTTAATAAATGAATTGGGGGTGTATTGAGTCATTTGACATAAGGTGACATGATTACAATCCATTTGATATTTTTATGGTTTTTTGGACCATCATCTTAATATATAATATAAATTATATATATTCTTGTAATGATTTAACAATTTGATATAATTTTTTGCAATAATTAAACAATATATTCTCTAATTTAAGAGTAAAAAAATGATAAATAGTTCAAAATAATATTATCTTATTAAATTTAACAAATAATATAGTGATAAACATATTAAACTAATCATTCTGTTGGATTGACATGATATACATGAATCAATAATCTTAGTTAAATCTTCCTCTAATGCTACTGCATTTTATTCATTTTTGTTTACCAAAAAAATAAAAATAAAAAAGGTCCAATACTCCACATGCCTTGTTAATAAAGTTGTCAAGTTTTAATGATGTGCTAAATCTCACCAATCTAAAAAAAAAAAAAAGATTACCTTATAACTGACAATTCTTAAAGGAGATTACAATGATAAAAAAAACATGAGCCATGTTAGCTGACAGTCAAATATAATTGTTTAATAATAACTAAAAAAGGATGAAAAATGTAATCAACATTTTTTTTTTCAAAATTTATCTCTGTTTACCAATGAATAATGATGATGTGAGTGTCATAGTCACTTTGTTAGTATCTCCCAAAAAAAAATATTACAGTAGAAATTGTGTGGAGTAAATATCAAATTTCTCGGATGAAGACAATTGAGGTCCGGCAACATCACCAAGTCATTGAATTCTCTTATTAGTATAATAAATATGCCAGAAATTTTGTCAAAATTGTCTTTTTGGCTTTGTTCAATATAAGCTTCTGAAAGGGAGAAATAAACTAATACTAATAAGGTCTGGATTTCAAATTAGGAGAAACCAAGAAGAGAATTCAACCCTAAACTTAATTCATTAAAAACAATATATATTATCAATTTGATTCATATTCATAAATAAATGAAATGTGAAGAAATATATAGTTTACCTTACCTGTGCAATCTCAGAGTGAAGAGTGCTCTATTAATTAAAGAAGCAATAGGACCAGTTAAGCGAAGTCCCGCAGTTTTAGCCCCACGAATTGCGTGGCGAATGGCATTAAGCAAGCGGTCATATGTTCAACCCGGTTCGTTTTCCACTGCTTGTATGAAGCTGTATATCAATGCTCCTGTTGCTGCATTTCCTGCCAATGCCCTGCATTCCCAATTTCCACTGCTATTACACACTCTCTCTCTTTTAATATATATATATATATATATATATATATATATATATATATATATATATATATATATATATATATATATATATATATATATATATATATATATATATATTATCCTCATACATAAAATTCTTATTGTCATTCCCCTGTTCCACCTCTCTGTTTTTCTTTCCTGTCAATGCCTGCAATCCCATTTCTATTCCAATAACTCCTTTTTCTAATATATTTTCCGATTACATAAAATTCTTATTATCATTCCCCTGTTTTCATCCTCTGTTTTTCTTTCCCTTTATTTTCTTTTTTATTTCATATAAAATGATACTAACAAAATGATTGTCCAACACTTACTACCGGTTTACTTAGTAAGTATTTATTAAAAAGAGGAGAGAAGAAAAAGTAATCAATTAAACAAAGCGATTACTTACAATGGTGTCCACTGAAATTTGATTATCATTACAAGCGTTGAGACAGAGGGCTAATCTGTTGAGAAAAATAAATATCAGATAATTGCAGTTAATAATTTGAAAAAAATTAATAAATAAAATGGAACAAATAGATTTTACGCATAAAATTTTCAAATAAATCTGGATAAAAATTACGGACAATGATAGAAAAATTTGCTATGAAAGAAATAAAAGATTACACATTTTCTCTAATAATTAAGGAGATAACAAATACAATTTTTCATAAAAATTAGAACAATAACAAATTTTTTTATCTCTATTTTTTCTTTATCTCATATTTTCTCTCACTTATTCAAATCTTGCTCTAATTCATTTGTTGCACGAGGTGTGCCTTTTATATGCACAAGATTGCAAATTTTTTTAATAAAAAATTTTCATTCTTCAATGATTAATTTGGTGGCCGAAATTATTGACTTTTAACAAATCTCTTACTTAAAGATTTAATTACGTCAATCATATTTTTATATCATTTTTTCTTTTTTGTCATTTCATGTAACTTATATTTCTACTAGACCATTAGAGAATTGACACCATATAAATTTGTCAGCATTAATTGCTTTAATCATGAAATATATTATATTGTCTTCTGTATGAATTTTCTGCATATCCACTGTTTTTTCCTCAACTTTCTTACAAACAAGGTAATACTACACTCAAATGTGTTTTTCCCTTTAGTGAAAAACTATATTTTTTGCAAGATGCAAAATATTATGACTGTCACACAATAGATAAATTTTATCTTGTTCATATCTGAGTTCCTCCAATATTATTTTCAACTAAATTGTTTCTTTACTAGTTTATGTAGCTGCTATATATTTTGCTTTTGTTGTTGACGTAACTACAACTAACTGTAGTTTTAAAGTCTAACTTACAACTCTGTTAGCAAGCACAAATATATATCTACTGGTGGATTTATTTTTATCAAGCTCACTTACATAATCTAAACCAACATATTCTCTAATAATAAAGTTTGATCTCCTATAACACAATGCAATATTTATTATCCTTTTAATGTATCACGTGATCCTTTTTACTCCATTCAAATTTTCTTTACCAGGATTCGTCATATATCGACTAACTATCTCACTGCTTATGCAATGTCTGGTATTGTACAAATTATAATGAATATTAAACTTCTTATTGTTTATGCATAGAGTACTCGAGACATCTTCATACTCTCTGCTACTGTGCTATGACTCATATTGGAGGATAACTTGAAATTAACAAAAAGTGAGGTAGATTTCGACTTACAATCTTATATATTAAAGCGTCATAAAATTTTTTTCAAATAATTCTTTTAAGAAAACCAAATCTTACTATTATTTCTGTATTGGTAAATTTGCATCTCTAGAATCTTTATTGATTAATGTCCTTTATTTCAAATTTCCTAGCTAACTGTGCATTTAATTTTACAATAAAATCTTTGTTGGGATCTGCTACCAATATGTCATCTATATATAGCAGCAAAATGATAAAATTATTTTTGTCAAACCTCTTAAAATATGTATAAGAGTCTGCATTAAATCTATTGTATCTAAGACTCATGATAAATGAATCAAATCTTTTATATCAACAATTTGATGCTTGTTTAAGACCATACAAAGATTTGTTCAACCAGCAAACCAAATTTTTTTTTCCAAATTCATCTAGTTATAGCATGTAAATTTTTTTTTCAAGATTTTCATGAAGAAAAATAATTTTTACATGTAACTAATTTAAAAGTAAGTCAAATGTAGTACATATTATCAGAACTACTCTAATTAATGTTAGTTGTACCATTGAAAAAAATATCTCATTGAAGTTAATGTCTTCTTTCAAAGCATATCTTTTCACCACCAATCTTGCACGATACTGCTCCACTTGATTTTCGTTATTACATTTGATACGATACACTCATTTGTTACCAATAAACTTTCTTTCTTATGATAACAAAATAAGTTCCCAAGTTTTATTCTTATGAAGATCTTCAATTTCCTTTGCTATCATCCATTGAGATGCATCTAAATTGTTTAGTACTTCTTAGAGAGTTGATGATTATACATCATCTGTTAGAAGACAATATGCAACATTGTTTTTCATAACATACTCAGAATGTCAAACTGGTTGTTTTTTTTAGCAATCTAACTGTCGAGATTTTTGTGCTTTAGAAACAACTAGTTCTTGTTCTTTGTGCCCTTATGCTGGTTCAGAAAAATTCTTTTGCTTCACTTTCTTTTCCATGTGTACTACCATAGTCTCTATATTTTCTTTCACTGTCCTATCATTTCTTTCTTATTTCTTGTAGTTTATCTTCTAAAAAGATAATATCTCTGCTAACTACAATCTTGTAGGTAGCGGGATCTCATATGCGATATCATTTTACTCTATCAACATACCCTAAGAATATACATTTTCTAGATTTTGGATCCAACCTTGTAGTTTTTTAGGCATTGTACATCATTTACACATGAGTTTCAAATATATGGAGGTTTGAATAATCAAACTTATTTTCTGTCCATATCTTCATCGGTGTCTTTAACCTAATTGCTATTGATGGGGCCTGATTTATCATATAACATACAATATTTACCACTTATGTCTAGAAAGACTTTTTCAAGCTTACAAATCCCAAAATTGCTTTTGCTCTTTTTAACAAGGTTATATTCATCCCCTTTGCCACTTTATTTTGTTGAAGAGTATATACTGTAGTGAACTATCTTTTGATGTCTTATTAATTGTAGAATTTGACAAACTCATGATTAGTGTATTTTTCTCAATTATCTATCCTCAGACACTTGATCTTATTTCCAAAATTAAGCTCTATTGGCGCTTTAAAACTTTGAAGACTGAAAATACATTTGCCTTTTTTATTGATATGATACACCCAACATCTTCTAGAATAATCATCTATGAAAGATACAAAGTATTTTGCTCATTCCAGAGACGTAACTGGTGTTTGTCATACATCAGAATGAAACAATTCTAGAATTTCTTTCTTCTAAAATTTTATGTGTTAAATTTCAATTTGTACTGCTTATTTATAATACAATGCTCACAAAAAGGTAAGAATACCTTAGTGCGACCTGAAAGTAGATTTTGTTCTGCAAGAATTTTCATTCTTTACTCAGACATATGTCCAAATTTCTAATGTCACGCCATTGTAAATCTTTCACTTTGAAGCAACTGATACTTCTCATTATTGCAAAGTCTTTCCCTTTAATATGTATAAATTGACAATTACATTTTATCTCTTCACTAGTATAAGTGCACCTCAAATCACCTTTATGATTCCTTTTTTGACTTCAATTCTACTGCCAAGATCATCTAGTTGACCTAACAATAACAAGTTCATTTTTAGGTCTTCCATATGCTACATTTATTGAATAGTGCCTACTGTGTCATCATGTAACTTCAACTTGATTGTTCCAATACTAATAATCTTTAAGGCATGACCATTGCAACTATATAGAGATCCTTTAGAGATAGGTTCATATTGATGGAATCATTTTTTTCAATAGGTCATGTAAAATGTGGTTCTCGAGTCAATGAACCGCATATCAGCAAATATTTTTCTTTATCTTCTCTAGTTGTTGCAACTTCACAACACAAAACATTACTCTCATCGGATGTGCTTGCAATATTTCCTTGAGGATTAGAGTTTCCTTGTTTAAACTCCAATAATTCTTCTTCAAACGACCTTTTTTGCCACAATGGTAGCTTTTCAAGTTCTTATTACTTCTTGACTTTGATCTACTTTGATCTTGGCTCCCACTTGAGCTATGTTCCTTTGATCTCCCTCTCATCACCATTAAGGCCTCTAATTGTTGCGAACTTGCCAACCTATCCTAATTGTTATTGCACCGATTTTCCTTTTCAAGAATAGCAGCTACAATATTATCAAAGCTCAGAATGTCTGAGTGGATATTGTTTGTTTAAATGATGATGAGTTGACCATATGAATCATATAGACTTTGAAGTTTAACACGTTCAGTTGACTCTGTTTTATAACCCAGTGAAGTGAGTTGAGGAAATAGAGTATTCAAAACATCGATGTGCTATGTCATTTAAGTAAATTCTGATATCCGCAGATTGTATAATTTTATCTTAAGAAAATTTTGTTGTGAAGTGACTTGACATAGTTTTGTGAGATGATCTCAAATTAGCATTTCCATCCATCTCGTTCCACTTAACATCATCTTTAGATTCTATTGGCCTTTCACTGATAATCTCCAGACAATTATATTTTCTTAAGATAACTTTCATCTTTAATTTCCATAATGAGAAATTACTGTAATGGAATTTCTTGATCTCAAATTTTATCGTCATTGTTTCTATAAAAATCTTAATAGTAAATAATAATATAACTTATTTTCTGATGTGAATGATTCACTTATTAGTGAGAGTCATATATCATATGATAAGTAGATATTAACACTAAAATCAAGTTCTGATACCACTTGTTGAGAAAAATAAAGGTCGGATATAGCAAGATCACAACTAATAATTAAGAAAAATTAAAAATAAAATAGAATATACAGATTTTACGTGGAAAACTTTCAAACAAATCAGAATAAAAACTATGGATAATAATAAAAGAATTCATTATAAAAAATAAAAAATTTCACATTCTCTCTGATAATTAAAAAATAATAATTATATTCTCTCATAAAAATTAGAATAGTAACAAATAATAATTTTTTTATATTTCTATTTTTTTTCTCCCTCAAATTTGCTTTCACTTGCTCTAATTCATTTATTGCATGAGGTGTGGCTTTTATAGACCCAAGATTGCAAAAATTTTCGACAAAAAAAATTCATTTTTCAGTGATTTCAGCCACCGATTTCGGTGGCCGAAATTGTTGACTTTTAACATAGCCGTCTACTTGTTCCTTTATAAGTATCCGGTGAACATATCTGCTCTTCCCATGTGTATTATCCTTCCCTGTTCATTGTATTATCATACTGATGTTAAGAATTATCTGATTATATCCCAAGCAAATATGCTTAGAATATTTAAGGAAAAAAAACGGAGAGAACTGAATTTGATTATTTTATATATGTAATTGTGAGTAATTACAACCAATATAATTCTTGTTATGTGGATTACTCCTATATACGCTAAAATCCATGTTCAAACCAGGTTCATGTACATAGTTTTTTTTGTTAAATTCAATGCAATTTCTTGAATTTACAAATATATACAAATTTATCGAATTTTCGAGTTTAGATAACCAATAAATTTCTTTAGAGTGGCATTAGATTTTATGGAATTCATTAAGCCGAAAGAAACAACAAAGGGAAGTTATTTTACCTTCCTATTCATCTTGCAAGCAAAAGGTAGATCAAGTATGGTTCCACTATAACAAGCATCAATGATAGCATGAAGCATAGCTCCTTTAGGCAATGGCCTCACAATGGTCTGATTGATTTCATCATCAATTACCATGCCTTCAGTTTCATAATCAAGAGGGCATAAGGTTTCGTCATACCCATCAATTTCATGCGTGTCATTATCAGCCACCTTTGAACCATGGCCAGAAAAATGGAACACTAAGGAATCTCCTGGTTGACAGCCCTGAACCAGCCATCTCAATGCCAATCTCATGTTTTCTTTTGTTGGGATCCTTAGTGGGCTTATTTCATCTTCTGTTATTTGATAAAACGACACAAATCATGTCAACTATACTCGTAATATTTGTGTTTATACTCAATTTTGATTTAGCAATCAGTTTAATCACTAAACTTTAATGCATCTTCAATTGATATAAAATCAGCTGAACTGAAAAAAGACTAACAAAAAGGTTGATGCGATGATATATCAGTTTTTCATTGGTTGGGCAGGATAAGAAAAGAAATGTAAAAAAATTTGATTGTACAACTAGTCACATCAACTTTCCCATTGGCTTTTCATCAGATTCTTGTGACATTTGATCAAATGAGATTAGCTTGAAATTTAAGATAATATAAATGCAAAATAATTACCCAGTAAAATTACAACTTCAAACCCTAAATAAGACCTTATTAATAAAAGAAGTTACATAATACATAATTTTCCCCATAATCACATTATATAGTTTCCTAATATTTAAATTTATATTCATTTTGAAAACTCTCAAACATCACAAATTTTGAATTTAATTTTGAAGGGGGGATAAATTATAATAATCATTTATCCAGGAGTAATTGTATCTTACCATATGTGAAAATTATCATAATAATTTGTTCATATAATACCTTTAAGCATGACTTTGGAGTCAGTAGGAAACCCTAACTTCTCAACAAGAAAATATCTCATGCAATTAACATAATTAATACTTCCTTTGATCTTAATTATAACTTTTCCCTCGGTAGCTCACTCCACAGAATACTGCCCTCTTCCTTCCATGGGCCGAAGGAAGAGTCAAAACCACCGGTCTTGGTGGTTGCACATAATAACAATAACCAGCCGGATAGCTGCTTACCGAACCATTGACGGTGGTAGACACTTTGTTAATGATCCGGTTAGCGGCCTGGTTTATCGAGTCGCGGACCTGAGCCAAAGTGTCATAGGGTTGAACCCTGGTTATGACTTGGCATACTGCGCATCGAATTGCTTGAACTTCTGCTGGGACCAGCTGCATCTTTATCTTCTAGTTGCCATCGATAGTTTGGTTCTTGTTATAATGTGGGTAGATTGATATGATGAAAATGGTAATGAAAGAAAGAAAAATAAATTAATGATAATTGATGAGGAATTATTTTTTTCTCATAATTTTATAATGATAATAAATTAATATATATATATATATATATATATATATATATATTTATATATAAGACAGACTACAAATTTATCAGTCTTGCATTATTAATTTATTTGGTACGTTTAGTTATTTTTTTCTCATAATTTTACTTCTGTAATTATGGGAAGGATTCTTCATTGAATTTTGACATTATTGCATGTATTGAAGAAGAGACTCTTTTTTTTTTTTTTTGGGGGGGGGGGGGGGGGGGGTTTCTTAGAAGAGACTCTTTAATGGAGAGAAATTAATGGTGACATTTCTCCATAAAGGTATAAGGTTTTAGCATGACAGAGCAAAAGCATCAATAGAGGACATGGTCCCCCAGCTTATCCATAAACTTTCTGTTATAGGACATGAGACAATTGGGTTGAACTTTCAGAATTCAGATGGGTATATGTTACCATTCTAATATCTCGTTAATTAATGTTAAAATTTCATTATAATTAGGATTTTAAATTATATATACGTGCAAGCTATAAATCTCATCCATGTTACAGCTATATATATATATATAGAAGATAGAAAATGATTTTGGGCTCTGAGTATATATTATGAGAGCTTCAAAATGTAACTTTTTTTTTATTATTATTATATAACTTTCTCTCTACTGTCTTATAAAATTTAAACTTCAAATTTTAAGATAAAAGAACTAAGTGATGGGAATCAGATTCGATTAATAAATCTGCAAAACAAAGGTTAAGGCAGAGTTCGGGAAGTAAATTAAGATCCTCAATGTACTAATTAGAAGAAACATAATTTCTTAATTTCCTACTCAGTTTGGGAATTTTCGATCTCTAGAGAATATTACATTCTTAAAGAGATTAATTTTTTCCCATATAGAAGGCTAAAGTATATTCCAATTTCAATAGAATTGCTTAGAATCTTATCGATTAAAGAAATGTTACGTTCAACAATAAGTATTAGCTTAGTGATGACACTAGTCTATCGATAAAAGATGTGAGTCTCGAATTCGAGTTCCATTCAAAGTCCTTGTAACAAAAAAAAAATCTGAAAATTAACAAACTATAAAATAGACAATCCCTATTTCTTTTTTTATTATTATTATTATTACTTTTCTTTCACTTTACATTTATGCACGTCCAGGAAGAAAACACAGTATATATATACATATATAAGATATGGCTGATGGAGAATAATATCATAATATAGGCTTCGTTCAGACATTGGGCTCATGACTTACAGATATCTTATATATTCGCAAAGGCCACATTATATTATTTCGTGGTCATATAATTTAATCATTCTCGTTCCTCCAAAAGCACCTCTTCTGCTATTCACCATTAATTATAAAACAAACTGCTGCTCATAAACATCGAATGGTTCGGAAGCAGAAAGTTGTGGCTTCTGCAAAACAAATTTGTACAAAACAATCCATTAGCCACTGTGTATATAAAGACAATTTAAAGTTTTTTTTTTTTTTCATAAACTGGTCGTAAAAACTCCAAAATAGTTAAATATAAGAATATCAAATTTTGCTTATTTGCAACATTAGTTATAAAATTTTAAGAAAATTGTTGTGTAATTCAAGTACACATTTCATTCATGAACCCCACCAATATTAGACTGAATGTGAAAAAATTAATTTTCACATTTAGATGCTTATTTGGTTTGTTAAAATCAGATCGATTAAAGTTATGAATAAAGTTATAAATTGGATTAAGAAAAACATTTTCTGTTCTTTTAAATGTAATCAAAATGAACATTAAATACATTGTTTGATTGCTCAAAATCAAAGGGCTCACCTGTAATAACCTTTTATTAAGTAGTTTTTGTAAGATTCTGATAGGACCGCAAAATTGTTGGTCAGCACTCTCGATGGCATTATAGATATCATCAAGTAGTTCTCCATATGTACAAGTTATTTTTCTTTCTAATTTCTTTTCAATGCTGTATGTTAATGTAAAGGTCAATGCACCACTCATTTTCATGTCTTCAGTACTAAAAGCCTGCAACTCATCCAACAATTTTAAAATTGAAGATAATTAATAGTTTGTCTTCACTCAAAATGAGCAACCAAAAAAAAAAAAAAATAATAATAACAATAATCCCTCAACCATAACGTTTTTTTCTTTTCTTCGATTGAGTTTCTAAACTTTAATTTAGTCCATATTGAGTCATTACTTGGCCTCAATAGAAAAAGAATGGATAGTTTAGAGATTAAAAGAACAAAAATAAAAATTATTAAGAACTAAAAGTAGAAAAAACATAATAACTGAAGGATCAAAATAAATTTTTTTTTTGAACGACTCCCTTAGATGAATAACTTGATATTGGGATTGAATTCCAATAATTTGAATAACGAGTGTGAAAAAACTAGAACACTAAATAAAATGAAGAATATAACAGATCATACTTACGTTGGTATCTGCAGCCATTTGATCATCTCGACAAGCACTGAAGGAAATAGCCAGTCCACCACTTGTTTGCTTTGCAGCGCCAGATGGAGGGCTGTTATCTTCCCACTTCTTTCTGTTTCAAGCAATAATTCTATTTTTATTTGATTTTTTTAAGATCCACAAATCGCACCAAATTCAATTATAGTATCAAGCCTGAAGAATGTTACAAGTTTAGTTGGCAAATTTTTGAACAAACTCGAATTTGTTCATGTTCTAATATTATCACAAAAATGGCTAGTAACAGCAGCATAAAATTGTGACAATATGTATTAAAATTATGGTCATATAATTAATATGACAATAATTTTATATCTATCGGCTAATAATCAATTGTATATAACTTATAATTGTTGTGCAATTAACTTTATATTAACTTAAATTATTTTGAAAAAATAGTAAATTGACAGATTTATTAATTAAGTAGAGGATTCAAAGTGGAAAAACTCATAAAAAATTAAGTTGGGTTAAGACAATTATGTTTAAAGAAAAATATTAGTAATGATAAATTTACACTTATTAAACTGATATGGCAGTAAATTTAAGAAAAATTCCAATCAAATATCCATTCTAAAGAAATAAAACATTGAAAGTTGAAACATTGATTATAAAGAAAAATATAAATAGGAATGGATCGAAGACTTACGCTTCTCTGTTGTACAAAAAAGGAAGATCAAGCATAGTTCCACTGTGGCAAGCATCAACAATACCATGAAGTGTGACACCCTTTATAAGCGGGCGAACAATAGTTGAGAAAATTTCATTGTCTACGATTATGCCTGCTTCCATAAAATCAACAGGGCAAATAGTTTCATCAAACCCATCTCTCTCATCGCGGTCAAAGTCCGGCTGCCTTAAGCCGTGGCCGGAGAAGTAAAACACCAGGGAATCACCGGCCTGGCAATCCTCCACCAGCCATTTCATTCCAATCTGAATGTTCTTCTTTGTGGGACGGAGTTCTTCATCTGGCTCCTCTTCTACATATGCATGCGCAGTTTGATTCTTACACAATAAAATTGAAAACTACAGATACAGCATATATTTTAAACTTAATTCAAAGGAAGCTCAATAACGGAATAATAATGATGAAATATATAAAAATTAATATGGTAGATTTCTTTCAACATAATCCGGAGAAAAAAATGCGAAAATTATATATATACAGAAAATAAAGTAAAATAAACGTTAGGATGATTTTTCAATTAAAATCCTGTCTTTCCAATTCCACTTTTTTTTTTCAATTGAATCCTTCTGTTAGATTTATAATCGTTCTATACGGAAATCTGACAGGAATATGTTGTTGTGCTCACATTTCAGAGCCTCTTCTTCTCCTCTCTTCCCTTCTATTCTTTCCCTCTCCCTTTCCTTCTACTCTCTCTCTTTTCACCTGCAACAGCCATGTCTACGTCCGGAAGTAGAAATATTGGTCGAGGAGAAAGAGGCTCTCAAATATGGGTCCTAGTAATATGACCACGTTAAATTTCTGTATAGAATTGGATAAAAAGGAATAGGAGGGTGGAATTGAAAAAAAAAAACTTACAAGAAGAAATTACTAAAACAAAAGAATATGATTTTAATTTTTTTTTTAAAAAGCACACAAATATTGGTTTTATGATTTCCCCCCCAAAAAAAATTGTTTTAGCCAAAAAAAAAAAATTAAAATAAATCCATCATAAAATTAATGAGTTTGGATGTACCTGTGAAAACGAGGATGTTCTCTGCCTTAAAGGCATAGTAATTAATCAACCAGCTTTTCATCCTCTTTGCATCATTAATAGTTCCTTTAAGCTCAAACCTCTGCCCCTTGTAACTCACTCCAATAAGCAGTGCACGCTTCCGTGGCCTGACCTCCGGCAAAGATTTCCGAGCAGCCAAAGGGGATGGTTTAGTGTTAAGAGATCTCTTCTTGATGAGCTTCAATGCATGGCCAATCTTCTGCAAACTCTTAATTCCTTTCTCTGATTGCGTATTGTTCTGATTACCATGTTTCTTGTTACACTCAGCACAATCCATCTTCTATTGCAAATTATTTGGTAGAAAAGTTGTGAAATAAAAGGGTATAATAAAGGCAAGTTTCAGGCAATACTTCCATAAGATGAAAGATGACTAGTATTAGCTTTCTCCCTCGTCTTGTAAATTAACCTTTATTCAGTTGTTTTATATATATTCTAAACCTACTAAAGAATGCTCTAATCAATTTTAAATATTCATTGTATGTAGCTTCCTTTTCGTTGCTTAGAAAATGTAATATTCCCTTGATTTATTTTTAATTAATCCTATGGCTTTATGATAAAATAACAGAATATAACTTGGGGATTCCTTCTAGCTTAGTGGCAAGCTTTCGCAAAAATAAGGGGGTAAAAAAGTCTCGAATTCGAATCTCATCTTGTAATTTCCACCTCCTTTAAGTGGAGTATTCCGACAAAAAAAAAATCAGAGTAGTTGTATGTACTCTCTTGTGAATTGATGTTCTAATTAATCTAAGTGATATATGCGAAATTATTCATGGTAAATCTTAATTAGAATTCAATATTATACAACGTTGCAAGAAGTTTTCCCACCCTATTACCCAAATAGGGAAAGAAAAAGCAAAAAGATACGCATAAGTTTTAATAATTTGAAAGAGGAGTGCTAACTATATATATATATATATATATATTTATATTATATTATATTATATTATTTTTTTATTTTTAAATTATATATACTTTCTATTTTCTCTCTTGTAGATATCGTATAATAAAAATAGTATTATAAAGAAGGAATCAATCATTTCTCATTTTCAAAGTTATTTTTATGGTAATGCAATAAAGTAAAATTCATTGACAAAACACACTTTGGTCTTTTCCCGAGCATATGCAGAATTAATTTTGTTTTGTTGTTATCTAGAGAACAAACTAAATGATAAATTTAGCAGCATCAAACATTTACTGGCTGCCTGCATACTGTATTCAAGAATCAAATTTAAAGCTTTGCTTATAAGAAATGCCAAGGGATATGTACATAGTTCTACATTTATGTGTTCTTTTCTGGACTTCCAAGGTAAATGGGTTTGGCTGTGAGATAAATATAAAAATATAAATATGCCCAAAAATTCCAATATTTATCATGGAATCATAGAAAGATATTTTGTTTGTGTGAACAAAGTTATGTCCAGCTTATAAAGAAGAAAGAATCAGATACTTAGGCTTCTGTTTATTATGGGGGTGTCCAAAGTGCTTTATTGCCTTTAAAGTCCACATTCTTTTCTTAGATTCCTTGTTTAACAGTTTACTCCTTTTTGACAATATTGCCTATTCTGCTTCATCTATGCATATTTGATAATATGCTTTTCCTGTCGCAAGAAATTGAATTGTCATAATCTCTCCCCTTGTTTTCCTCTTATTACTGTCAAATTTTTAGTTGATCAATTTTTATTTTTACGTTGTATAGGTCCTAATTAATGACCCAATCCGAAAAGACAGCAATGCATTCCAGGCGGATAGTTTCCGAGTTGTGTGTCGGTAAGGGACCGTAAATTATATTATAGACTTGTATCTATGAAATATCGTATGTCATTTATTTAAATATATAAAAAAATAAATGCATCCTTGCACTTGTAAGAAATATCGAATCCACTATGCAGTATAAAACTGAATCAATGATATAAGAATTGATAACGAACAACATGGACTAATATATTTTTTTACTTGTATAAGGTAATGTTAAATGGAAAAAGCACGTTACTACAAGAAAATAATAATAATAAATACAAAAAAATACAAACCTAATCCATTGCCACACATAATTAGCCACATTTTAATTACATGTAGCTAATTTAAAATAGTAAGAATGATTAACCCACATGTAAATTATCTTTTAGAATTGTTGAAAAAAATTCAAAACCGAACTGTATTGTACTGTTTATTTTAATTTTGACGAATCTTGATCTTTTAAAGATATATAAACGAAAAATTGCATTGAATTGTATAAAATTGTTGTATAACCAAATTGTATTAAAAGAACTAATATTAAATATTTACAATTTTATTATATATAATGATTGATAAAAATGAAATACTTTATATATAACATTATTTATAACTTTTATAGTTTTATTACACAAATATAATATAATTTAAACTTATAATTATATATACTTTGAGACTTAAAATTAAATTATAATTAAATTTATTAATTATTTAAAAAAATTATATGACATTTATAATAGTAATAACACGTTAAAAATAATTTTATATACTAAACTTTTATAATGGTAGTGTAGAAAATTGAACCCAAAATTTCTATGTAAGTTTAAAATAAGTTCGTCATCAAGCCAATTAACTATATTTGTTATTACTAGTTTCATTTTTAATTATATATTTTTATCACTAATTATAATTTTTAGCATTATAATTTATTTTTATTATATTATATAATAAATTTAAATTATATTAATTATTTGATAAATTAATTTAAGTAAATCAATTATAAAGTAACCTAATTTCCATTAAATGTATTATAATTATGAAGTAGATAAGTGTAGACTTTGATGGTGAGATTATAATTATGAAGTAGATAAGAGTATATATATATATATATTAAATAATCACAAACATACAATCACAAACATACATACTTATATTTTATAATTATATATTTATATTTATAAGTTTATATACCTAATAATTTAAATTTTAAATATTACTATATGCATAACTTACCATATATATTATATTATTTTTTTATAAAAAAATTATATTATATTAAACTTATATATTAATCTAACTTATATTAATAAATAATACATAAAACTGATATACTTAATAAATTTATATAGTTATATATTTTATAATTAATGAGATATTATAGTCATATATATATTTAAATTAAATCTTTTAATTCATAAACCTTTTATATATGAAAAGATTATATTTTTGAATTTTAATTTAATACTTCAAAAGAATACTCTTATGAATTTTTTTTATTTTTCAAAGATTAATCGTTTATTAAAAACATTTTTATGTGATAATTGTAGGTTTCTTATAATATTATTAAATATCAACTCAATTGAATATGTTTAAATTTTAGGTACTTTTTATTTAGTTCAAAGTTCTTGAGTACTAAATTGTTTTATATGGTATTATTTAATATTAAAAGAACCTTAAAATCATATTGAATTGTTCCGAATTTTTAAAATAATATAATAAAGAGATTTTTTTTAATACAATACAAGATTTAGATATATAAATTTCCAACTTTTCTAAGATAATACTGGAGATTTTTTAATCTCCAAATTTGATTACAGCTTAGTTTTAACAAATGTGGCAGAAAAGAAAAGAAAAAACTCAGCTAAAAGAACCTTGTCCAATACTTTTTTCTTTTTCTACATTTTACCTTTTTTCACTTCTCTTGCAAACCTTTTCATTTTCCACCAAATAAACACATTTGGGTTTAATACATACATCATTGAGAGGTACATAAATTCTATATTAAAGACTCATTTCATTAAAATTACTCTTTATTTTTAAAATTTAAAGTAAAAAATAAATTTAACTCCTTATATCTAGAAAATAAAATTTCATTTTCTATTTTAATTATAATTAATATATTTCTATTTTTTTATTGGTATATTTTTCTAAAAATATTTTTCACTTTCACTTAAAGTCATTTACATTATTAATTTATATGAAATAAAACAAAATAAATAGTAAAAATATTAAAAAATTTATCAGACTTGTTAAAAAAAAAAATTACTCCCTATATTTAGATCCAGAGATGTTTTAAAACACTTTCCTTTAGTAATTATACTAGAGATGTTCTTTAAACTAAGGGTCTAGATATTATGATAATTCCTGAAATATGACGGCCATTTGTGAAATCTACTGTTCGCCTATCATCTTCACCTCACTTTAAATACATCTCTGTACACCGCATAATAGATGCTCTACTAAAGAAAGGCTGCAAAAGCATGTTATCATACATCATTGTGTACGTCCAACTGACCTTCACTGTCAGTTTTTCAACTTCAGGAATATTAATTTGTATGAGAAAGGAAGACAAACAGAGAGAGAATAATATTAACACGGAAATCTGGCATTTAAGAGGTAACCTACAACAACCCAATAAGCCCATACTTAGATTCCATACATAACTACCTACATAAACAAGTACCAACTTCCAGCTGCAAATTTTCAGTGCCATCCTTTGGCCGCTACATATTTCTTCCATCCAGCACCTGCTAACAAAGAAAAAAGGATGCAGTCGATATCATTATTAATGGAAAGCAGCACATCAACAACTACTAAGATGGATCATGAAATCAGACTAACAATAACTGAGTTAAAAAAATATCAATGTTGTTCAACTTCAGGACAGTTAGATTCAGAATGAAGCCTCAGTTAAGTTCAACATAGAGCTCAAACATGAGAAATGCAATAAGTTCTTCATAGTTTCGGTTTCGAAATGATTTATATGTAATTTAAACTCAAAGTATAATCAAATTTCTCGCTTTAACTCTATTTGTACTTTCCATTAAAATTTAAGGGTATTCTCTGTTACACAAAGTATCTGTGATAATTATCGTGGATACAATGCAAAATCAATTGTACACTGTGCAGTACAGACAACAAATCAAGAAAACCAAAACTGAGCTGAAAAAGCTTCCCTAGTCAATGTGGAATAGACAAAACTTCCCTAAAGTGTAAAATATTCATAATTGTATATTTGCTACAACCATTTTGCAGGCACTCCCAGAAACAGTGTGTGTGCATTTGATGCTCCTCATTCATGGTTAAGATAAATTAAATAAATATAAACAAAGAAACATAAAAATGGAAAACCGGAAACAGGCTCCCTTGTTATAGAGAATGTTTTAAATTGAAATTACCCCATACCTAACAAAATTCACGAGCAACCACCACCCAACACATTTAGCTGCCCAGAGATTCTAGCCTTGCAAGTCGAACACATATAACCAACTGAATCAGACTGCATTTGAGTACTGGCTGCCTCGTGGCTAAACTCCACTCCACACCATACACAAACAGTTGTAAGCTGTTGTCCACAGGCTGTATCTACAATACCTTCTGATTCAAACTGAACTGAGGCACCATACACCCCTTCCGTCCCAGAATTATGTACCATATTTATCAGCACCTCTGGTCCAGTCGCAAAACTAAATTTTAGCTGTTCAATTTCCTCCAACCTCAACTCCTCAAATCCCGTTATTCTGTCATTCCGCTGGTCCATTGCACTTAATTCATTTTCTCCCTGTCAAGAAAAAGATTGACAACAATCAACTGATATACAGATGGAGAAGAAACAAAAATTCTGTCGCAAATATTTTGGTGAACAAAAAGGAAAAACTACCGGCCCAGTCTCCACACACATCCAACAATTATATGCCAGCAAAACATTATACTGTGCTCATCCAAAGTTATTGCATACGTCATAATATATTGTTGTACCAACTCAATTCGAACAATTAAATTTAACATGCAACTTGGCATTCACAGCATGGGTACAACATCAATCTGAAAATACATATTTTTAAATGTGCAATGAGAATGTCACATAGAATCTTTTTGCTCTCTCTAAACCATTATTCTTCCAGTCATAAGGTTTCATCTACTATAGCCTTTAAAGAAACATCTATATATCTAATATCAATTAATAAAAGGATACCAAATTTTTTTGGTATTTCGTGGTGAAAAAGAGAAAAAAGATCCCACCAAGGGAGTTATACTTTGGAGTGCCATAATGAGCATCTTCCCAGTGTTTTCTGCCCAGATTTTGTTTTCGTTTATCAAGACAGGATAAAATTAGGTTTCTATACCATACTACCATCAATGTATACTACTCATAAAAGATATATTACTTGAATTTTGAGCAAGGAAGATGGTATGAAAACAAAACTTAGATTATTATTCCACAGGGTTAAGTGTATTTCTCAAATGAAATTATAGATTGTTGTACCATAATTTTCATAACAATAATTTTCTATCTCAAAGATCATAAAAATGTTCTTGAAGGATTAAAATTTAATGTAATGAGAAGAAACCAAAAACAAAAATGATGCCATGAATACCTTATCCAAGCTCACACCGGATGCTGAAAAAGTTGGGGATCGTTGCAATGGGGCCACAGGCAATTCTGGAGCACCAAGGTGAACTCCATCTTCTTTCAGAGGTTGCTGTACAGTCTCTATTATAATATTGTTATCTGTTATGGTATTGTAGCTTCCAAAGCCAACTTCTATTGCAATGCTTGATGTTTTATCCACTTCGCTTCTCTTACAATCATCTTGTTTGTCGATGAAAACCAAATTCATGTTACTCTCCATGCTACAAGATTTCTGATTACTCAGTGGAGCAAGGGAGTGGCATTCAGAACCTGTTTCATGCTCAATGGCAGACTTACCAATTTCATCTGCACAAAGTTCCAAACAATCTTTTCCACCAAGAGCTACCGCTGCATTACCATGTTGCCCATTACCAGATGAATCGATCTTATCATCCACAACCTTGTCAGCAACATCAACCTTCTCTGTGATTTCATCAATAATCATGCAGTCAATTTTTCGCTGATGTAACACCATTTCCTCAGAGTTGACAATCATACCATATTCTATATATGGTTCACTGAGAGAAGAATCGGATTTTAGTTCATGATCAGAAACTGAAGCCAGTAGTTCTTGATTTGGGGCCACATTCTGTACATCGAAAGTAAACCCACCACTAGTTTCACCATTAAGGCCAGAAGCTGTTTCAAGAATGGAATTCTGAGCTATTTCAATCAAAGCATCCATTTTGGAGATTCTTGTAGGGATTTCATCTTTGGTTCGAGAGTCACTTCTCTTTTGCACAGCGACCCTGTCACCAGGTGATTCTTCAATTCCTCTCACATAATTCCTCACATGGATCCCTACATGACCATTATACCGACGCCTTTCATGAAATACCTTATGGCAGAACTGGCATTCATATTTTCCATCTTTAACTATTACGCCATCACCAACAGAAGAACCAAATCTATACCTCCTAGTGGTCCTCTGGTGGAATGACAAAAGATGCTGCAAATAAGTGTCCCTCTCATCAAATGTCAAGTTACATTTGCGGCAATCAAATAGATTGTGTATTTGAACCTCTGCCAACTCCAAATTTTCAATTAGCATTAATGCAACTCCCTTCTCATATTCACTAGATTGCCTCTCATCTTCCTCCTTCCTGGTAGCACCTGCAAGCTGCCACAAATATCATAAGCCTTGTTAACAGGCTAAATTTGACTAAGCTACTCACATAGTATTTACTTACACTTCCAGAAGCTACTTTGTGGATCTGCTGAATATCAGCACTTGCATAATCTCTCACCTGCTGTGCACCATAAGGTCCAAAGAATGATTGCAAATATGAAGAAACCTCCTTGCATGATACAAATTGTTGTCCACCAGAACTGGATAATTTTAAATAAAGAAGCAATGTAACCATTTAAGGCTCAGGTTCAGAGACAGAAAGCAATATGCACCCAAGAACCTAAAAAAGAAAATAGTTGAGCATATCAAAGAGTGAACAATAATAAGTAAAAAAAAATACACACCAAATCAATTTGTTGTCCTTTCCTTTTGGAAGAAGAAAAAACAATTGTGCGAAAAATGGCATTTTCTCAAGCACATATGACACGTATCTACTTCATAACAGGTGTTGCAACCCTAGTGATAAAAACAGAACATGGACAAGCTAAGCTATGCTAATGGATGACTATCAAAGTATAAAGGTTGAGCTTAGGTAGCACTGCAAAAGCCTAATATAGTAATACTGGTCATTCTTCAGATTTCAAAATTTTGAATAGATTAGTCAAGGCTTTAAGAGCATACCCCAATCAAAAATAAAAACGTTTATGTAAGGTGTTAATCACCAGTCATGATGCTACACGGTTATATGGAAAAAAAAAGTAACCTCCCATTTCCCTCCCACTTTTTAACTTTTCTACATGGAGCCTTGCCGTCATTCGGTTTATGGTTGAATTTTAATATCTTACATACAATAGTCACAAATATGAATGACTATGTTCACTCTTTCTTCCTTGTATACCTAGATTCATCTCATACACTTGTATTTTTTCATGTGATGCACTATGGCAACCATAGAGAAGTGTTCATATTGGCATATTATAAATCACTGCATAATACCATCAAACTAATAATCTTATTAACAAGTTTTCATTCTGGATTACCTAGTATGTGTACTGTTCTAGTAAATGGAACATAAAATGTTCTTTCCTATGATGGGGTAGGCTTCTTTAAACTGCTTAATTGACAAAAAATACATCGCTTAAAATGGGAACGAAATACAGTCCTAATTAAATAGGTCAGCTAGATTTTTTTCATTGATTATAGTTTCCTATTCAAAAAGAGTAATAATTATCTTTCATTTGTTAATATTTCCAAAAAGTAATAGGAAAATTTTTGTACATTGTTTCCTAATTAAAAAAAAAAAGGGAAAAATTATGTGTTGGAAGTTTAGAATGTTAATCAAAGGAGCAAGTTGCACGAAAGCACAAAAAGGTCCTGGGCCTATGTGCAAGCTTAGGTGCACGCCTACAAAAATGGGGAGCAATAAAATAAAACAAAATCAAGACAAAACTTCATTATATAAGACAATTAAGCTCGTATAATTAGACTATAATGTACACAGCACAAAATATGCATAAAATTGGCATCAATGTCTCCTAAATTTTCAGAACTAAAATGTCAATATTAAAGAGGCTTAATACAATAATCTTACTCCACTTAGTAGAAATAAAACGACGATATAAAAGAGGCTTAACACAATAATCTCACTCCACTTAATAGAAATAATCACTAAGCAACTATAAGGCAACTAATCATCAAAGTCTACATAATCTCACCATCTTCTGATTATTTTTTCTTCTTTTTCATCTTCTTCATACTCTTCTCAAAATCAATATCTTCCTTGTCTATAAGTTCTGAATTAAGGTGTATTGGTCCCAAAAAAAAAAAGGAAACAGATATATTTGCCTTTTCAATTGGCTTAGTTCTATTACTTGGAATGGAAGGGAGAATAAGTTTTTTTTTGCCTTTGATTGATCTAGTATGATCAACCTTCTTTCAGTTTCACCAGCTCTAGCAACCCCATTCCATGTCAAATAATCATCTTCAAACAATAATCTATCTTCTTTATCAGTTTCTATGTCCATCAAAGAACCCATCAACCAATCAACACCATCATCTATTTCTTTTAAATGAATATGGTGCAACAAACTGATGAGTCAATGCATTGACTGTTGAGAAAAGGGGCAATTACCATTTAAGAAGCATGAGAAGGGAAGAGAGAGAAAATGAAAATAGTAGAGAAAAGGGGTTGTCTTTTAGAAGCAAAGGTTTTTTTTTTTTAATTTGATATGATGCGGATGGAAGCATAATAAGCTCTTTCCCTGCTTGCATCAAGAGTGCACGTTGCTTAATGAGAATAAATTTTTTAAAAATAATAATAAACAACAACACTACAATTATAAGTACAATGTTAACAAGGCATGCATTGCAAGTCACATTCTTAGATGAGTGCCTCACTACAACCAGTCGCAAGATAAGGCCCCAAGCTTTAAATCATATGAGCCTTAGGCCTAAGACGTGCCATTAATAACTATGCAATCGCAAATGGATTGCATGCGAGACCAAAATTTGCTAGGAGGGTTAATGTTATTTTGGTAACGTTCATGTAATTTATCACTTATGAGTGCTAGCACTCAATTTTTCCATTTTAAAACTTCTCCGTATTTCCTATATTCTTTTCTTTTTGTTTAACTTTTGAAGATCCATAAAATTGACAATATTCCTACTAGAAGTAAGACTAATTATGTTATTAGTTTTATTCTTAGACTTTTAATGATTGAGAAATAAATATTCAATTTAAAAGGAAGGTGCCTACTTAAGTTGCATACAACAATATTCCAGGTCAAGTTAGTAGCCACAACCAAATTCTCTTCTTTTCACACTGTAAACATCCCTAATTTTGCCCTTTAACCTTGAACTTTCTTTTTCAATCTAAATCCTAAATTTGTCAATTGCTACAGATATGTACGCTACAAAAGTATTCATCCCATAGGCTAGTTCCTGAACCAGTTCCATATCAACTATAATATCACATGTTCACTACAAGGCCAAAGAAAAAGTAGTATTACTAGAACTTGTACTACTTATGAAATCTCCAAATCAAATGCATCCAGGATCTTCAGAACAGTTAAAATCACTAATAAAAAATATTCACAGAACACATTTGAAGATCACTGACAAACTCTATAACTGTGATGTCAGTTCAAGTATTCAAGATTATTTTAGCTTACAATATAAACTGTCATAATTTATCAAGATATTACCAACCAGTTGACTGTTGATATAACATTTATTGACCCTTGTTTGACATCATAAGGTTCTCTAACTGCACTTCACAACCCTAACTCTGCACTAACACCAAACAGATAGCTGGTGGTTCAGCTAGCTTCAACAAGATGTATTGAGGGGCTTTAACATGTTTAATGCATAATAAGGGCTTTCAAATCATCACATCTATTCTCCAGAACCTTCATCATACAAGCTGAAGTTGCATAACACCAGTCACTTTTAACCCTCAACTAAAAGGCAATCACTAGATTATTATTTGTGCTTCAGAATTACAGTATCAACACCAGCCACCTTATCCCTCATTAAAAAGAGCAATAGCATGAATAGTCTTTCTGCTTCAGAAGTTGGAGAACCATTTGCACCAAAACAATCAAAATATCACTACCATATGTTCTTCTAATCAGTCTTGAAAGTACAAAACCGGGAAATTCTACCTGTACAAGATAGACTAAGCATACTGATAGTAAACCGGAATAACGAAACCCATAATCCAAACGAAAAATGTAGAAACTGCAATTCTAAAACACAAACGTCAGTAAGTATTATTTTATACTTCCAAAATCATATTCCTTTGTTTGAAAACATTCCTAAATTGCACACAAATGGTTTTAAGTTAACGTACATATAGAGAGAGTCATATTGTTTGGATTATTTTCTATAGAACAAAGGCAAGTTATGTGGAGTTGCAATATGTATTTCCTGCCCTTTTCTTTCATCTCCTTGAGTACAAGTAAATGTTCAGCATTACTCATTCACCGTCTAATACCCAATGAAACAGAAGCTTTTGCCTTAAAATAAACATAAACACTATATGTCTAATCATCAAAGTTCCCAACAAAAACACAAACTTTTCCTCTCAAAATAGCCAAAAAATAAACAAAAATCAGTGAAAGAGACGTTAACTAGTTTATTCATTTCTTTACCAATCAATTATCAGCAACCAAAACATACGAGTAAACCAGAAATGTAGACCAAATATAGAATGAAACATAGTAAAAACCATGAACAAAAGCAAAACAGACACCTTATATATCTGCGGCAATAAACCCAAGCACGGCCTTCCTTCCTCTTCAGCCCGAGAAGGAGCTTCCAACCAACTGGCAAGGTGTCACCAAATTCACTAGCATCCACAATCTTCCTCTTCCTTCTCCTACTACACCATTGCCCTTCCAGGTCCCTGAAGAAACCCAACAACTCCTCCTCTTTATCCATCCCTTTGGTTCTCCTTTTCAGTTCCTCCCTATATGGGTCCTCCAGATTTGCCAACCCCACCAAATCCACCGCAACCTCATTCTTGTTAACAATTTCCAATCCTATTGCTCTTTCTCTCTCTTCCGCAGTCGATACTTTCACTTTCGGCTTCCTCCCTCTTTTCCTCTTCTTTTCCCCAATTCTAAAGCTTCCATTTACCACCGGAGCTTCAACTGCTGTTCCAATTGTCATAGACGAGAAGTGAAATTAATGGCATCATGAAGATGGCTAAAGCTATCGAAATCTACTAAATCTAATTGCTGGAATTCAGGGTGGGAGAACACTAGTTGCTTGAGGAAACTGATAATGTAATGACTTTCGAGGCGGTCAGAGTCGGTGAAGGGGTCTTCGGAGGAAGGAGGGTCAGGGGCAGGGGGATTTGGGGCTTTTGGAAGGAGACTCACCAGGCGATGGCGGTGGTGGTGGTGGTGGTGGTGATGGTGGGAGGAAGGGCGAGAGTAAGTTTGGCGACGGGAGCCGATGCTCTCATTGAAGATTGAGCGGTCGATGATGGGGGTTACAATGTCATCGGTGCGGTAAGGGTCGAAGGAGGAAGAAGAGCTCAAAGAGAGGGCACGCAGTTCTGACTGCGTGAGAGCTGTCATGTCAATGAAAGGGATGAAATCCAGACTTAGACCTGGTGGCTTCTCTGTGGTGGAAGCCGCCATTCTAGGGGTGTTAATGGCGGTTGCTGCGGTGGTTGTTGGTGGCGGGAGCAGGAGGAGTGAGGTGAGACATACACTTGTCCACGATTCTGGGATGGAGTGCAAATGCTACCTGTGTGATCAACGGCGAGCACGAATTCACGTACATTGGTGCTGAAAAGTACTATTCCCTAAAATTTTGTACCAACTTCCGATTAATGTGAAGATTTTCATTTTCCCAATAGTCCAATGCTAAAAAAGTAATAAACTAAAATCTCTTACAAAGTTAAATTCTCCTTTTGCGTATCTCCTATAGTTTTATCCGATTTAAATTATATTTTTTTTTGTAAAAATTAAGAAAATATATTAATATAATTTAAATTATATATATATTTAATAAGTTTAAGTCCTCTTAATTAAAATTTTGAGAAATAATAATTTATATTTATTAATAATAAGACATATTAAATAATTAACCGGAGCATAATAATAAGCCTATCATCCATATGAATGTGGTGATATTTTAGTAAATAACATTGTTCTTGTAAATATTATATCCAACCATAATTTTAATTGATTAGAAGAGCTTCCAATATTTTTATTGGTTATTGTACACTATTAATAAGGTAATATTTATTGATGAAAATGATTTTTTTTTTTTACTCTTAGAAAATTTAGTATTTATTTTATTTGTGATCATTTAAAGTTATAGGTGAAATTACTTATATTTTCAATATTTATTTTCAATTATTTTTCATTTTGTGTGTTTATTGTTCTTGTTCTTTTAGTATATATTTCGTTAAGTCCTTATTTGGGTTAAGGGATTTTAAATCCATGAATTGTAAAAAATATATGAATTATAAGAGTTATATTGTTTGGTTTAAATATAAAATTCACAAATTAATGATATAATTTATTTTGCACTCATATTTGGCTCAATAACTACTATAATCTATGAATTTAATAATTAATTTTCAATTTAAAAATAAATTTTGGACTTTCTTACTTTTTACATGGAAATCAAATTCTTAAAAAATGAGATATTTTGACGGATGAAAGATTTTCCAAAATCCATAAATTTGACTTTTTAAGTAGTAAAACAATAATTTTGACATAATTCTATAAATTGTTCTAATTTTCTCATTTAAAATCTTTCAATGCAAGCATAACCTAAGTGAATATAGTGTGTTATTGTCGCAATTTGCTTTCATTTTACTAGTTATCTTGTTGTCTGTAGACTCGAACATACAACTACAATTGACCTATATGTTGAAGTCAACTTAGCCCGATTGCTTATTTGAGATTGATCTTGTTCAAACAGATCTAAAAACTCACTTTTATATAGTATAATTTCTATTGGATTTTCATCAACCAGTGGTGAACAACTCTATATTAATATTTCAATTTTCAAAGTAAATTTATTGTAAAAGCCAACATTGTATATAAAAAAAAAAATCATGAAATGCACCTAAAGCTTATGTTAAGTTTCTAAATTCTTCATTTTTAACTATATCACAATATTGTATAGTTTAAATTGAAGTCTATTTTATTAAAAAATATATTATTAAAGATCAACATCAAATCTAAGAGTGACAATGGGATGTAATTCTCCATTTCCGTTAGAAAAAAAATATGAATTCTTATCCATGTACTTACACTGGAATGGAGACCCTTGACCCCAATCCGATCTTCAATTTTATTAAAAAATTTATTTTATTCTAATATTTTAAATATTTTTTATTTGTATTACTTTAGTTAATTACATAATTTTTTAAATAAAAAATATATTTTTATTTTTAAATAAGCAATATATATTTATTTCATTATTTTTAGAAAATAAATTATGTTAAAATTATATATATATTTTGGGATAGAAAACGAGATAATGCATATACATATCATTTCAGCTCCGTTCGTGCTACAAGAAACTTCGAATTTAGAGATAGAATATGAAAATAATAAAAAAAATATGTCTTGTTCAAAAAGGATTCTGAGGAGATATCACAGACGAACCTAATTATTATCTCTAGTCAAATCTACCAAAAAGATTATAATTGAACAAAAATAATCATTTCTCAATGTTATGGATAAAAACATTTGAAAAATAAGTGATTATGAAATGCACTTAAAATTTATAATTATACCACGTATGTAATTAAGTATACAACAAAAGAGACTTTTCTTAAAAAAAAATAACAAATAAAAATAATAAACAGAAATTAAAGAGAAAGAAAATAGAAATTGGGGTGAGAGAGGCTCGAACACTCGACCTCAGGATAACTCGTAAAGCTATGAGACCTACGCGCTAGCCAACTGCGCCACCACCCCTCATGGCTAAAATGTACTAAATATATGATAATTGTCGATTATATGACTTATTTTACCCTTTTTCTTGGTGGTGGGTCCTTAATGTTAGTATGTTGCATGTATCAAAGATAATACTTTCATTTTTTTAAAAATTTTGCATATAAAGATTCAAATTTCAACTATTGATTCACCAATTCAGTATAATATTAGCCAAATTAATTGATTAGAATTTGAAAGTATAACCTGATCATTTTATAAGTTATTATCTTTCTCAAAAATACATGGGTCTGAGCCATTGATTATCTGACGTATAGTAACCCTGATAACTTGTTGCATACATGAGTAACCGGAACCAACTGGTGCATGATGACTAAAACTAGTCATCAACAACTTAATTAGTATCTTAAATAAATAAACAATAATCAAGACTCAATAATAATTTAAATAATTTAACCAATTAATGCACATAATTTTTCACTTTTGTCCATGCATATGGATGTAGATTAATTGTGGCAAGCCCCCAGTATAATCACTTTTATTCAAAAATCAATGGGCTTGATTAGAAAAGAAAGGCCAAATATATATATTAAAAGTCAATCATTTTTATCAAGAATAAGTCTATACTTTATCAGTATTTCCTATGAGTTTTAACTTCCAACCAAAATAAAAACAATTGTTTTATGTGTCAATATATTATTAGCTCGATTCATTAATAAATATAAAAAACTGAATCTTGATATGAATTTATTATTATGAAACATATTTAATTATTTTAGATTTTTGCTTGATTTTAATTGGAATATGTTGAGTAAAAAATTTAAAATGAACAATTCTAAATTAAATATTTCAAAAAAAAATTCACTCAAAAAATTGGAGACACAACAAAAATTTCACTAATTTAGAAATATTACAAAAAAAACTTTCAACTCTCACAAACACTCAAAACTTGTGGTCTTATTTTTCTTTTTCACTCTAGAATGATTTAAATCTTGGAAGTGTGCCTATTTATAGGCTCAAGGTTATATTCATATCATATATTTGTTCAACTCTTAACCATATATTCGGTGAAAAATTTGGTGTGATACATGTACCTAATATAAACTTAATTTTTCAACAAATTAGAAGGAGATAGGTGTACTTGTTTAATTTTTCAAAACAATAAATTCATTTTTTAACAAATTGGTGATGAGTGTACCTAATATTTAAACAAATTATTTAACATTAATTCTTAACATAATATCCATTTTCAAAATTTTAGTTACCTGTTTGGAAGAAAAAAAAAAACACCATTCAAAGCAGAACAGCCGGGCCACCAATCAAGGAAACCAAAAGAGAGTCTTGTTGAGGCTTCCCTTGTGATTCCACAAATAGGTAGAACAATTCTGATTCATTCACTGTGACATATCTGAATAATCAAGCAACATCGTAATCAGCAGCTAATTATAATTAACTAAACTCATATTCGATTAATTACTGGAAATTTACTGCAATTACTATGCATTAAACACTTGAATTAAGGTTAAATTAGTACATAAACCTCACCCTGTTTCAAGCTTGAATGGTAAAAAACCTTAGAAGCCTGGAAGAGTATTGACAATCCTGGCCTGACTTTGCATTTTGAGCCAAGCAGAGGAGAAGCAGCAACATACGGTTTAGTATAAAATATAAGGACATGATTCTGGCAGTAATTAGGAACTAATTAATGGGTCATTAACTGAAAATAATTTCTGTTAATGTGGTAATTAATTATAGTCAGGACATGTATATATATACATTTATGTCTCAGTTTGCAGGGCAGAAACATGAAACATGGTATCATAAACAGAGTCCTATAATCCTAACCTTAACCTTCCAGTCTTGTTTGAAAGGAGGTTGAGCTTTATATATATATATTAAGTAGATTAACACATTTCTTTTGTTTCATTCCGTGTCTGTGTGCCATATCTCAACTTGTCTTCCTTATAATCCTTTATGCGGTACCAGTCGATTGAAGCAGAGGTACTCTGTTAACAGTATTTTGGGTTGTTCTTGGACTTGTTTGAAAATTTGAATGAGCTTAGACTTCTTTTTTTTTTTTCAATGAATTTTTTTCTTATTTTCTGATTTTCATTGTTAGATACGACTGATAGTTTTTTGATTATCAATAGTTGAACATAAATATTTGATAATTTGATATGATAGCTGATAAAAAATCTAAACAATTGTTAATTTTTTGGAGTTATTTCGAAACAAATGGTATTTTTTTAATAAAATAAAAAATTAGCCTCTTTATAATAAAATATATCACATTATAAATTTTTTTATTAAAAATAAAATACATCTCTTCAAAATTACTTTATTAAATATAAAATATATTAAATTAATTGATTAGATTTACAAATTATAGATGTACATTTGTGAAAATTTTATTTATAATTAATTATATTGTATTGTTGTTATTATTTTAATCATTAAAATATATAATAATATCAAGTAATACATAATATTTTATTTTTCTATTTATTTATACATCATAAAAAATATATTTTTAGAAAGAAATTATACTTCTAATAGTAATTTCACATTATAACAGAAATAATTCAATTAATTTTACCAAATATCAATCAAATATCAGTTATTAACTGTATCAACAATTAAAAAGTGGTTTTGTTGTTCACCTATAACAAACTTTTCTTGCTGAATTATATCATCATTTTTTCTTCTTCTTCTTTTTATTTTTTATTTTTAATGGAAAAAGGTGGGCTGGTGATTTAGCAGGACTTTATAAATTTATACATGAATTAAATTATTAATCAATTGCTATATATGTAAACTAATTTTTTATACATAGTAAATTATTATTAATTTAATTTATAAAAAATTTATGAATTGAGTAATTGTGATTCCTTCAAGTTGAGTTGAATATTATAGGTCATATTCATTTAATCTCCACCATTATTTATTAATAAATAATCAAAATTGAATACTACAATCAAGGAGATAATATTTATTTTTAAAATAAATATTTAATATTAATCTTGAACTTTCATTAATAACTAATAGTGAACATAATCTATCATACTTAACCCAACTGGTGTGAATCTCAATCCGTCCCTCAGGCCTCAACACTCTTTATTCGCATTTGTTCCGTCGATCGCAAACATCACTTCTGAGCATAGATTGCTATCATATTCATAGCTATAGAGAATTGGACATTATAGTAATTATAATAACATATAGGGTTTTTTTATTAAAAAAATAAATCCGTTTTTAATGTTTAGGGTGACATAATTTATTTATTTTGTTTATGTATATACTGAAAATTTAAGAAAATACTAAATAGATCATAAGATATTACCCGAATGAGTTTTGGTAAACCTTATCTTAAATCAAACACAATGTAGTCAATCTCAATTATGGCATAATTGAAAAATAAAAATTTACACCGCAGACATAATTTAGTGAAATGTGTATCTTTATTTGAGTTGGTTATAACTCAAAAATAAAAAATAAAAATAAAAAGTCTTTATCATTAATTAATTAAAAGAAAAATATCAATCAATGAAATAGGTGTACATATCCTTAGAAGATTTTGATAGAACAGGGAAAGGTAAATCTTTTGCATATCTTTTCTAAATTAAAAATCTATATTTAAATTAATTTAATTATCCTTGTGACAAAGACCATTGAGTTTACTAAATGATAATTCAATTCTTTACATTTTGACTGTCATTATGTGCTGTCCATATCTTCTTACTATTTGCATACTTAGTTTTAATAGAAGTGATGTTAAAGAAGATTTAAAATTTTTTAATTTAATTACTGATTTTTTTAATTTTTTATAAATCATTTTTCTAAATCTATTTACGAAAAAAATATAAATTTATCTGTTTTTTTTTTAAATATTAAAAAAATTAAAAATATAATTTTGTTTTTCTGAAAAGTATTTTTCCCAAAACAATGTCAAGCAAGACCACAATGGACTATAGATGTTGTATGTTATTCTTCTAATAGAGAAATTTCCAACACAATGACTCCATATTATAATTGAAAAAAAAATGAAAACAATTTAGTTTAATGATATTGAAATGAGTAGGTTCTGTGGTTTTAAGTTGACATTATCAATTACGTACGCTAAGATTTTCAGAATCAGATGAAAAATAAAAATAAATAAATTACAACGATAGAATCTATTAACATAGTCTTGATCCAATCTCTAATACTAATTATCAGGGCTTATATATATGATGATATTCCCATCAAGAAAACTAGAAAAGGATAAAAAATTATTCCATCCAATTAAGATCTGCCTTTTCTTTCTGAATTCTTGAAGAAAGAACTAAAAGCTAAGTCCTTGAAGATGGAGATGAAAACGAGATCGAAGCCTCATGTTGTTTGTATTCCACTTCCAGCACAAGGCCACATAAACCCAATGCTAAAACTTGCAAAACTTCTCCATTTCAAAGGCTTCTACATCACTTTCGTCCACACTCAATTCAGCCATCAACGCATAGTCACCTCTTCATCAGATCCTGATGATGCACTTAAGGGTTCTGATGATTTCCGGTTTGAAACTATTTCTGATGGTTTGCCTCAGTACTCAAACATCCGAGGCTTTGATTTAATGGAAAATTTCTGTACGGTGTTGCCTAACCATGGCCTGCTTTCATTTCGTGACCTGATAATCAAACTTAATAACTCCTCTGATATTCCTGCTGTGTCTTGCATTGTTTCTGATTGTGTCATGAGCTTCACCTTAGAAGTTGCTCATGAATTTGGCATTCCTGAGATGATGCTCTTCACCTTCAGTGCTTGTGCACTTTCGGGTTATCTTCACTTCGATGAGCTCCAAAGAAGAGGCTATGTTCCACTGAAAGGTATGTATATTCATATCTATCTCAATTTCTTTTTCCTTTCCATTAGTCCTAAATACATAATTGAATTGAGACACGAATTTGCAATTGATTGACAGCCGCTACATCTGCTCATACTTTCGTGGGTTGAAATGGCAACAGTTTTACTTCTGATTCTAACAATATTCTATTGGACAAATCCTATTCATGTAGCAATTGAGCTGATAAGAAGTTCTCAGTATTTGGTTTATTAATATATTCTATTGTTCTTATTTAAAAATACAGATAGCAGCTGCTTGACTAATGGGTATCTTGATACTGAAATCGATTGGATTCCGGGGATGAAAGGAGTTCGATTAAAAGATCTTCCTACCTTCATTCGCACCATGGATTCAAATGATGTATTCTTCATTTTCAACTTACAAACAATGAATAATTCGATGAAAGCTAAAGGGGTAATTCTCAACACATTTGATGAACTTGAGCAAGAGGTCTTAGCTGCCATCAAAACCAAATTTTCTAAGCAATATACCATCGGTCCATTATCCCTGCTCCATCAAAATCTTTGTCCAGCAAATTTGAAGCCTATTAGATCAAATTTCTGGAAAGAAGACACCGAGTGCTTAAGCTGGTTAGATAAAAGAGAGATTAAATCTGTGCTGTATGTAAACTACGGAAGCTTTGTAACAATGGGTCAACAACAGCTGACAGAATTTGCGTGGGGACTTGCTAATTCTAAGTGTCCATTTTTGTGGGTAATTAGGCCTGACCTTATTGATGGTGGAGAAAAGACTATATCAAATGATTTTTTGGATGAGATAAAGGGTAGAGGTGTACTTGTGGGTTGGTGCCCACAGGAGAAAGTTCTTAGCCATTATGCAATTGGGGGATTTTTGACACATTGTGGGTGGAATTCTACAATTGAAAGTATAAGTGAAGGAGTGCCGTTGATTTGCTGGCCATGTTTTGGTGACCAACAGATGAATTGTGCATATTCATGTGGAAAGTGGGGGATAGGAATGGAGGTTGATGCTGATGCTGATGTTAGGAGGGAAAAAGTTGAATGGATAGTGAGGGAGTTGATGGAAGGAAAGAAAGGGAAGGAAATAAGGGAAAAGGCCATTCAATGGAAGAGGAACGCTGAAGCTGCCATAAAATTTGGTGGGTCTTCTTACACTAACTTTGAAAGTTTGGTTAATGATCTAATAGCATGATGTGAATGGTTTTTTACTTCTGTTTTAGATCAGACCAAAGACATTTAGGTACAGCCTTCACTTGGTTGCTCTTTATTACCTATCAATTACTCCATTTTTGTTGCATTGCGGATCACGTGTTTTTTTTTTCCCCTTATCAGTGTAAAGTGGTCCTGCTCGTTGTGCTCTAAAATAGTTTCCATTTATTATTATATGGAGACATGTAGTCCATATCAGGGGTGTATACGATCAATTCAATCCGAAAATCGCAAAATATTCATAAACTTATTCAAATGTTATGAATTTTCAAATATAAGTATTGTATTGTATTTTCTAAAATAAATCTCTATATTATATTGTTCCAAAAATTTAAAACAGTTTAATACTGTTATTTAGTTTTTTCAGTACTAAACAAAGCAATATAAATAATTTGGTACTCGAATAATATGACTGATATAAATATAAAGTAATTCTCCAACAATAAAATAAGAGTAATTTTATAATAATTTTTTTCAAAAGAAAAATAAAGTAAATTACACTCTTCAATTATTGTCATTTTTCATAGATCATATACTTTGGATTAATGAATTTATAAAAATTTTTCGCTATATCAAAATTAGATAAATTGAAATAATCTACAAAAGTGTTTTCGTAAATATCATTATACCATAAAAGAACAAAAAATTTTAAATTTAGTATTTTATTATGATTCACAAAATTTTGTGAAATTGCTTTATAAATCTAAATTTTTTAAAATATATATATTTTTTAAATAAAAATTTAGACCAATTTTTAGTGATCAACTTCTTAAAATATAAGATTAAAAAAAAGAAGTCTAAAATGTTATCCTTAAACTTTAATCCTTATTCTCAAAAAATTTTAATTGCACTGAATAATAAAGTTAGAAATTCTAAATTAAATAAGATAAATTGAAGTGGAAAAGCTAAATAAAATAAAAATAATTCTAAATTTTATATCGATAAACAATCCAAAAAAATTAAATTACATAATACTGATAGTTATGTACGATTTAAATTAGAAAATATTTATTTCACACCAACTGATTATTATGATTATAATATATATATATATATATATATATATATATATATATATATAATACATTGACAATTAATTTAATTTAATGCAATTTTAAATCCTCTAATCCTATGTCGATTTATAAAAAAATATTAAATTTATTTTATGTATAATATAATTATTTAAAAATTTATGTATAGCTATATAAACTCATATAAAATATCAAAATTTTAATCAAATATTTGTTGAATAAAAATATAATAAAATAAAAATAAAAATAAAAATATTATTATTAGATACTAAAATTTTAATTTTATTATTAAAAGTAAGATTAAAATTTATTATAAATTATATTTTGATATTTTATTTTTTTAGTTCTAAAAAACTATTTTATAATACAAGTGGAAACCGATCATAAGTATGTTATTTGATTAATTCATTACAATAATTTATGTGAACTAATTTTTTTTATCAATTCTCTAATAATATAATTAAGAAAAAATATATCAGTATTTGCTAAGAAATCATACAATAAATTGTTGAAGTTAAATTAATAGAATAACAATAATTAATACGGTTAAAAAATAAATTTCAGTTTTTAGTAATAAATTAAAATATAAATTGTATGTAATTGAATTATACATAATATATAGAGCAAAAAACTTCATATTTTATGGTAGATTTATAATCAATATTTAGATATTTGATTCAATATTAGTGTGTTTCCTTTTTTTTTTTTAAAAAAATCTATACATAACTAGTTACATAGACTTATATAATCATATATGCTGTAAAATATATGTTATATAATATATTGACAATTAATTTAATTAAACACATTTTTAAATTCTCTAACCATGTGTTGATCTAAAAAATTTAAATTTATTTTACATACTATATAATTATTTAAAAATTTATACATAAATCATATAAAAGTTTAATATAAAATATCAAAATTTTATTCAAATATTTGTTGAACAAAAATAAAATTTTTATTTTATTATTATTATTAAATTTTTATTTTAAAATTAAAAATAAGATTAAATTTTATTATAAATTTTGTTTTGATATTTTATTCTTTTTTATTTTTAAATCTATCCCAAAAATTGTTTTATAATATAAGAAGTAACAATATATATTAACTTTGATTGTGTTATTTGATTAATTCACTAAAATCATTTATGTTAACTAATTTTTTTTATCAATTCTCTAATATATAATTAAAAAAAATATATCAATGTTTGCTAAGAAAACATATGATAAATTGATTGTAGTTAAATTAATCAAATTAATAGAATAACAATAATAAATGAGGTTAAAAAATAAATTTTTGTAATTAGTAATAAATTAAAAGATAAATTGTATATAGTTGAATTAGTCGCATATCGAACATGTAACTTCATATTTTATGGTAGAGTTATAATTAATATTTAAATATTTAATTCAATATTAGTGTATTTACAATGTAAATTTTTTTAGAATAATTATGAAATATGAAAATTTTATATAGTCTAGAAAATTCAAAAAATTTTTGTGAATAATTTTTCCTTATAATGATATTAAATTGAAAAGACACTCAAATATTATAAATTTTTTTATATAATTTTCTTTATAAATTATTTATTAATTATAAAATCATATATTGTGGGTTTCTAATTAAATCTCAATGTAACAATTAAATTTTGATTTATCATTGATAAACATATATAAAAATTATATTCAAAAGCACCAGAAATCCGTATATAAGTATTAATTTTAAATTTAAGACAAATAAAAGAATAAATAAAAAAAAGTAAATATGGATTGAAGAAATTAGAATAAGGAGTTGGTATGAAATTATTTAAACTTAATATATTTTAATTATTTTGATAAAAAAATCATATTAATATATTTATTATATTAATTTATTATATATTTATAATACACTTATTATTAATTCAGATTCTAAAAAATTATAATTAGTGATAAAAAAAAGTTAGAGTAAAAAATTAAAATTGCAATATCTTATAATTATTTTTTATTCACTTAATAAAAAAGATAGTTAATTTTTTTGATAATTAATTTATTTTAAATTTACATTGAGTTTATGAGTTCAATTTTTTACACTCCATCATAAAATTTTCAATTATATAAAATTATTTTTAGCATATCAAAAAAATTTAATTCTTTAAATTTATTGTTATTATAAATGTGATATTAATTTTATTAACTAATTAATATATTAATAATTTTAATTTTATGGATTAACGTGTGCATAATTATAATTATAAGTTTAAATTATATTATATTTATATAATAAAAGTATAAAAATATTACATTATTATAAATTATTACATATTTTATTATAAATTTTTAAATATAAATTCCTACAGTACAATTAAATTTCAAAACAGTTTAGCACAATTCTATGTAGTTTTGGGTTCAAATATTATTTTAAGATTCAAATTCGTCAAAATTAAAATTTAAAGTAGTTCGGAATTGAAAGAAAAAGTTAACAATCTAGTTCATTTCTAAAAAAATTTCTTTGGTTCTTTGGTTCGGTTCAGAAAATTCAGATTTTGTATACAGTCTTAGTCCCAATAGACTAGTTTTAAACAATTTATCTCGTTTTTTTGCAAAAAGTTTTACTGAATATTCAAAATCAAATTCTTATAATCTTGATCACCAGACTAGTACTATTACGTTAAAGTTTATTAGTTTATACGGTTTTATTTTTTTTTATCTTTGCAAAAAATATAACCCTTTTTATTTTAAAAAATTGTATTAATCGTTAATTTTTATTATATTCTTATTAATAGTGTTTTATTATTAATTAATATAAATTATTATTTTTAAATTTTTTAATAATAACATTTAAGTTTTAACTAATGGAAAACTTAATATATCAGGCAGAAGGTATAATTTAAAACATAATTACTAATTTTGTTAAATATGTTTGAAAATAAAAATGAGTCCAAAGTAATTTTTTTAAATTAAGATTCTCTTAATTATTCATCCAAACATTGATATATCATATTAGTTTATTCTTAATAATTCATATCAATCATTAACTAAATAATGATTGTTTAGCTGTCTAATTAAAAGAATAGAAAGTCAAGAGTGATAACTGCATAATTCATATATTAAAGGATTGCATATCACATCATTGGTTACTTAAGATGCTCGTTTCGATAGTTTTTAACGCTAAAGTTAAAACTAATCAATTAATTTTCAGTAGATCAAACAGACTTTGAAAAGGAAATCTGCATCATTGAAAAAGAAAATTCCAGAATTTTTTTAATTTAATTGATTAATTTTTTATAAAATATTTTTTTCAAATTTATTTTTTAAAAAATAAAAAAATATTTTTTTTCAAATACAATTTTAAACCAATCTGGAAAGTTGATGCAAAATAGGGAAGACTGTCCCATATTCGGTCAATCAATTCATAGCGTATAAAACTAATAAACTTGTGATACTAATCTTGTTAGCTTGAGCTCCAATTGAAGCTCTTGTGACAAAAACTTACAATTATTTTTTAAAATCTACATTTAATTAATTAACTATTTCTTAGTACGAGGGGTTGGATAAGAGATAAAAGTTCTAATTACTAGACTAGTATAATTATAATTAATTAATTAATTAATTAATGTGGACCATATATATACTATTCACTCCATTCCGTTACATTTATCTTCAAAATTTTTTTACCAAAATTAAAAATATTGTTTAATATATATAATTATAAGTATTAAATAAATGTATTATTCTCTTTTAAAAAAAATAAAAGCAGTAACGAATATAATTAATTCATTAATAAAAAAAATTACACCAAAACCAAAACAGAAGTAAAATTGAAAGAAAAAAAATTATTTTTTTTGTTGATAATCTAAAATGTCAATTGAAATAAAATTAAATTAAATTTTTTATTCGATAGATAGAACTAAATAGAAGGAATGAAACGAATGGAGTATTTAATTAAAATGGCTCACATGTGAAAATAACATATGTAACGTGTTATGCAAAGATGCACTTAACTAATTATTTGTGTGTATCCCGAGAAAAGAGAAGGGAAAACTATTTGAGTATGTCCAGATGGTATCTGAAACTGTTTTGCTGAGGAAATGTTATAAAAGTAATATAATTTAAATTGTAATTATTCATTTATTTGGGAGACCATAATCTGAATTTAGGCACGAAAAATTCTAATATTTATTAGCTAAATTTCATTCCTCCATTTTTGTCAGTCAGTTAATTTATTGGTATTATTTTCTATTAGATTTGAGTTAATTAATTTTACTAAAATCCTGATGAAACTGCAGATCCAGCCTCAATATATATATCAATATGAATGAAATACTAGTAACCCACTTTTCTAATCTCACATTCCACCAGTAAAATATGATCGAACTTAGAATTTCCTTGCACAAATACGAGGTTTTGAATGCTTTATTTCTTAGACAAACATAAATCAAGTGCTTCTTCAGAATGAAAATACTTTGAAACCATTTTCTTCAAATCTAATCATTAGCATTTCCGGCTCAATTGCTAAGAAGAAACCTGACAAGTTCGTCCAAGTTTGAATGAGAAGAGCCACCAGACCTTGTAGCCTCCTCTGCTTTGTTTTTCCACTCCATAGCCTTCTTCTTCATTGCTTTGCCCTTTTCTCCATCCATCAACTCTCTCACGAGCCTCTCCACTTCGTCTCTCTTCACATTGTTATCAATCTCCATACCAATGCCCCATTCCCTACAAGCAAACCAACAATTTGTCTGTTGCTCTGCGAAAAATGGCCAGCAGATCATCGGTACGCCCACACATATACTGTCCAATATTGAATTCCACCCCATGTGGCTTAAAAATCCTCCTGTGGCAGGATGCTTCAGGACTTTCTCTTGAGTGCACCAGCTTGCTAACATGCCTCTATCCTTCGTTTCAGCCGCAAATTCCAGTGGCAACATTGCTGTTTCTCCCACCACAAGATCAGGCCTTATTATCCATAAGAAAGATTTCTTGCTGTTAGCTAATCCCCAAGCAAATTCTATCATCTGTTGTGGGGTTATTACAGTGATGCTACCGAAATTCACATACAACACGGAGTTTGCTTCTCTCGAATCAAGCCATTCGAAGCATTCTGTCTCTTCTTTCCATAGATTCGAACAGATGTTTTTCAGGTTGCTATCTGGAATCTGATCAACAAGCAACTGAAGTGGACCGATAGTGTAGATGGGAGGAAATATAAGGGAGAGTGCATCCAAAACATCTTTCTCCATGGCGTCGAATGTGTTCAGAATGACAGCAGAAGCTCTTGTGCATCTACTTGTTTCTCTTATTAAGAAGTTGAGCATGATATCGTTTCTGTCTGTAGTTATGTAGAAGCTTGGAAGATCCTTTATCCGAATATTTTTCATCCCCGGAATCCAATCTATGGTTGTTTCCAAGTACCCATTTGTTAGATAACTAGCATCTGCGTGTAAAATACAACAATTATCAAGTCAATAAGGGTGTCAATGAGTTTTGATTTAACCATAATGGAGAGGTCAAACCCAAAATTGTTAAATTATAGAGTCCGCTTGGCTTTAAATTTGAAAAAAATAATTTTGGAGAAATTTTTTTTTATTTTTTATTTTTTTTAAATTTTGAAAACTGATTTAAAGAAAAACAGTTAAATAAATATTTTTTCTAAAAACAGTTTATAAAAAATTAAAAAATCAGTCAATTAAATAAAAAAAATTTAAACTTGTTTTTTGGACAACCAACATAATTACAAACACCCCTATATTTTATTTTGTAATCATATTAACTATATGCTAACATTTTAGTGATAAATGTAGATTTCAAGGCGTTCAAACTATTGCAATAATCTGCAGTAGCCGTTTGTACGTGTTTGTTCAGGACTTCAAAATCGAAAAGCAAAGAAATCAGGAAATGGAAAAAGACTTGCAGGGTTAATATATATAAAAGAGAGTAGAAATATTATACCTTTGAGAGGAATTAAACCTTTTTCCAGCAAAGTTTGATATTGAGCATAAGCCAAAACGCCACAGGAACTGGGAGTCCAGAAGAGCACTTCAGGAATACCCAATTGATCAGCAGCATCAAGAGTGAAGGTCATGCAAATATCAGCAATAATACAAGTAACAGGGGGCAAATCATCATCTGAACTAAGTTGATAAAGAAGATCAAGAAAGGGGGCTAATGAATGCTTAGAGGTGGAGTCACAGAGAGAAGGGATATCTTGGGTGGCATTGGCATCGGACGCGGGTAAGCCGTCGGTGATAGTCTTGAACTGGAAATCAGGCAATCCGTCGAGGGCATTAGGGCCTCTAGATTTGAGCAATCTTCTGTGATTATACTCAGTGTTCACAAATGTTATGTGGAAATTGTTATGATGGAGGAGCTTTGCTAGCTTCAACATCGGATTTACATGGCCTTGAGCTGGATATGGAACACATACTACATGAGCTTTATCATTTCTAGCAATGGAACCCATATCTTTCCTATAAGATTGGATGTTTTTTTCCTTCAGGAATTGAGCTTCTTTCTCTGTACAAAACTCTTGAGACTACTGCTTTTTATAGCATTAATTAAATTATATGCCTTATAATAATGTGTATATATTTCATTAATTATGTGTTTAGTAAAGATATTTTATTAATTTATTGGTAAATATATTGAAGATGTCACGAAATTGTCTTCATCAAATTAAAAATTATTTTCCTCAAAGTTAGGAATAAAATATAACAGGCTGTCTAAGTGTTACAAATAATCTCATGTTGAAAATTTATGGGTAGAATAACAATTTATAATTATGCTGAAGTTAATTTCAAATTTTTTAAAATAATTTTAAAATAATAGTAAATTCATAATTATCAAATTTGAATTTTTTATTCAATTCTAATATAATATCAAAGTCATAAGAGGATAACTTTAGACTTTGGGGATAAAAATATGAAATCCAAGAGGTAAAAAAGACCCACGCTAAAGAAAAAGTCTAGATAGATAAAATTATGGATTAAATAATAAGTAAGATTGTGACTCAATTTAAAAAAAAACTAGGTAGATAAAATAATGAATTAAGCAAATGACAACTCAATTAAGACAGTTGCACTTGAAGAGAATCATTATTGACAATATAAATTTAAGGGGAAGAATAAATGTTTCAGGTGAATATAATTTCAGATTAATTTAAGTCATTTTGAAGTAATAATAAATTTATAATTACTAAGCTTTATTCTCCAGATTCATCTAATTATAACACTAAATGATGTTTAGTTCAGTTATTTAGGGCAAGTATTAATAGTTTTTTCTTATCCAACAGTGGATCAAGTATTTCATAAATTTTTTTAAATAACAGCTGATAGTTGTTTAAAATTTCAAATAATTGTTAATTAAAAAAAATCTATTTTAGAGTTTTTTCTAAATAGTTGAAACTTTTTAAATACAAAAAATAAATTATCTAAGTAATAAATTTTGAATTTATTTTCTTTTTAGTTACTCTTATATCATTTTTTAAGCCGTCGGTGATAGTCTTGAACTGGAAATCAGGCAATCCATCGAGGGCATTAGGGCCTCTAGATTTAAGCAATCTTCTGTGATTATACTCGGTGTTCACAAATGTTATGTGGAAATTGTTATGATGGAGGAGCTTTGCTAGCTTCAACATCGGATTTACATGGCCTTGAGCTGGATATGGAACGCATACTACATGAGCTTTATCATTTCTAGCAATGGAACCCATATCTTTCCTATAAGATTGGATGTTTTTTTCCTTCAGGAATTGAGCTTCTTTCTCTGTACAAAACTCTTGAGACTGCTGCTTTTTATAGCATTAATTAAATTAATGCCTTATAATAATGTGTATATATTTCATTAATTATGAGTTTAGTAAAGATATTTTATTAATTTATTGGTAAATATATTTAAGATGTCACGAAATTGTCTTCATCAAATTAAAGATTATTTTCCTCAAAGTTATGAATAAAATATAACAGGCTGTCTAAGTGTTACAAATAATCGCACGATTTGAAAATTTATGGGTAGAATAACAATTTATAATTATGATAAAGTTAATTTCACATTGTTTTAAATAATTTTGAAATAATAGTAAATTCATAATTATTAAATTCAAATTTTTTATCCAAGTCTAATATAATATCAAAGTCATAAGAGAATAACTTTAGATTTTGGGGATAAAAATATGAAATCCAAGATGTAAATAAGACCCACACTCAATAAAAAGTCTAGATAGATAAAATTATGGATTAAATAATAAGTAAGATTGTGACTCAATAAAAAAAAAACTAAGTAGATAAAATAATGAATTAAGCAAATGACAACTCAACTAAAACCGTTGCACTTGAAGATAATCATTATTGACAATATAAAATTAAGGGGCAGAATAAAGATTTGAGGTGGATACAATTTGATATTAATTTAAATCATTTTAAAGTAATAGCAAATTCATAATTACTAAGCTTTATTCTCCATACTCATCTAATTCTAATACTAAATGATGTTTATTTCAGTTATTTAGGACAAGTACTAATAGTTTTTTTTTTATTCAATAGCTGATCAAGTATTTTATAAATTTTTTTAAATAACAGCTAATAGTTGTTTAAAATTTCAAATAATTACTAATTAAAAAACTATATTGTAAATTTTTTTCTAAATAACTGAAATTTTTTAAATACAAAAACTAAATTATCATTCTATTAAATTATCTTTATATATAAAGAAGTAATAAATTTTGAATTTATTTTCTTTTTAGTTACTCTTATATTATTTTTTTAAAAAATATATTCTTTAATTAATATTTTATTATTATAATTATTAGTATCGTAATTTTTTAATTTATTAAAATAAATAATTACATTAAATAAGTAATACATTATAATTTATTTATTTATTTATATATTATAAAAATGTATATCTTAAATTAAATAAATAATGTCATTTTTAGTAATATTATGTTCAATTATTTTTACTAAACAATAAGTATTAATTTGTTATCAGTCATCATCTATTAGCTAATTATTAGTTACTAGTCATCAATTATTAGTGTTATTATATTAATGACCTAAATCTATATTGCATTATAAATCTCATTCATTCACAAAAGCGCACATCTTTTTTAAATAAATTTTGATAAAATAATGAATATAAAACATGTTCATTAACTATAACTTAAAGGTTTATAGATTTATCGTTTTGAACTTATAAATTCATAATTTCAAAATTAATTGTTCAGAAGTTATAAGTTTAACGTTTATAAACTATATGTTTATCGTTTAGATTTTATATATTCATCATTTACTACTTGAAAAGTCATCATTTTGAATTTGCAAGTTCATTCTTTTGAAACTATATGTTTATCATTTTTAAACTTACAAGCATCACTTGCAGTTTTATCTTTTTTGAAACTATAGGTTTATCGTTTAAATTTTATAGATTCAACATTTAAAGATTCATCATTTATAATTTTTAAATTCATCATTTTAAACTTGCAGATTTATTTTTATGAAACTATGGGTTCATTATTTTAAAACTTACATGTGTCATTTAAAAGTTCATCACTTATGCATTCATAATTTTTATTAAACCTATCGTCTTCAAGTCAAATTGATTTTCTCTCTCTATATTATTCATTTTAGTTCAATATCTTTATTTTCAATTATTTTCTTTCTACAAAAAAATTAAAATTAAATATTTTTATTCTAAACAATAATAACAGTTACAATATTCAAAAATATTAAAAATAAAATCAAATATACAAATTAAAAAATTTTCCTTTTCTAAAACCGAAATTAAAATATACATTTTTTTTTATCTCTATGAATAAGAAGAAAAATAAGAAAAATAAGAAGAATACGCTGAAAAATATGAAGCATATGATAAATACATATTTAAAAATAGTATCATATCAATTAATGACATAAAATATTATGCACTCGAAATCATTATATAATTATCTAATTATTAGCTACAAATTATATTCAATGACTAAACCAAACGACCAAATAGTCTCTTTTCATTAAGCAACAAAAAGCTAGATCAGCTCAAGCATTGCCATTTAAAAACTTTAAATCATAATTATTACTATAGTCATCATAGCTTTATTAATTATCATAAATTAAAATTAAGTAATATAAATTATAATAAATTATCATAACTCATCAAGATTTTATCAACTACCAGAATTATCATAAATTAAAATTAATTATCACAACTTTATAAATTACTAAAAACTAAAAGTATTTATGAAAACTTTATTAATTATCATAAATTAGAATTATTTAATATAAATTAGAATAAATTGTCATAATTCATGACTTTATCAATTATCATAAATCAAAATTAATTACCATAAACTAGAATTTCTTTTCTTTTTAATCTATAAATTAGAATCAATTACTACAAGATTCTTAAAAAAATATTATATGTATAAAAAAACTTTGATGGTCTTGGATTAATTGGTTTTCCAACATAACCAACCAAACCGAATAAATAAAATTTTTTACATACAACTGAACTGATTAAATTCAAAACTGAACAAAGCAAACCAATTAGACTGCATTCAGTTTGATTCATTCAATTTGGTCTTCGGTTTTGATTTGGTTCTGCTGACCTAGGCTGAACTCTTTGACAAAAAATGTTATAGACTCGTAGGACAACTTCTTTATCAATCTGTATGCATACGGATAGTATTGCAAATTGAAATAGGAAAATCATGTTTTTGGATTCTTGAAAAATATCATTTTTTTCCGTTAGTAATTTTAACACATATATATTAGTCTTGAATTTGATAGTTGCAAATTGGGTTCCAAAATTTAGAGCTAATTAATATATACTAGTAATATTTAAGTCAATTAACTTTGAGAAAAGATCATTTCGAAAAAGAAATTAGATTGCTTTAGAGAGAGTTTTGGATAAGTTTGGTTGAGCGGCAGCCGTAATAGTGGCTAACAGCAGTTGTTAGCTATTAACAGCCAAATGAGATGAATAATTTATAATTAATTTTAAAATATTTAATAATTCAGTAGTAGAATATTAATTATAATTTATAAAATAATTATTAATAATTATATTTTGTTATTATCGTGATATATTTTTTTAATTGTTCGTAATGTATATCATATATAATATAAAAAATAAATAATTAAATATAAAATTTAATAAAAAAATTAATTTTTCATTATAAATATTATAAATTGATCTCAGTACAAATTAAAAAAAATATTTTATATATTAAATATCTCTAAACTGAAAATTTTTAACTTTTTATAAAATGTTAGAAATTCAAAAAAGTTATTTCAACTTTTGCTTTTGTTTAGTAAAAATTCTACTAACCAAATACCCAAATGGACACTTGCCAAAAATGAGCTATTACTTTTGAACTATTATGAAATACCATTTTCAGATTAGATTGATTGGCTGATCAATTAGCATGTCCACCTAAATTAATTAACTTGACAGAAGAAGTCAAAAAATCATATTTCTTAACGTCCGTTTTTTGCATTGTGTTTGTAAAAAATAATTTATTTTTAATTTTTTTGAATTTTAAAAACTGTTTTTGGAGAGAAATATGTATGTAAATAAATATTTTTTCTAAAAACATATTTCACAAAAACAGTTGTAAAATATTTAAAAAATCAGTCAATTAAATCAAAAAATTTTAAATTTGTTTTTTAAACATCCAACAGCAATCACGAACACCCTTTAGTAGATATCTGAATAATCTAATCTGTGGATGGTAATATTCATTATATACATGTTATAGTCTGCATTTTAATTTAGATTGAATGTTTATTAAATAATATCACAACATATACATATGATAGAATCTAATGGAATATATTTATGATAAATCTATCAGAATAAATATTATTCAAATTTAACAGTGGAAGTAACGTTACGATATGCAGCGAATCTTTTCCCACATGCAGTGAAACAAACGTAGGAAAATCGTTAGGTAATTAACTAATAATACAGCACAAGCTGGTCCCGATTTTGGAATCATTATTCTCCATCAATCTATAAGTTATTTTATTATTATTATTTTTTGAATCCAACAATGATATTGTGCCGCATAAACAATCACATGGGGTCAAAATACAGATTATTAAATTATTAAAAATGTTTTTTATATATGGAAAAGGCAATTTCCAACTATAAAATGAAAATTTTGAACATGCATATGCACGAGTATTTATAATTCTAGACCGCAACCCAAAGACTTACTAGCATTTATTTTGGAAGCACGTGATATTATTGTTAGGTATTGAAAAATAAATTTATAATTTTTTTATTTAATTAACTGATTTTTTAAATTTTTTATAAATTAATTTTCTGAAAAAATATCTATTTATCTGCGTCTTTCCAAAAACAGTTTTCAAAAATTTAAAAATAAATTTTTTTTCTCGAGAAACGTTTAAATCAAACTCAATACCAAATAAACTTTAGTGATAATGGTCCTGCTCCTGATGCCCTGCTAGCTAATTAACCATTTAATTACTCATTCAATCACAGTTATTTAAATCTTAGCATCTGAGGAATCAAAATCAATTAGTTGAACTGCAGATTCAAAGATTATACGGTCAAGGATTCACTCGTAAATAGCAAAAACCCTTATAAAACAAAGGAAAAAAAAAAACGTGAAAACCCATACCCATGTTATCAAACCAAATAAAAAAAAAACATCATTACCCTTAGCATGAATTGGCTCCAAAATATATTCTCTCTAATTTTTTCCTCTCAAGCATGTTCCCTGTCCCGACGGATGCTGAAAATAGAAAATACTTTTTAATACTCATTTTCCAGTGAAAAAAGAGAAAAATTTATTAGAAAGAAAAAAATTACTTTTTAAATTTTTTTTTATAAACTAATCAAAAATAAGTGTTGAAAAATATTAAAAAAATAAAAAATATTTTTAACATTCTTCATCTTTTATTAAAAAGAAAGCTATCAACATTTAATCATACATTTTTCATACACTTTCAATGCAAATAAGGTATATGCCTTTCTACTTAAAAACAAGACTTGCTATTTACTATTCAAATTCTTTTATTTATTAACATTTCAAAACTACAACTTTACTGATTATTTCTTTTAATTTTTTAATTTATATTAATTTTAATGTAAAATTATGAAAATTTTGAAAAAAAAATTATTATTATTTTATTCAATAGCATTTTAGAAAAATGTAACATATCTTTTATAAATTTTTATTAGAGCATCTCCGATTGACACTTTATTTTTGAATTATAATTTTTATTTTAAAAAATCATCCCACCCGTGTAATAAAATTCAACTCCAAAGTCTAATTCAAATGTATTTCCATCTTACACCGTATGATACATTATTGCGGCAGTACCAGGAACAATTAAAGTGTCAAAATAAATGTCAGCATGTACAGACAGAAATAAGATGGCATATTGTATTATTAAGTCCTTCGACTAAATATTCATTCTATCCGAATTTATTTGGGAAAAAAAATATAATTTAATATTTTTCAGCAAACCACGTGAAATAAGAGATCAAAAATTAAGAAAAATTCCATCCTTCAGCTCATGAAATTTTTGAGTTTGTTGTATTATTATGCCCTTTCATTATTATTTTTTATTTTATTAAGCTTCTAAAATTATGCATGTCTTTATGTTTCAAGTGTCATTCATATACGTGTAGTACTTATTATTATTATTTTTTCCATCAAATAAATTCTTAATTGAATAATAATTAGATGCCCTTGAAGTTAATAAAATAAAAATACATTTGAAAGACTCGGTAGAATAATTTAATAAATTTAGGAGTAAAACAAGATGTATTTTTCTATTGTCTATTGTTACTTTCCCTTATTTTCTAAAATTAATTTCCCTCTCTTAAATATTAGAATTAGAAGTTTACTTTCATTATAACACCAAACCTTTAATAACAGGTAATATATTTTGTTTTTAAGTGAAAAAGTAAATTGTATAGTGGGAAGTGCATGAATAAGTGTGTTCTTTCATTAATATCTTTCCAATTAATTATCTTTTTTCCCCTCCAATTACCTCTCACTAAATTTCTTCCATTATTCACCAATAAGTTGAGTTTCAAAACAAAAAACAAACAAACCAAATGAAAAGAAAGAAAAAAGCTAGTTGTGTATGTCCAGTATATTATATTTTCTTGCTTGATCTCTAGTATGTGATTAACAGATGGTATTGAAACTGTTTTGCTAAGGAAATATTATAAAAGCAACATAATTTATATTGCACTTATTCATTTATTTGGTCGACCATAATCGGAATTTAAGCATGAAAAGTTCTAATATTTATTAGATAAATTTCTTTCCTCCATTTTTGTAAATTAATTAATTTTTTGGCATTATTTTCTATTACATTTGAGGTAATTAATTTTACTAAAATCCTGTTATGAAATTGCAGATCCAATCCCAACTACTGCCCTATTAAAACAAAAATATATATCAATATGAATGCACCACCAGTAAAATATTATCAAACTTAGAATTTCCTTGCACAAAAAGGAAGTTTTGAATGTTTTATTTCTTAGGCAAACATAAATTAAGTACTTCAGAATGAAAATTATTTCGAAGCCATTTTCTTCAAATATAATCATTAGCGTTTCCTACTCAATTGCTAAGGAGAAACCGGACAAGTTCATCCAAGTTTGAATGAGAGGAGCCCCCAGGCCTTGTAGCCTCCTCTGCTTTGTTCTTCCACTCCATAGCCTTCTTTTTCATTGCTTTGCCCTTTTCTCCATCCATCAACTCCCTCACAAGCTTCTCCACTTCGTCTCTCTTCACATTGTTATCAATCTCCATACCCACACCCCATTCCCTGCAAGCAAACCAGCAATTTGTATGTTGCTCTCCGCCAAATGCCCAACAAACCATTGGCACACCCCCACTCATACTGTCCAATGTCGAATTCCACCCCATGTGGCTTAAAAATCCTCCTATGGAAGGATGCTTCAGGACTTTCTCTTGTGTACACCAGCTTGCTATCAAGCCTCTATCCTTAGTTTCAGCCACAAATTCCGGTGGCAACATCGTTGTTTCCCCAACCACAAGACCCGGCCTTATTATCCATAAGAAATTTTTGTTGCTGTTTGCTAATCCCCAAGCGAATTCTATCATATGCTGTGGGGTTATTGTTGAAATATGACAATCCCACATCGGAAAGAGATGATTTTTCCACCATAGCATTAGGCTATAAAAGGACTTCATCCCCTCTTAACAATTCATCCCAAAAACCACCAATCTCTCTACTTCTAAGATTGGTTGTATTTTTCCTCTCTCTCTTGTAATATTTCACTTTGTAATATTTCTTTGAAATAGTGAAATATTATTTTAGTAGTGTCCGAGGACGTAGGCATAATTGGCCGAACCTCGTTAAATTCTGGTGTTCCTTTTATTTCTATTTAATAGCTATTGTCGGGTCTTTTACTTTGTGATACATTGTGCTTTAAATTATCTTAGAAAAATTCTGTCATCAAGACTCAAGAGTCTAAGGAAGTTGGTTTTTAAGGGAGACCATTTGTGACTCCACCAACTACCTGGGAATTTTTCTTTGTCTTAATTTTTGGCACAATTATTCATTTTGGTGGAAACTAACCCGATTTCCACAACAATTGGTATCAGAGCCAAGGTTACTGAGTTATATGCTCTGTGGTTGCGGCGTAAGCTGATCTTCCACATCAGAAAGGTTTCCTTGGATTCTTGGGTATTCCGCATTTGAAAGCTATTAAATAGTCTTAAAAAGGAAATGGCAAGAGACGGACAAAAATCCACAATGGACACAACAGCTTCTACTTCATCAATTTTGGCGAGAACTGCTGTGGCAAATACGAGAATTGCAGTGGAGATTTTTGATGGTACAGGCCATTTCGGCATGTGGCAAGGTGAAGTTCTAGACGCCTTATTTCAGCAAGGCTTAGACATTGCCATTGAGGGAGAAAAGCCAGAAGGTGCAGATGAGAAGGAATGGAAGACAATCAATCGTTTGGCATGTGGTACAATTCGATCGTGCCTGTCCAGAGAGCAGAAGTATGCCTTTTGTAAAGAAACTTCTGCAAGTAAATTGTGGAAGGCACTGGAGGAAAAATTCTTGAAAAAAAGCAGTCAAAATAAGCTTCATATGAAGAAAAGACTGTTCAGATTCACATATGTTTCTGGTACCACGATGAATGATCACATCACCAATTTCAATCAACTTGTAGCAGATCTGATGAACTTGGATGTGACATTTGAAGATGAAGATTTGGCCCTAATGCTGTTGGGATCCCTTCTTGAGGAGTTTGAGTTTCTAGAAACTACTCTACTCCATGGGAAAGCTGAGGTGTCTTTTAGTGAAGTATGTGCTGCACTATACAGTTATGAATTGAGGAGAAAAGACAAGAAGGATAGCACCAGTGGAGCAGCTGAAGCTTTGATAGTAAGAGGCCGTTCGAAAAATAATAACAGGGGAAAGAAAGACAGATCAAAGTCCAGAGTGGGCAAAGATGAATGTGCCTTTTGTCGAGAAAAAGGGCACTGGAAGAAAGATTGTCCTAAGTTGAGAAGCAAATCTGGCAAAGGCAAGGCTGTTGCATATTCAAATGTAGCTGAATGTGATGATTCAGATTTTTCATTAGCATTGATGCCATCAATAAGCAGTTCGACTGCTTGGATCCTGGATTCAGGTTGTAGCCACCATATGTGTCCCAATCGGGAATGATTTTTCGATTTTAAAGAAATTGAAGGTGGAGTTGTCTATACAGCAAATGACAGCCCTTGCAAAACAACTGGAATTGGTTCAATCCAATTGAGGAATCGTGATGGATCAATCAGAACTCTGACAGACGTAAGATATGTGCCCAGTCTGACGAAAAACCTCATTTCTATGGGAATCCTTGGGAGAAATGGTTTCACTATAATCATTAAAAATGAAGTAATGAAGGTTATATCTGGAGCACTTGTGGTGATGAAAGGAGTTCAAAGGAGCAACAACTTGTATTACTATGAAGGCAATACAGTTGTTGGAACAACAGCAGCAGTTTCTAGTGATGACCATGAGCTAGAAATAACCAGATTGTGGCATATGCGCTTGGGGCATGCAGGCGAAAAATCCTTGAAACTTCTGGCGAATCAAGGATTATTGCAAGGAGTGCGAACCTGCAAATTAGACTTCTGTGAGCATTGCATCAAAGGGAAGCAGACGAGAGTGAAGTTTGGCACTGCAATCCATGATACCAAGGGTATTCTGGATTATGTTCACTCAGATGTATGGGGTCCTTCCAAAACTGCTTCAATGGGAGGTAAACACTACTATGTTACCTTTGTTGATGATTGTTCAAGAAGAGTATGGGTGTATACAATGAAGACAAAGGATGAAGTGTTGGAAGTTTTTCTCATCTGGAAGAAGATGGTAGAAACTCAGACGGGCAGAAAGATCAAGTGTCTTCGAACAGACAATGGTGGAGAGTACACAAGTGATCCCTTCATGAAAGTTTGCAGAAATGAAGGAATTGTTCGACATTTCACTGTCAGAAATACACCACAACAGAATGGGGTGGCTGAACGCATGAACCGAACTCTACTGGAGAAAGTTCGGTGTATGTTGTCTAATGCTGGATTAGGCAGACAGTTTTGGGCTGAGACTGTAACATACGCATGTCATCTCATTAATCGTTTGCCATCAACTGCTATCAATGGCAAAACACCTTTGGAGGTGTGGTATGGAAAACCTGCTACAGATTATAATTCCTTACATGTGTTTGGTTCCACTGCATACTATCATGTTAAGGAATCAAAGTTAGATCCAAGGGCAAAGAAAGCTATCTTTATGGGGATATCCTCTGGTATCAAAGGATATCGACTATGGTGCCCAGAGACGAAGAAAATAATCTTTAGTAGAGATGTTACCTTTGATGAGTCTACCATGTTAAAGGTAACAAAGGAGCAGACGGATGGTTCTCCACAGCAGGTGGAGGAAACTCCCAAACAGGTGGAGTTTGATAGAAGAAGAATTGTTGATCCAGCAATTGTAGAGTCTGATAAAATTACTCCTACGGAAGAAGAGGAGATAATGGTAGAAAATGGATCAGATGAGGAAGCAGAGGTTTCAGCACAAGAACCTCCTCAGCAACTTGAGCCAATTGCACTACGAAAGCCGAAAAGGAAGATTAAGAAACCTGCTCGACTTGAAGATATGACTAATTATACATCTTCAGTAGATGATGAGATTCCTTCCACTTATTGTGAAGCTATTCAAAGCTCAGAAGAAGAAAAGTGGAGAAAGGCTATGGAAGAAGAGATGCAGTCCCTTGAAAAGAATCAGACATGGAAGCTAGCAAGTCTGCCAAAGGGAAAGAAAGCGATTGGCTGTAAATGGGTTTATGCAAAGAAAGACGGATTTCCTGATAAGAATGATATCCGCTACAAGGCAAGATTGGTAGCTAAAGGCTACGCTCAGAAGGAGGGAATTGATTATAATGAAGTGTTTTCTCCAGTTGTAAAACATTCCTCCATAAGAATACTGCTGGCTTTGGTAGCACAATTTGATCTGGAACTAGTTCAACTGGATGTAAAAACTGCATTTTTACATGGAGACTTAGAAGAAGAAATCTACATGACTCAGCCAGAAGGATTTAAAGTTGCTGGAAAAGAAAATTTGGCGTGCAAGTTGAGCAAATCGTTGTATGGATTGAAGCAATCTCCAAGACAGTGGTACAAACGATTTGACAAGTTTATGATAAGGCAGAAATACACAAGAAGCAAATATGATCATTGTGTATATTTACGCAAGCTACGGGATGGTTCCTTTATCTATCTTCTCCTTTATGTTGATGATATGCTGATAGCTTCGAAAGATGAAGGAGAGATTCAGAAGTTAAAAGCTCAACTAAATCAGGAATTTGAAATGAAGGATTTAGGGGAAGCTAAGAAGATTCTCGGTATGGAGATATGCAGAGACAGAAAATTGGGGAGACTTTGTTTGACTCAGAAACAATATCTGAGAAAAGTACTAAAGCGTTTTTGGGATAAATGAGAATACAAAACCAGTTAGTACTCCACTTGCTCCTCATTTTAAGCTCAGTGCATCTTTATCTCCGAAAAGTGATGAAGAACGAGAATATATGTCAAAGGTTCCATATGCAAATGCTGTTGGTAGCTTGATGTATGCAATGGTGTGTACGAGGCCTGACATTTCACAAGCAGTTGGAGTTGTGAGCAGGTACATGCATGATCCTGGCAAAGGACATTGGCAAGCTGTGAAATGGATTCTACGGTATATTCAGAATACTGTAGATGTTGGTATAATGTTTGAGCGGGATGAGAAAAGTGGTCAGTATATAGTTGGATATTGTGATTCCGACTATGCAGGTGATTTAGACAAACGTCGATCTACTACCGGTTATGTGTTCACACTTGCAAAGGCACCGGTTAGTTGGAAGTCCACCTTACAGTCAACAGTTGCTTTGTCTACAACAGAGGCAGAGTACATGGCAGTTTCAGAAGCTGTTAAGGAGGCAATTTGGCTTCAGGGGTTGTTGAATGACTTAGGAATTGGTCAGAAGCATGTCAAAGTGCATTGTGACAGTCAAAGTGCTATTTGTTTAGCAAAGAATCAAGTTTATCATACAAGGACGAAGCATATCGATGTTCGATATCATTTTGTACGGGAAATTCTTGAAGATGGTGGGATACTACTTCAGAAGATTTTGACTGCTGAAAATCCCGCAGATATGGCAACGAAAGTTGTGACAGGTGTCAAGTTCCAACATTGTTTGGACTTGATAAATGTTATTAGAATTTGAAATTGGGCGCTTTGAAGCGCATTTGGAGACATTACTGAAATTTGTAATATAAGAGTTTAGAGGATGTTTGTTTGGAATTGTGAGATTGTCAAGGTGGAGATTTGTTGAAATATGACAATCCCACATCGGAAAGAGATGATTTTTCCACCATAGCATTAGGCTATAAAAGGACTTCATCCCCTCTTAACAATTCATCCCAAAAACCACCAATCTCTCTACTTCTAAGATTGGTTGTATTTTTCCTCTCTCTCTTGTAATATTTCACTTTGTAATATTTCTTTGAAATAGTGAAATATTATTTTAGTAGTGTCCGAGGACGTAGGCATAATTGGCCGAACCTCGTTAAATTCTGGTGTTCCTTTTATTTCTATTTAATAGCTATTGTCGGGTCTTTTACTTTGTGATACATTGTGCTTTAAATTATCTTAGAAAAATTCTGTCACCAAGACTCAAGAGTCTAAGGAAGTTGGTTTTTAAGGGAGACCATTTGTGACTCCACCAACTACCTGGGAATTTTTCTTTGTCTTAATTTTTGGCACAATTATTCATTTTGGTGGAAACTAACCCGATTTCCACAACAGTTATCACAGAGACGCTACCGAAATTTACATACAATAAAGATTTTGCTTCTTTCGAATTGAGCCATTCAATGCATTCTGGCTCTTCATTCCATAGATTCAAACTGATGTTCTTCACGTTACTATCAGGAATCTGATCAACAAGCAACTGAAGAGGACCGATAGTGTAGATTGGAGGAAATATAAGAGAGAGTTCATCCAAAACATCTTGCTCAAAGGCGTCGAATGTGTTCAGAATGATAGCAGAAGCTCTCGTGCTTCTGTTCATTTCTCTTACTAGGAAGTTGAGCATGATATCGTTTTGGTCTGTAGTTCTGCAGAAGGGTGGAAGATCCTTTATCCGAATATTTTTCATTGCCGGAATCCAATCTATGGTTGTTTCCAGGTACCCATTTGTCAAATAGCTAGCATCTGCAAGTAAAATTACAATAATTATCCAGTCAAGACCAAACTGGAGTCATCACTTACAGTGTTGTTTGTGTTGGCATGAGCTGTATATTGTTTCCTATCTAGGAATATTTGAATTATATAATTTCTATATATGAATGTCTTTAGTTGTAATTCTTGCATAGGAAGGTTGTTAGGTAGCTTAGATTTAGCCTGATTTCTAGTTCTTGCTTAATTAGTTCTCTACCATTTCTGTATAAATATATGTATTGCACAATTGAGAAAGAGGAGGAAAAGAAGAAACTCTTTCAATTCTTTCTATATTTTATCATGGTATCAGAGCAGATATCCTAGCATTTTTTGTGGTCTTTGTTCGCCTAAACACAAATCTATAGAACCCATGAACATATCAAGAAGAGATGAGTACACAAAATAATTTGCTGGAGGTTAAGCAGACTGGCGAGAACTCCACAACACCGACCCTCGACGATTTAACAACCAAAATGAATCAGATTGTAGTTCATAACCAGAATCAAACACAGACAGTAGCGTACGACACTGTTACTGCACAGATTGGAATCAAACTTGATGGAAGGAATTATGCGTTATGGTCTCAAGTTGTTGAGATGTATATTACGTGCAAAGACAAACTAGGCTACATAAATGGAGATCTTCCACAACCTGAACCTGCTAATCCAACCTTCAGAAAGTGGCAAACAGAGAATGCTATTGTAAAAGGATGGTTGATTAATTCCATGGACCCATCATTAATCAGCAATTTTATTCGTTTTCCAACTGCCAAACAGGTATGGGATTCAATTGCTACCACATATTTTGATGGAACTGATGCATCTCAAGTTTATGATTTGAAGAGACGTGTCTCTTGAGTGAAACAAGACAAAAGTTTCATTGAAACATACTGCAATATTCTGAAAAGTCTATGGAGAGAGATTGATTTTCGCCGTCCCAACCCGATGCAGTGTGCAAGAGATATAGAAAAATATAATGCTCTTTTTCAAGAAGATAGAGTTTATACTTTTCTAGATGGTTTGGATGACAGACTCGACAAAATTTGAAGTGATGTATTACAAATGCAACCTTTTCCGATTATTTAACAAGCCTATGCTCATGTTCGAAGAGAAGATATGAGACAATCAGTAATGTTAACAGGTACAAAAACTATTATGGCTGCAGTTATGGCATCCAAAAGGTAAGGATAGGACAACAAACACCTAAACTACACATGGAGAGACCAAGGTTGTCCTCCTCTATCGGGGGAAAAATAAATACTTCCAAATGACAAACAGAATGGGTAACGGGCTGCTCTCATTGTGGGAACATGAAACACACTCGTGACACCTGTTTCAAGTTACATGGGTACCCAGAATGGTGGAATGAACTCAAAGCGAAGAAACAAAAGGAAATTGTTGGTGGAATAGGATGAGTAGCTATAATGAATGTTGAATCACAACTCTCTCTCTTGCCACAATGTGAATCTCAAAATGATTCAACCATTGATAATGACCCAAGTAATATCTTTCTCATACAAAATAAATATGATTATGGTGGTTGGATAATGGATTTCGGTGCAACAGACCACATGACCTTTTGTCATGATAATTTTGTGGAGGCTACAAGACCACGACGAACTAATATAGTCAATATTAATGGGGTTGCATATCTAGTTACTGGAGCTGGAAAAGTTGCCTTAACACCATCACTTTCCTTGTCTAATACATTACTTGTGTCGTCTATTTCAAATAAATTATTATCTGTAGGGCAAGCCACAGAAAAACTAAATTGTGTAGCACTAATATATCCTTCTTTTTGCCTCTTTCAGGATATTCTCACGAAGAAGATCATTGGGCGTGGTATTAAGAAAGAGGGCTTATATTACATGGATGATTTCAGTTTGGGTAGAGTCAATAATGTGAGTTACCCATTCAGCATCAAAGAAAAACAAGTTTGGCTCTGGCATCAACGGTTAGGGCACCCGTCATTTGGTTATATGAAACACTTACTTCCACAGTTATTTTTTGATTTGAATTGTTCAGACTTCAAATGTGATACTTGCATCTTAGCTAAAAGTCACCGTGTACCGTTTCCTATTAGTTCAAATAAAAGTGTGTTCCTTTTGCTTTAATTCACTTAGATGTATAGGAACCTTCTCCTATTACAATTATATCTGGTATGCGTTGGTTTGTAACTTTTGTGGATGATTGCACACGAATGACCTAGTTGTATTTGTTAAAGCACAAGGATTAAGTCTTTGGCATGTTTTGCTCCTTTCATGTAATGATTCAAAACCAATTTTCAACAAAGGTTCAGATTATTCGATCTGATAATGGTAGGGAATATATAAATCAAGAGTTTCAAGCATACTTTAGATTACATGAACTTCTTCATGAACCTCAAGCACTCGTACTCCTCAACAAAATGGAGTAGCTGAGAGGAAGAATAAACATATCCTAGAAATTGCACGTGCACTTCTAATTGGATCAAAAGTACCTAGTCGACACTGGGATGATGATGTCGTTACTGCAGTTTATTTATTAAATCGGATGCCTTCAAAAGTGCTAGAATTTAAAACTCCATTACAGGTTTTGTCCAACCATGCTATTTTACCATCTATATTACTCATACCCACACGAGTATTTGGATGTGTTCCATTTATTCATTTACACAAAGATCAAAGGTCGAAACTTGATCCTTATGTTGTTCAGTGTGTGTTTTTGGAGTATGCTACAACAAAGAAGGGTTATAGATGCTACGATCCTACCACAAGATGTACCTATGTTACGATGGATGTCATGTTTGTGGAATCTGAGATTTTTTACTCCTCCTCAGTATCAAATTCTCATCTTCAAGGGGAGAAATGAGAATCTCAAAATTGGTGGGAATGTCCAAGATGTGATAATGGACAAAAATAAATGGGACGTGATAATGGACAAAAAAAGAATAAGGGTGAAGATGCAACTATCCTAGAAATTGCACCACATGTAGCTTCAGAATAAGGGTTTGATATTCAAGAAATTGTAGGACATGAATCTGAATCAAGTAATGAAAGAACCCCTCTTCCTCTTGTACTCGACAATGACACTTCTCCTGAAAATATTCATGACGTAAGCCCATACTCTAGTGCTATTTCAGATACTCTTACTAAGTATCACTTACCTTTCAGGCATAATAGGGGTAAAAATCTATATCGTTATTCTCTAGACATTGAAGGAAAGAGATCAAAGTACCCTATTGCTAATCATGTTACAACAGAAAGACTGTCTGAATCTCTCAGAAGTCTTGTACACAATCTATCTTCTCATCACATACCTTGTGGGGTTCATGAGGCATTAACTAACCCAAAATGGCTTCAAGTAATCCAAGAAGAAATGGAAGTATTGCAAAAAAATAGACATGGGACCTTGTACAATTACCAAAGGGAAAGAAAACAGTGAGATGTAAATGGGTATTCTCCATTAAACATAAAGCTGATGGGTCAACTGAAAGGTATGAAGCAAGATTGGTAGTAAAGGGGTACAGTTGACTATCAAGAGACTTTTTCTCCGGTAGCAAAGCTTAATATCGTCAGAGTATTAGTATCACTAGCTGCAAATCTTGACTGGCCACTACACCAATTTGATGTAAAAAATGTTTTCCTTCATGGAGATCTTGAGGAGGAAGTATACATATTCTACCTGGTTACGCTACATCATTTCCTACTAAAGTTGTATGCAAGTTAAAACAAGCTTTGTATGGACTAAAACAATCACCTCGTGCATGGTTTGGTCGTTTCAATCTAGCAATGAAAAAGTATGGGTTCCATCAAAGCAACTTAAATCATACTCTATTTTGAAGCAACACGAAGGGAAGATAATTGCTTTCATAATTTACGTGGATGAAATGATCATCACTGGAGATGATGTCAAAGAAATCTCTAAGCTTCAAAAATAATTGACCACGAAATTTGAAATGAATAATCTATGAGGTTTGAAATACTTTTTGGGAATATAAGTAGTCAAGTCAAGACGAGGAATATTTCTTTCCCAAAGAAAGTATGTGTTAGATCTATTGGTTGAGGCGGGGATGCTGGATTGCAAACTGGCTAACACACCAATTGTTCCAAATCTCAAGCTTGGAGGATTAGGTACCAAACAATAAAGAAATATATCAATGATTGGTATCGACCAAATATCACATATGCAATTAGCATTGTGAGTCAGTTCATGCACAATCCTAGTGAAGATTATATGAGGGATGTGATTTGAATTCTTCGCTACTTAAAATTTGATCTAGGCAAAGGACTTTTGTTTTCTAAAAATAACCATCTCAATATTAATGGTTACACAGATGCAGATTGGGCAGACAATGTATCAGACAGAAGGTCTACATCTAGATATTTTACTTTTGTGGTGGAAATCTGGTTACTTGGAAAAGCAAAAAACAAAAGGAGTCGGCACTCTATAGTGCTAAGGCAGAGTTTTGAGGGATGTCGAAAAGGTTGTGTGAGCTTCTTTGACTTAGGAAATTGTTAACTGAGATAGGTTTTGAACCTATTTTTGAAATGAGGTTATTTTGTGACAACAAGGCAATGATTGTAATTGTCCAAAACCCTATTCAGCATGATTGTACTAAGCATATTGAGGTGGATAGGCATTTCATTAAACAAAATCTTGAAAAGAAAATTATTAAGTTTCCTTTTGTTAGATCAAAAGACCAACTTGCAAATATGCTAACAAAGACTATCTCAAGGAAAAACTTCCATAGCTCAGTGGACAAGTTGGGCATCAAAGACATTTTCGCACCAACTTGAGGAAGAGTGTTGGCATGAGTTGTATATTATTTCCTATGTATGAATATTTGAATTATATAATTTCTATATATGAATGTCATTAGTTGTAATTCTTGCATAGGAAGGTTGTTAGGTGGCTTAGATTTAACCTGATTTCTAGTTCTTACTTAATTAGTTCTCTGCCATTTCTGTATAAATATATGTATTGCACAATTGAGAAAGAGGAGGAAAAGAAGAAACTCTTTCAATTCTTTCTATAATTTATCAGTTTGATTATGAGTTCAAACCCAAAATGCACAAGAAAATGAATATACAGTTACTGCTACGTAAAGAGGATTTGTAATAGATTGTTAACAGCACATATAAAAATCGTTATCATATTAACTATATATATATATGGCAGCAGATTAGTAATAATTTCAAATTTTAATTGTTGGAATAAGATGCTCAAAACTGTTACAGAGTATAATCACAGAGGATTGTAAAAAAGACACTGAGTTATTTATTTGAAGAGAGTACATATGATATAACTTTGAGAGCAATTAAGCCTACCTTTGAGAGGAATTAAGCCTTTTTCAATCATTGTACTATACTGTGCATAGCCCAAAACGCCACAGGCACTGAGAGTCCAAAAGAGCACCTCAGGGATTCCAAATTGATCAGCAGCATCAAGAGTGAAGCTCATGCAAGCATCAGCAATAATACAAGTAACAGGAGGCAAATCATCATCTGAAGTAAGTTGAGAAAGAAGATCAAGAAAGGGGGCTAAAGAATGCTTAGAGGTGGAGTCCCAAACAGATGGGGTATCTCGGTTGACATTGGCATCCGACAGCGGTAGGCCGTCGGTGATAGTCTTGAACTTGAAATCAGGCAATCCATCAAGGGCATTAGGACCACTAGATTTGAGCAATCTTCTGTGACTGTACTCTGTGTTCACAAAGGTTATGTGGAAATTGTTATAATGGAGGAGCTTTGCCAGCTTCAGCAATGGGTTTATATGGCCTTGAGATGGATATGGAACACATACAACATGAGCTTTATCATGTCTACTTCTAGCAGTGGAACTCATCTCCTCTATAAGATTGGTGCTTTTTGGAAAGGAAGCCCTTTCTTTTTACAAAATTTTTTATATGAATACAATGATAATCAGAGAACAGAATTACTCCGACAATAGCAGGTGTCCGTTTTTTGTGCCATGCTGACCATGTTTTGCTGATCATCAGACGAATTGGGTATGTTAGTATTCAATTAATCCATTTCTCTTGCATTGTGGACCAGGGTTTTTTTTTTTAATCAATATAAGTAGGCCTGCTTGTTGTGCTTTCAGAATATGCTATATAGGTTCAATTTATTATTATATTGAGGCCCATTAGACTAGTTTTAAATTCATTGTATATATTGGAGAATGTACACAGACAAATTGCTGGTTTGCTTGCAGGGAATGATGTGGTGTCGGTACGGAGATTGATAACACTGTGAAGAAAGACGAAGTGGAGAAGCTTGTGAAAGAGTTGATGGTTGGAGAAAAGGGTAAAGCAATGAAGAAGAAAGCTATAGAGTGGAAGAGCAAATCAGAGAAGGCTACAAGGCCTGGTGGCTCTTCTTTTTTTTGGACAGAATATTGTGAATAAATCAAAATAGTTATACGGCATCTGTAATAAAAATTTCATTTGATAACAAGACATTGAGATTTAATAATAGAAAATAAATTAAAAATTTTAAAAAAACTGCATATAATCTCTTCTAGCTCCTAGAGAATTTTAATATCTCAACACCTTTTAAAACTAGAATTTCCAGTCAATTTTAAAATTGTTTTTATCTTTTATTGTAAATCAATAATAAACTAATACCAATTCACCAGAGAAAACAAATAAAACATCTCGTTATGGAAATAACAACAAGAGAGGAAAGGGAGAAATAGACAAATCTAGGAGAGAGAGGTCACTTTCCTCCTGGTGGCTCTTCTAACACATGATACATACAATAGATGTTATTTTCATATGCAAGCCGTTTTAATTTAATAGCATATCACATTCATTCATTAATTAAGTCTATAATTTTTTTGAATTATTTTTTTTTAATTAGAAGAGATTCAATTGGAGCTCCAACTCAAAAATTTAGAATCCGTTTGTTATTACATTTAATAAAAATATTTTTGGAAAAAAATTATATTTTTTTTAGTTTTGAAAACTACTTTTAAAAGAAAAGATAAATAAATATTTTTCTCATAAACATATTTATGAAAAATATTTTATAAAAAATTAAAAAAACACTAAATTAAATAAAAAAAATTTAAATTACGGTCAACAGCAATTTCAAATACCTCTTAGTAGCCTAATTAGTATCACAAGTAAAAGATAGTTTTATACATTTTGTAATTTGTATTGATTTACTAAATATGGGATAGTCTTCCCAATTTTCCATCAACTTTCCCTTTTCTATTTTGCAGAATTCCTTTTAAAAATCTGTTTATCTACTGACAATTAATTATTTTTCATTTTTAATTTTAGAGTTAAAAGCTATCGAAATAAGTAACTTAAGTAGCCAATGATTAGATATGTAATTGTTTCAAAAAAAGAAAAGAAAAAGAAAAAAATACATGTAATCCTTTAATATGAATTATTCAATTAAATAATTGAGTTCTTCCCATTATATTTTTTCTTTTATTAAACAACTAAATTATTGTTATTTAATTAATAATAAAATATGAATGATTGAGATTAAACCAATATAATTTATTATGTTTAGATGAACTTGGAGGAAAAATAAACAAGATAAGGGAAGACAAGAAAATGGAAACAGATGGAGACAATGAAAAGCAAGCTAAGAGATAAGGAAAGGGACAAGGACAAGGAAGAGCAAAATAAATAAATCACTAAAATCAATGACAAAAAGTTACTTAGAAACATATTATATTTACAAATCTTACAGATAAATAAATAAACAAAAGAAAACTACAGTAAGAAAATTCATCCATTTGATCTCCTCGAGTTTATATTTATATAGAAATTAATTGTATTTGTTAAAATTAGTCATTTTCATTTGTACCCATTTTTTCTATAAATTACTTATTGAACTCTTTTTATTTTTTTCAATTAGCCTCCTCATTTATACTATTTTGGATTTAATTAACTTTATTAATCTAGTATCATGTAATTTAGTAAATATTGACATGTTTCTACCACATTAATGCCACATTAATATATATAGATAGAGAGAGATACCAACTTTACCAAATTATTGTAATTAATTACTCTCAATCAAAAATTTATTTTAATTGGAATTTTATTATTTATGAGTCAATCGTTGACCATATAACTTATTTGGATTCAACTAATTAATTCTGATTTTTGAGCTGCTAAGATTTAATTAATTGTGATTGAATAATTAATTAGTTGGCAGGGGATGTGAAGTAGGCAGTGACATCTTTCGTTTGAATTTTACTATTTATAAAATTCATTTTTTTTAGAATGTGTATATATATATATATATTATGGGGCACACATATCTTTGTTGGATCCAAAAAAGACAAATTAAAATAAGTTAACTTATAGACTAATGGAAAATAATTATTCTAAATTCGACCAGCTTCTGTTGTATTAATAGTTAATTACCTAACTTTTCACTCTGATTCGCTGCTTATCCTAACGTTACTTCCTCTGGTAAATTTGAATAACATTTATCTAGAAGGATTAATCATAAATAAATTTAATGATCTACCCATCTTGTATGTATTGTGATATTATTTTATATATGTAATAGAATATAATTAAATAACTTATAAACATTCAATTTAAATAAAAAAAATTAAAATAGATTAAAATACGAATTAACAAAATTTAGTATAAGTATTAATTGATTATACATTTTAATTGAAATATTAAATAATATTAAATTTGTATAACTATTATTAGATTTTGATTCTGTTAAAAAATATTACCTATGATGGATAAATAATATAATAACTATAAAAATCTCACCTATATATATATATATATATATATATATATATATATATATATATATATATATATATATATATATATATATATATATATATATATATATATATATAATACGCAAGGTACATGAATTAAGAAAGAAACCTGATTTTTTATTCAAGTATTTTTTTTTTTGCCAAGTTAATTAAAATTGGATACAGTAATTGACCAGCCAATCCTTCTACTCTAAAAATAATATTTCATAACAGATCAAAAGTAACAGCTCATTTTAGATAAGTATCTTGAACTTTATAAAGCAATCTAATTTCTTTATTAAAATAATATTTTCTCAAAGTTAATTGAATTCAATATTAGAGTGGACACCCCTCATATTTCAACCAATTCATATCTAATTATTTGCAGATTTCATTAATAAAATTGAACTAATTTTTTCAATTTTTATTAGGAAATCATCACTAACAAAAATGGAAAATAGATCACAATGCCCCCCAAGTAATTAGGTATCTCAAGTAAATATTTATTTAATGAAAACTTTTTTAATTATCATTAATTGATTATATACTAAGTGCTTTATAAATAAGAACTACAAATAATATTTCAAAATTGATACTTAAAGAGTTGATTGAATAATTTAATAATTAATGAACTAAATTATTAGTATAGTAAATTAATAAAAGAAAGAGGCAAGCAATCAAATCTGACAAGGACAGGTAAGATGATTAATTTATAGTTTTCAAATGGTAATAATTGACAAAGGAAAATAAGAAATTAAGCTTCTTTTATTTCCCGAAAATGATTTGTTTTTGAAAAATATTTTCCATATATGTTCTTTATTTCACTGTAACATTAGAAAGTTGAAAAAAATAAAATAAAAATGAAGTGATATTTCTTTTCTTTATATTTGATAGGTTTTGAAAAATTACTTTTTTTTGTAGTGAGAAGTTATTTTTTTATTTTTGAGATATTTTCTGTGGAATTGAAAAAAAAATTAATTTATTTTTCAGAGATAAATTAATTATTAAAAATTAAAAGAAAATATTTTTTAAAAATAAACGGAATGTAAGCTGATGCAGCTTTTTGCTACTTAATGGGAAGAGGCTCTTGGCAGCCTGTTAAATTTTATTAATATCTTGCAGGAAAGTGATTTTTATTTTGATGAATACAATTACGTTACGTCTTCAATATATTTACCAATAAATTAATAAAAATATATTTACTAAACACATAAATTAATGAAATATAGACATTATGATAATGGATACAAATTAATTATGCGATAAAAAGCAGTAATGTCAAAAGTTTTGTACAGGCAAAAAAAAAAGAACAACCAATCTTATAGGAAAGAGATGGGTTCCATTGCTAGAAATGATAAAGTTCATGTAGTATGTGTTCCATATCCAGCTCAAGGCCATGTAAATCCGATGTTGAAGCTAGCAAAGCTCCTCCATCATAACAATTTCCACATAACATTTGTGAACACTGAGTACAATCACAGAAGATTGCTTAAATCTAGAGGCCCTAATGCCCTCGACGGATTGCCAGATTTCCAGTTCAAGACTATCACCGACGGTTTACCGGTGTCCGATGCCAATGCCACCCAAGATATCCCTTCTCTCTGTGACTCCACCTCTAAGCGTTCATTAACTCCATTTCTTGATCTCCTTTCTCAACTTAGTTCAGATGATTATTTGCCCCCTGTTACTTGTATTATTGCTGATGCTTGCATGAGCTTCACTCTTGATGCCGCTGATCAATTGGGTATTCCTGAAGTGCTCTTCTGGACTCCCAGTTCCTGTGGCGTTTTGGCTTATGCTCAATATCAAACTTTGCTCGAAAAAGGCTTAACTCCTCTCAAAGGTATATTATATCTATTCTCTTTTATATAATTCATTAACCCTGTAAGTTTGAACATCTTATTACAGCAATTAAAATTTAATATTATTCCTAATATATTATATAGTTAATATAAAATCAGAATAACATCTATTAACGATTTTGGGTTTGACAGCAAATGACACAACACTGTAAATGACTCCATTAATTATGCTTAAAACAAAACTCATTGATATCCTTGTTGACTTGATAATTGTTGTAATTTATATTCAGATGCTAGTTATCTAACAAATGGGTACCTGGAAACAACCATAGATTGGATTCCTGGGATGAAAAATATTCGGATAAAGGATATTCCAACCTTCTGCAGAACTACAGACAGAAATGATATCATGCTCAACTTCCTAATAAGAGAGATAAGTAGAAGCACAAAAGCTTCTGCTATAATTCTGAACACATTCAACGCCTTCGAGCAAGATGTTTTAGATGCTCTCTCCCTTATGTTTCCTCCAATCTACACTATCGGTCCACTTCAGCTGCTTATTGATCAGATTCCCAATAGCAATCTGGACAACATCGGTTCGAATCTATGGAAAGAAGAGCCAGAATGCATCGAATGGCTCGATTCAAAAGAAGCAAACTCCGTAGTGTATGTGAATTTCGGCAGCATCACTGTAATAACCCCACAACAGATGATAGAATTTGCTTGGGGATTAGCTAACAGCAAGAAATCTTTCTTATGGATAATTAGGCCGGATCTTGTGGTGGGAGAAACAGCAATATTGCCACCAGAATTTGCGGCTGAAACGAAGGATAGAGGCATGTTAGCAAACTGGTGCACGCAAGAGAAAGTCCTGAAGCATCCTGCCATAGGAGGATTTTTAAGCCACATGGGGTGGAATTCAACATTGGACAGTATGTGTGGGGGTGTGCCGATAGTCTGCTGGCCATTTTTCGCAGAGCAACAGACAAATTGTTGGTTTGCTTGCAGGGAATGGGGTATTGGTATGGAAATTGATAACAATGTGAAGAGAGACGAAGTGGAGAAGCTTGTGAGAGAGTTGATGGATGGAGAAAAGGGCAAAGCAATGAAGAAGAAGGCTATGGAGTGGAAGAACAAAGCAGAGGAGGCTACAAGGCCTGGGGGCTCTTCTCATTCAAACTTGGATGAACTTGTCCGGTTTCTCCTTAGCAATTGAGTTGGAAATGCTAACGATTATATTTGTAGACAATGGTTTCAAAATATTTTCATTCTGAATAAGTACTTAAGTTGTGTTTGCCTAAGAAATAAAACATTCAAATATTCATATCTATATAAGGGAATTTTAAGTTTGATAATATTAGGAATTTCATATTTAGACTCATATTTATACTGAACCAAACAGTGAGAATGTGTAATATAATTTTTTTTGTTTTTTTTTCTTATATAGCATTTTGTCGAATCGCCAAACAGTTTCAGATTTCATTTGTTATTCAGAATCCAGACACTGAGACCAACCAAGAAAGCATATATAAATAAAATAATTTTTATTATACTATCTCATTAATTTGATTTATATAAATTTGATCTATTTAATAATTTTCCTACCATGTCACAATGCTTTTTCTTTTTCTTTCTTTTTTTCAAGGGATATATTAGACAAATAGTTAGGTAGTTGAATTTTTGCTTCTCGACGTTGTTTTCATATGTAACCCGTTTTAATTTAATAACATATAGCCTTCTGGAAATTTTTTACCTATTATATTTTTTAATTATAAGATATTTAAAAACTCAAATTTAATGTTACATTAATATCATTAAATTAAAATTTATTAATTTTATGGATATGGAATAGTTCCAATGTTGAAGGATCCCTTTCCAATGTTGATCTACTGCAGACTAAATCATTTATTTCAACTATGGCGTTGAAAACTATCACTCGAAATAAGTAAATTAATTAGCCAAATGGACACGCAACCCTTTAATACGAATTATAATTAGTGGGATACTCATTTTTTTAACACTTTTTAATATTCATCTTGATTGATTAATTGGTAAAAAATAATAATTAAAATGAGAAAAAAATAATTTTTTTTTTAAATTTTTTTCTACCGACCAATCAGAAAGTAAATATTAAAAAATATTAAAAAATATTAAAAAATAGATAATATTTTTATCATTCATTTTATTATTATTCGATTGTAGTTGAAATAAGGCAAAACATATTTTTGGATCTCTGAAAAATAATAGTATTTTCTTTCGCAAGCTTTTGACATCTTATTATATTCTATTAAGTGACTAAATAATTGTGTAAGTACATATTGAATTTAAATTTGATAAATTAAATAAAATAATAATATTATCTTAATACATATTAAATATCCAAACTTTAACTCTTTTCTAATTAGTTTAATTTTGAACTCAAAGTAAGAGTCTAGTAACCAATAATACACAATAAGAACTCAACAAACAAACAAAAAAATATTTAAACCCTAAAAAATGCAATAAGGTTTCTAAGCTGGAAAAAAATTTATAAGATATATTTTATATATTTCTCATATATATGACAGTGTTCCCTAATTGATCGATGTCTTAAAGAACACGTTGATACAAGAAATTGTTACTAACAAATTTCAAGCTAACTAACTAACGAAGCTAATTAATATGATTTATTATGTCAAGCTTCGATGCAGAGCTCTAACGCCCAGCCGGAACTCTAAAACATGTTGCTAAGCTCCCATGTCGAGTTTATGTGCTTCTGCCGAGATTGAATTACCTCTTCTTTCTTGTTTCAATAGATTTTTTTTTCCTTCAATTTGTTGTAAAATTTCTATATCTTCTTGTCTTTAATTTGTCTACCTTCTCTTTACACATCTTCTCAAATCAATCTTTTTACCTTTCTTTATAGTTGATGAATACTAGCTAAAAAGCTTCATATATATATTTGGTTCAAGATTTTCTTGTAGTATTTATTAAAAGTGTGTGGACCTAGAATTACAGAATTTGTCAGCTAATCCTCTTATAATTCTTATACTATAAAAGTGTATATGAATTTAAAGAGTTAGATATGATAATTATAGATAATTTATCATTACTTCGAAATGAATGTAAAATAATAGAAAACTAGCTAGAGTATTTTACATCACTAGGCAATTGATTTATGTTCTTAAAATTCAAATTATATAAAGGATTTGTATTCTTAAAATTCAAATTATATAAAATCGTTAGAACTTGGAAAGAGGAAAAGAAGCCGAGAAGGTGTTTTACCACTTTCTTTTAAGCATTTTTAATCTCAATTTTGAAACAGTTTTGATCCAAATTACAAAAAAAAAATTGTTATTGTGTTACCCTATTTCATTTAATTAACAAATCCATCTTAAACAAATCAATTTCAAATCTGGAAAACAAAATTGAAAATCTATAATTTAATAGGAGAGCATAAGTCCCAGTAAAAAGTAAAAACAAATACGTATTCGACATATGAGAAATTTGTTAGGAGCCTGACACTCATCCGATTGCTAATATCTCTCATTTAATATGAAAATGAAGAATAGAATCAAATCTCTTTGTAGACTTTAATAGCATAAAATCTTTCACAAAATGCTTGAGAAAATGGTAAAATGGGCAAATCATAATCCCTTTATAAATTTAGAGGGTGATCGTAGTCCTTCAATTTTTTTAAGGAGTTTGATGGAGCGAATATTTAGTTTGAATTTTTTCTTTTCTGATTGAAATGATGATATTTTTTAGCCAATATAATCTTAACATTTAGGTTTTAATGTCCACTTTCAAAGCAACTGTTTTTATTTGAAACTAATTAGTTTGTAATGAAGTAGCATATATAAGTGTTTGCAATAAGATTTAATTGATTGTTTAAAATGGTAATAACTATAACTAACTACCCACAATTATAGTAATTTTTAAGTAATTAATTCATTTTTTTTTTATCTCAATCATCCACTATAGCACAACCTAGAGACTACAGACTAATTTGACGGTTGCATAAAATATTTGTAAAACAAAATGCATGTCTTTTTAAGAATTAGTCATTCAATACCTGTCAAGTAAGACTGTGATTAATATTGCAAAAGAAATTAATAATCAATAAGAAATTATATGTAAACGAAAAGGAAACTTTATTAAACTAAACAACAGCTAAAACATAACTAGGAGTTGAAAAATAAACTGAAAATAGCAAAGTGCCTAACCAAATTACCAACCAACTAATTAAGTGGGTAATTAAAGCTCATAATAATCCGCAATACTGATTAGCAAAATAAGGAAGAATCTGTGGAGCGGGGAAGTAAAAGCATTGCTCACTCATAATAAAAACCCCACAGCAATAATTATAAATATAATTCATGCCGTAGACGTAAGACAAACATGAGCCCAAATCATTCCTGGATTGCAGACAAGATGGCATTGGGAATCTGGAGGATGGTGGATTTGGCTGTCTCGGGAATACAAACGGGGGTGGATTATTTTGCGGAGGTGATGGCTGTTTTGGCTGCGTTTCTGGTGGATTTTGGGGTGGCGTTGGCTGTGTTGGAGCTGGATTTTGTGGTGGCAACTGGGGATTCGGGAATGGATTCTGCTGTTTTGGAGGTGGATTTGAAGGTGAATCGCATACACAACTACATGTGCATTGTTGAGAACCGCCATAGCCATAGAAGTAACGCCTTACAGGTCTACAACCTGGATCACAATTGCCGCAGTTGCAGTAGGCAAATCCCCAAGCATCACTAGTATAAACTAGTCCACTAAATAAGATCAATGTCACAGATATTGAAACCTTCAAGCTTCCCATCTTCTTCTCTATATCACTCTTTTTTTCTTTTTTCAGAAATGATGGATGTTGTGATTGAAGCTTCTCAAATGACGGTTTTATAGCGGAAATCATCTATCCTTTTCTGTTTAAAAACATCAACCCTTATGATTTTTAAGATTTTATTATGTGATATTTATGATATATAGGAGATCTGGTGGTTAATTTTTTAATTAGGTTATTTCATATATATATATATATATATATATATATATATAATTATTTTTTAATTATAAACAGATTATTATGAGTATTTAGATTTTAATTTTAAATATGAAAATATCCTTTTAAATTTAAATTTATTATCTAAATTTACTATCAAAACCTGCAAAGATAGTTATGTCATCAAAAATAGATATGAAATCATATATCACTCCAAATCAAATATGGATTTTCTGTTTTTAAGTAAAACAGATTAAAATCTATATATTCTCAAGATTATTTAATCTTTAAATGTTAAAAGAAAATGTAATAATAATTTTGGTTTGTGGTTTGAGTTTTAACTTTCTCTTCAAAGAGTTAAGAAATTTATATTTTGTTAGATTAGGTATAAAGAAGAAAAAAAAAATTAGAGAGTGTGGATGACATAGGACTTTTTTAGTTTAACCAATTCTTGAGTTCTGAATATTCAACTATTTTAAATATTTTTAAAGTATATCAGACAAAAAAAAAAGAAAATTGTTAGATTGGAGATGGTGAGAGGAATGGCTTGATAATATTTCATGGCTCCCTTATAGATTTCTTTCTCCTACATTTTATTTTAATATTTCATCCCATTTTGGCTACTTTACCTAATTGGCTAGTTATAATATATATATATATATATATATATATATAATATTTATTTTTATTAATTTTATATGGATGTAGTTTCATTTTATTTACAATTTTCTTTTTTTTTTTGCAAATTTACAGTTTATTTTTAAAAGCATATAATTTGATACACAGTAAATTTCACGTAAACTTTTAATTAAATAATATAATAGCATCAATAAAAGTAAATGGTTGATTATTTTATTGGTTTAGTATTATATGAAAACAAGGATTTACTTCAGCACACTAATTTTACATTTGGATCAAAAACAAGTTTTCAATTTGATTGTAATATGTGGTGTTCTGATGATACCTCTGTAAGGTATATTGCAAAAGAAAAAAAAATGTTGATAATTAGTTAACATGGCCATGGACTGGGCTTGGATGGAATTGGATTGGACTTGGACTCACATATCAGAGTGAAGTTTTTTATTATGTTCAAACTCAGTTAAGGACGAAATCGGCCTGAGTTCAGTCAAGGCTCAGAGTGTAATCAGATGAACTTACCAAGTTATTAATAATATAATAATTAATATTTAAATATATGTTAAGAAATGCTACATGTAAAGAGAAGAATTAACCATAAGGAGGAGAATGAAGATCAGCAAGTTTGGTGATAAAATTTGCTCCAAGAAGATAAACTGATTTGAAGTTAAAAGTTGCTGCAAGAATGAAAAAAAGAAGATAATACTCCATGAAATGATGGAAAAAAAAAAAAAAGAATTAAAGGCATATTTGGTATGCGAAATTTTGGAATAGCAATAAGATTCTCATTCCAAATTTGAGTTTGGTAACTAAAACATTTGAGAATAAGATTATAATTCTTGTATAAAGATTTTTGATATATGAAATTTGTTAGTATTTGAAAATTTTTCCATATTTTTTTAAATAAAACATTTTATATTCTCAAAAATACTCTTAATAAAATTAAACCGAACATAAATATTGGATTTTGGTTCCTATTACAAAAACATACCAAAGAAAAATATTGGAATTTCAAAACACTAATCTAGGAATAAGATTTCATTTCCATATAATCTTATTCTTTTAGTATACCAAACATGCCATAAGAGATTTTGAAATATTTTTTATTTCTGAAAAAATATCAGAAACAGGAGTGTTGAGAGAGATTGCTGAAATTTTTAATAAAACTAATGAGATTTTATTTAAATATTAAAGACTGCTATGTGCGGGATATGGTATTTGAATTAGTCTGAGTGTTAGATAAAGAACTATGATTTTCTTGACTTTATATTTGCTGCTATATAAGCAGCCTTTATACAGTAGAAATGAGTGAGTTGTGAGATGTGAAGTTGTATGAAAATATTTTGTAGAAAATGAACTTGCTTTGTGAATTGAAGTTTGCTGTTTCTGGTTGCTGCCTTATTTAATGAAATTGTTCTTGTTTATTTGTTTATTTTCTTATCCTCTCAAAAGTCCAACAATTCCCTATTCATATAATGAAATTTAATTCGCCTTAATAAGTATATAAATCTTGACCAAATAAAGTACCAAAACTAGAATAAAAGAAGATTACATTCTGCAAATAAGCAACAAAAAACTTCTAGAAGTGAATCCAGCTTCCACGAATTGGGATGTTGCTCTAAGAAAATCGTAACCATTGCAGACTGTAGTGTTGCCAAGAAAGAAATTAAGGCTGATAGTGATAAATGCCCAGGGTAGCTGTTTGCAATTGGAACCTGTTTAAAAATTTCAATAATTTATGTGGTATATAATCAAAATGTTAGATTAAAGTGATGAACAGACGGGTTTTTTATTTAAAAAAAAAAAGAATCTTCAAAATTAGCCAAAATGATCAGCAACAAGCGCTTGCAAAGAGAAATAGACAACCCAGCAACCAATTTTCACCTCCTAAAATTCGTGTATTAAGTAGCTTTATTCCTCTAATTAAGCAATGCCATTGATATGGCTCCACACACGCAGATCACTGTTCCTGCTGTTTCTTCCGCTTCTGATCTTGATCTTCTCTAACCTACTCAAGTAGAAAGAAACACCACTATTAAATTTTATTTCTACCAGCATAACTATGTATTTAGAACAAAGTGTGAGTGTTTAAATAGCTACCTTACCACTGTAGCATGTTGCTACTACTTAGAGGTTCCCTCTATTTCTCCGAGTAAAGCTCTTCGCATCACAACATCTATTGCGTCCAATTGACCTTTCATAAGTGGAGATAGAATAAAACGTCCATAATAATGACACTTATTGTCATTTCTTAATTTAATACATTATTTTTGTAACATCCGAATAGATATTGTTACTTTCATTTGATACACACTACTCCACTGCTAACAATAAAATATAACACTAACTTTTTAACACACTATTCTACTACTAACAATAAAATAAAATACTAACGATTAATTTTGAATATTAATATAAAATATTAATTTTTCTTTTTTTTGTTTCAACTATCAATCCCAATTCGCATTTGATTAGTTTAAGGATCGGTCCATTAAGGGTGTAAAACCCTTCCTCCTAAGTTTTAAATTTTTAATAATTCTTCAAGAACTTATACTTGTGAATGCATTAACTGCGTGAAATTCTAATTAACAACATAATATAATCAAGATTCCGAGTCTACACTTTTTAATTTGGTACTCAGAAATTCTAATAATCTGTCATAAAGTCAGTCGACCAGAAATTTAGAGATAATTTAGAATTTGTTGATGAGAGGCCAAAAGTGCTAGATATAAAAATATGAAATTGATAAATGTTTTATTTTAGGCTTCAAGCCTTCAACTCATTTATTGCCATGCTTTCTATGTCACCGGTGGTTGTCGCATTTGGAACAGTACGCCCAAAACGGTGAATCTCTTTTTGCTATGGAGAACATTATCAAAATTACTGCAGGTCTTATCACAACAGAAACAGCAATCTCTATATTTTGCGTTAAGCAGAAATCAAGGGAGAAAAAGGGTTTCTTCTTCTTGATTTAAAGCAAAGAGTAGGGCCTGAAGCATGAAATGAAGCAGTGGGAAAACTATTTTGCTGATTTAACAGAATGAGAAGGTCACATTCCTTTGAATTCTCTATATATTGCTATATATGCAATAAAATCGTTTCAAACTTATTTCCCTTTTTCTTTCATGTAGATCAAGACAAGGTATGGACTGGATAAATAGACAGGACAATTGATTTGTAAAATTAAAATATTCTCACCTGGCCGTTTATTGTTGGACGACCAATGACAGGTTGATTGACCTCATTTTCATGAGGTGGGAGACACTTCCAATCATTGAAGGAAGGCGTAACCAGAAGACGTTGAGGTGCATTAGGCCACTTGGCCCGACCAAACACATGTTGTGGAAATCGGGTTAGTTTCCACCAAAATGAATAATTGTGCCAAAAATTAAGACAAAGAAAAATTCTCAGGTAGTTGGTGGAGTCACAAATGGTCTCCCTTAAAAACCAACTTCCTTAGACTCTTGAGTCTTGGTGACATAATTTTTCTAAAATAATTTAAAGCACAATATATCACAAAGTAAAAGACCCGACAATAGCTATTAAATAGAAATAAAAGGAACACCAGAATTTAACGAGGTTCGACCAATTATGCCTACGTCCTCGGACACTACTAAAATAATATTTCACTTTGTCACTATTTCAAAGAAATATTACAAAGTGAAATATTACAAGAGAGAGAGGGAAAATACAACCAATCTTAGAAGTAGAGAGATTTGTGGTTTTTGGGATGAATTGTTAAGAGGGGGATTAAGCCCTTTTATAGGCTAATGCTATGGTGGAAAATTGAAATCTTTCCGATGTGGGATTGCCACATTTCAACAAATCTCCACCTTGGCGATCTCACAATTCCAAACAAACATTCTCTTTACAAATTTCAGCAATGTCTCCAAATGCACTTCAAAGCGCCCAATTTCAAATTCTGAGAACATTTATCAAGTCCAAGCAATGTTGGAACTTGATACCTGTCACAACTTTTGTTGTCGTATCTGCGGGATTTTCAGCAGTCAAAATCTTCTGAAGTAGTATCCCACCATCTTCAAGAATTTCCTGTACAAAATGATATCGAACATCGATATGCTTCGTCCTTGTATGATAAACTTGATTCTTTGCTAAACAAATAGCACTTTGACTGTCACAATGCACTTTGACATGCTTCTGACCAATTCTCAAGTCATTCAACAACCCCTGAAGCCAAATTGCCTCCTTAACAGCTTCTGAAACTGCCATGTACTCTGCCTCTGTTGTAGACAAAGCAATTGTTGACTGTAAGGTGGACTTCCAACTAACCGGTGCCTTTGCAAGTGTGAACACATAACCGGTAATAGATCGACGTTTGTCTAAATCACCTGCATAGTCGGAATCACAATATCCAACTATATATTGACCACTTTTCTCATCCCGCTCAAACATTATACCAACATCTACAGTATTTTGAATATACCGTAGAATCCATTTCACAGCTTGCCAATGTCCTTTGCCAAGATCATACATGTACCTGCTCACAACTCCAACTGCTTGTGAAATGTCAGACCTCGTACACACCATTGCATACATCTAGCTACCAACAGCATTTGCATATGGAACCTTTGACATGTATTCCCGTTCTTCATCACTTTTCGGAGATAAAGATGCACTGAGCTTAAAATGAGGAGCAAGTGGAGTACTAACTGGTTTTGTCTTCTCATTTATCCCAAAACGCTTTAGTACTTTTCTCAGATATTGTTTCTGAGTCAAACAAAGTCTCCCCAATTTTCTGTCTCTGCATATCTCCATACCGAGAATCTTCTTAGCTTCCCCTAAATCTTTCATTTCAAATTCCTGATTTAGTTGAGCTTTTAACTTCTGAATCTCTTCTTCATCTTTCGAAGCTATCAGCATATCATCAACATAAAGGAGAAGATAGATAAAGGAACCATCTCGTAGCTTGCGTAAATATACACAATGATCATATTTGCTTCTTGTGTATTTCTGCCTTATCATAAACTTGTCAAATCGTTTGTACCACTGTCTTGGAGATTGCTTCAATCCATACAACGATTTGCTCAATTTGCACACCAAATTTTCTTTTCCAGCAACTTTAAATCCTTATGGCTGAGTCATATAGATTTCTTCTTCTAAGTCTCCATGTAAAAATGCAGTTTTTACATCAAGCTGAACTAGTTCCAGATCAAATTGTGCTACCAAGGCCAACAGTATTCTAATGGAGGAATGTTTTACAACTGGAGAAAACACTTCATTATAATCAATTCTCTCCTTCTGAGCGTAGCCTTTAGCTACCAATCTTGCCTTGTAGCGGATATCATTCTTATCAGAAAATCCGTCTTTCTTTGCATAAACCCATTTACAGCCAATTGCTTTCTTTCCCTTTGGCAGACTTGATAGCTTCCATGTCTGATTCTTTTCAAGGGACTGCATCTCTTCTTCCATAGCTTTTCTCCACTTTTCTTCTTCTGAGCTTTGAATAGCTTCACAATAAGTGGAAGGAATCTCATCATCTACTGAAGATGTATAATTAGTCATATCTTCAAGTCGAGCAGGTTTCTTAATATTCCTTTTAGGCTTTCGTAATGCAATTGGCTCAAGTTGCTGAGGAGGTTCTTGTGCTGAAACCTCTGCTTCCTCATCTGATCCATTTTCTACCATTATCTCCTCTTCTGCCATAGGAGTAATTTTATCAGACTTTACAATTGCCGGATCAACAATTCTTCTTTTATCAAACTCCACCTGTTTAGGAGTTTCCTCCACCTGCTGTGGAGAACCATCTGTCTGTTCCTTTGTTACCTTTAACACGGTAGACTGATCAAAGGTAACATCTCTACTAAAAATTATTTTCTTCGTCTCTGTGCACCTTAGTCGATATCCTTTGATACCAGAGGATATCCCCATAAAGATAGCTTTCTTTGCCCTTAGATCTAACTTCAATTCCTTAACATGATAGTATGCAGTGGAACCAAACACATGTAAGGAATTATAATCTGTAGCAGGTTTTCCATACCACACCTCCAAAGGTGTTTTTCCATTGATAGAAGTTGATGGCAAACGATTAATGAGATGACATGCGTATGTTACAGCCTCAGCCCAAAACTGTCTGCCTAATCCAGCATTAGACAACATACATCGAACTTTCTCCAGTAGAGTTCGATTCATGCGTTCAGCCACCCCATTCTGTTGTGGTGTATTTCTGACAGTGAAATGTCGAACAATTCCTTCATTTCTGCAAACTTTCATGAAGGAATCACTTGTGTACTCTCCGCCATTGTCTGTTCGAATACACTTGATCTTTCTACCCGTCTGAGTTTCTACCATCTTCTTCCAGATGAGAAAAACTCCCAACACTTCATCCTTTGACTTCATTGTATACACCCATACTCTTCTTGAACAATCATCAACAAAGGTAACATAGTAGTGTTTACCTCCCATTGAAGCAGTTTTGGAAGGACCCCATACATCTGAGTGAACATAATCCAGAATACCCTTAGTATCATGGATTGCAGTGCCAAACTTCACTCTCGTCTGCTTCCCTTTGATGCAATGCTCACAGAAGTCTAATTTGCAAGTTCGCACTCCTTGCAATAATCCTTGATTCGCCAGAAGTTTCAAGGATTTTTCGCCTGCATGCCCCAAGCGCATATGCCACAATCTGGTTGTTTCTAGCTCCTAGTCATCACTAGAAACTACTGTTGTTGTTCCAACAACTGTATTGCCTTCATAGTAATACAAGTTGTTGCTCCTTTGAACTCCTTTCATCACCACAAGTGCTTCAGATATAACCTTCATTACTTCATTTTTAATGATTATAGTGAAACCCTTTCTCCCAAGGATTCCCATAGAAATGAGATTTTTCATCAAACTGGGCACATATCTTACGTCTGTCAGAGTTCTGATTGATCCATCACGATTCCTCAACTGGATTGAACCAATTCCAGTTGTTTTGCAAGGGCTGTCATTTGCTGTATAGACCACTCCACCTTCAATTTCTTTAAAATCGAAAAACCATTCCCGATTGGGACACATATGGTGGCTACAGCCTGAATCCAGGATCCAAGCAGTCGAACTGCTTATTGATGGCATCAATGCTAATGAAAAATCTGAATCATCACATTCAGGTACATTTGAATCTGTAACAGTCTTGTCTTTGCCAGATTTGCTTCTCAACTTAGGACAATCTTTCTTCCAGTGCCCCTTTTCTCGACAAAAAGCACATTCATCTTTGTCCACTCTGGACTTTGATCTGTCTTTCTTTCCCCTGTTCTTATTTTTCGAACGGCCTCTTACTATCAAAGCTTCTGCTGCTCCACTGGTGCTATCCTTCTTGTCTTTTCTCATCAATTCATAGCTGTATAGTGCAGCACATACTTCACTAAGAGACACCTCAACTTTCCATGGAGTAGAGTAGTTTCTAGAAACTCAAACTCCTCAGGAAGGGATCCCAACAGCATTAGGGCCAAATCTTCATCTTCAAATGTCACATCCAAGTTCATCAGATCTGCTACAAGTTGATTGAAATTGGTGATGTGATCATTCATCGTGGTACCAGGAACATATGTGAATCTGAACAGCCTTTTCTTCATATGAAGCTTATTTTGACTGCTCTTTTTCAAGAACTTTTCCTCCAGTGCCTTCCACAATTTACTTGCAGAAGTTTCTTTACAAAAGGCATACTTATGCTCTCTGGATAGGCATGATCGAATTGTACCACATGTCAAACGATTGATTGTCTTCCATTCCTTCTCATCTGCACCTTCTGGTTTTTCTCCCTCAATGGCAATGTCTAAGCCTTGCTGAAATAAGGCGTCTAGAACTTCACCTTGCCACATGCCGAAATGGCCTGTACCATCAAAAATCTCCACTGCAATTTTCGTATTTGTCACAGCACTTCTCGCCAAAATTGATGAAGTAGAAGCTGCTGTGTCCATCGTGGATTTTTGTTCGTCTCTTGTCATTTCCTCTTTAAGACTATTTAATAGCTTTCAAATGCGGAATACCCAAGAATCCAAGGAAACCTTTCTGATGTGGAAGATCAGCTTACGCCGCAACCACAGAGCATATAACTCAATAACCTTGGCTCTGATACCAATTGTTGTGGAAATCGGGTTAGTTTCCACCAAAATGAATAATTGTGCCAAAAATTAAGATAAAGAAAAATTTTCAGGTAGTTGGTGGAGTCACAAATGGTCTCTCTTAAAAACCAACTTACTTAGACTCTTGAGTCTTGGTGACAGAATTTTTCTAAGATAATTTAAAACACAATATATCACAAACTAAAAGACCCAACAATAGCTATTAAATAGAAATAAAAGGAACACCAGAATTTAACGAGGTTCGGTCAATTATGCCTACGTCCTCGGACACTACTAAAATAATATTTCACTATTTCAAAGAAATATTACAAAGTGAAATATTACAAGAGAGAGAGGAAAAATACAACCAATCTTAGAAGTAGAGAGATTGGTGGTTTTTGGGATGAATTGTTAAGAGGGGGATTAAGCCCTTTTATAGGCTAATGCTATGGTGGAAAATTGAAATCTTTCCGATGTGGGATTGCCACATTTCAACAACACATTTGTATACTCAGTTTTGCTCAGCTCAATCAATTTCCTCTTGTATGTTGGATGAGCATAGCTTTCTTCACTTGCAAGGAACCTGCACTATGATTTTAATTTCTAAACTTTAAATAACGATAATGATCATATGAAAACTGCATAAACCATTTTAGTGATGCACACACTGCAAAGATTATATATGCACCACAATGTTGTTTCATATCTAGTGCCTAGACCAGAGAAGCAACATAGCCACGAGCATCCACAATACCACCAGCGGCAATTACGGGTATATCCTTATCACCAACAAGATCAACTACCCTTGGCAGCAATGAAATTAAGCCTTTTTGAAAGTACACAACAAAGATGTGCACAAAATGGTTCACTGTTTGCTGAAACGACAATTAGCAGGTGTTGAACAACTTTTAAGACCATGTCATCAAGATTAAGAAGGATTAGCAAACCATATTAACTGTCTCCACATATCAAGAATTATATGCAAATTGAATACATAAACATCACAAAAGTGAGTCTTGTCCATCAGGCAAACAAATATATCTGCAATAGCCAAGCGCAACTTTTGTCCTGGCATAAAATCAGTAACAGATTAGCCGTGCTCAAAATTGTATATTAATAGAAGGGAGCAACTTTGTACAACCAGGCCTCCATAGTAAAAATTTAAACTTAAAAGATTCAGCTATTTAGTTCATTTGTATTCAGAATATGATACTTTGGCGGAATTCAATTATGCAAGTCACAAAATTAAATTACAAGCACGAAGAAATTTTTTATATTCTCGACTGAGTAGAATTTTTTAGGTTAAAATCCTCAAGGTTAACCCTTAATGTACAAGCACACATACCTGACCAATTACATGTCCCCCAGCTTCACGTCCTTGGACAATTATCCATCCACACCAACACAAATGGCCTTTTTGGCATCTTCAAAACTCCCAACCTCCATTGGAAATACACTCAATTACTTGGCCACTCAAAGAAAAATCACAACCATAACACCAACAACTATCTTAATATCAAATTATTATTAAGGACTCTTCAATCTATGTCTTACACCCAATTTTTGTTTCTGGCAAAACCGTGAATTGTAGGTCAAAAAGAAATATGAAATAAATGCTATAAATGCATATAGAAACAAATAATTTCTTGTGTTACAGGGGAATACTATCAGTTTCTAACTGATTGCATGGCTTGGATTTGTAATTCATCACTAAACATCTATCAAGGATATAGGCAATGACCATTGAGTGTTTGTAGTACATCACCACAGGTACAAGATAGAGCAGTAATATTCAGTTTTAAAGCACTAAATAGCAAACATGAATGTATGACTTACTTGTGGAACAATCTCGACACCAGCCTGCTGAGCCTTGTGCACAAGCTCCTCTGTACAGTCACCCAATAAACTTGCAAAACTGGTACCTTTTCAACAAGTATAGCTTTTAGATTTTCCTCACGTGGAAATGCCAGGACGAGACCAACTCCAAAGGTCGTCTCAGTTAAAGTCCATGTTTTCCTTATCAGTTCTCGTAAATAATCAGGTGACTCCTGTTACAAGTTTTCAGAAAATCACTTTCTATACTCTTTTTCTTCTCTTCTCAAGTGAGTAGAATCTATTTCAAAATTTGGAAATACAGCTACCGGAACATAATCTCCAAATCTTCAGTAATGTTCATAATTTTAATCATCTTTTATAAATCTAAGAAACAATTTGCAGCTGGAATTGGGAAAAGACTAATCTATACTCCCCTATTAGAAACAGAACTAACCCCACAATAGCCATTGAGCTCAAAGTATTTCATTTTTTTCTCTTTCTTTTGTTTCTTAAGTCTCCGCTTTCTTTAAGAATGAGACAAGCCACTTGGGATAATGTTCTATTAAACATTTGAAAACACACAACAAAACATTCCGGAGAAATTCCAATCAAGAAAATCGTTGAGTACCAGTTAAATATCTTACACAAATTAGAATCAAACAGACGACTTGAAAATTTGAATAGGTTGCACTTGTAAGAACTAAGAAATATAAATATAGCATTATCAGAATATAGACATGATGTTCTTTCCACTTATCAATCATCATCCAATCAATTTAACCATCCCACAGATAATTATCCAGAGGGAACTTGGTCTTGGAAAAAAAATTATGAATTCAATACCATGATTTAGCAAATAATCAAGGATCATCATAATCATATGAAAGAAAAAAAAGTGCAAATCATTAACACATATTCATTCCCCAGTACACCAGATTGATTACATCAAGCAAACCAGTAATCAACACAGAGTATATGAGTGAAAAATAAAGAATTAAAATGAAAGTAATATATGGGTTTTATGCATTTAGGACTTGCTAACATATATAAAGATAACAATAAGCAAAGAGGGAAAATATTAATGATAATATGTTTTATTAGGGATTCAAATAATCTGGAAAAAATAATAATATGTTTTATTATATTTATCTTCTTTTCTTTTTTTGCGGCCTTTCTATAGTATTTTTGTTCTAGTTTGGTATTATCCTGACTAAACAGTTTAGTAAAAGGAAAATAAAAATGCCAATGGTGACTATTTTTCATAACCTTAACTCAAAGAGATTTGGAATTATTAAAATCATTATCATTCTCTCGATTTAGGTTAAATTAAAATTAGGCATTGACCCTAAATTTCTACTATGAAGTAAGAGAAAGGGAAGAGGATTGGACTTTGGCCCATTGAGGCATCTCTAGTATTGGATCTGAAGCTACAAGAGCAGTTGGACTTTTGCCCACTAAAGCATTGGGGGTCCACACTTAGCTATTAGGCTTGGGCCAACTTTGATTCTTTGTGTTTTGACAAGGCAGTTGCCTACAACACATGGAATGCCACTTATATCATGGATCTAGGAGCGTGATAGTTTATATACTAGTACAACACCATTTTTTAGTTAGGTATTTATCATTTTTTTTGTTCTTCAATATTTTATTCTTCTTCTTCTTGTTCACATGTATAAAAAAATATATATTTTTATTTTAAGTACATTTTTATAATTTGTATATTTAATTTTATTTTTAGTATTTTTGAATATTATAATGATTATTATTATTATTTTGAATAAAAATATTATTTTTATTTTTTTGTGAAAAAATGGTTGAAAATAAATATATTTGAACTAAAAATAGTAATATAGAGAGAGAAATATATTGTTAAAAGTTGAAGACGATATATTTAGTAAAAATAATAAACCTATAAGTGACGATCTTACAAGTTGTAAATGATGAATCTATAAGTGATGAACCAGTAAATTTTGAACGATAAATTTATAAATGATAAACCTGTAAAATCTAAATGAAAAATTTGTAAGTTCTAAATAATAAACATGTAAATTCAAAATAATGAACTTGCAAATTCAAAATGATGAATTTGTAAATGATAAATTTATAGTTTTTAAAATACAAACTTACAAGTTCAAAATAATGAATCTATAAATCATAAAAGATGAACCTGCAATTTCTAAATAATTAACTTTTAGTTTTAAAGCGATAAACTTGTAAGTTTAAAACAATTAACATGTAAATTATAACTGATAAATTTATAAATTTAAAATGATGAATATATAATTATAAGTGATTACCTTATACGTTCAAAAATAATGAATCTATAAATTATAACCAATGAACAAATTTTATATTTATTAGTTTACCAAAATTTAATTTTGAAAAAATGCGCTCTTTTGTGGAGAAAGATCTATAATACAACATAGAACTGAGTTCATTATATAACAACCTCACACACAATAATAATGTCACACGAGAACAACAAGCATAGCACAGTAGAAATAGAATAAAAAATAAAATAAAAAAAAAAAAAAAAAAGAAAAAGAGAGCGAAGAACATGTAAAATATATGGGGATGGCATCATGATAAAGAGAAGAAGATGGAGATAATGGAAAATATTTCTTGGCAGTATTAGTTGGATTTTTACTTAATTTAATTACTGTTATCTGCTGAATCACATTCAAAAAATTGTCCTTACAGCTTACTATCTATAGAAGAGGTGGCTACCCTTATATATGAAGTAATTAATCAAACTCAACTTTGAATATTTATATCTAAAAGCATCATAAATTTTGACATAATTTAAAGTAGAGTACTTAAAATTTTCTGCTAAAGATAAATTAATTATTGGTCATAGTGAATTGCCTTTTGGGTGAAACACAAAGTCCACAAGGGGACACCGACGATATGCCAGAAATCAATGGGCAGACTGCGTATAATATTATATCTGATAACTTTATAGAAGATTTTGTCTATTGTCATCAAATCAGAAACATGTTATGTTTTGAAAGGATACAATTTCATCGGAATTATTTTTATTTTTATTATATAATTATTGTAGAGACTGAATATTGAAATCATAACTTTATTCGTGAAAATTTGATTTTCACTATCATTATTTTTATTTCATCCTCACCCTGGCTAACCTTTTTTATTTATATATGTTATGTAGGCCAAGCTAAGAAAACTTAGGCATGAGTTTAATGTGATAAAATAAATATATATTATATTTTTTAGGCATGTGAGAATACACTAAATATATATGTCTAGTTAAATCATATATGTCTACTTAAATCAAGGTACACATTGATGAAAATTATTGTGCTTGCATTAGGAGTTAGGTGGATATATATGATAAGAGATGTTGCCACAATCTTCATATAATGGTAAATTTAAAACACTAGGAATATATATTGAGCCCGATAGCACTCTGTGTTGCATAAAAATGCGGCAGAAATTAATTAACATTTTTTGGTTAATTAAAAATAAAAATGCATCTAATTAAGATTTTTCTAAAACATAAATTATTTAAAACTTTCCACTGTTTTTTGTAATGGTGCCCGCGAGTAACCCTACATTTGGATAAAAGGAAAATATAGGGAAGAGAAAATAAGAGTGTTTTTTGTAATGGTGTCTGCGAGTAACCCTACATTTGGATAAAAGAAAAAAATAGAGATAAGAAAATAAGAGTGTAAAATAAAAAAATAATTCTCACATTATTCTATTTGAGAAGGAAAGAAAAATAAGGAGAAAATGTAAAATAACTTTTATTTTTCATTCCTTACTTTTTCTCCAAAATGATATATTGTTCGAATACAAGAAAAATATCAAAGGGAGAAAAAATCAAGGTATAAAGTAAGGAAAAATATTATCACTTTAATCTGTTTGGAAAGGGAAACAAAATAAGAAGTGGATGTAAAATAACTCTTATTTTTTATTTTTCAATTTCTCTCCAATATGGAGAAAAACATGGAAAACTAAAAGAAAAATGTCACTATTGTTAATAAAATAGTAGATATATAATATTATAAATTTTTTTCTTTCACAATAAATTATCCAAACTAGAAAAAATAAATTTTATTTTTCTTCATTTTCCTTATTATTTTAATTTAATCCAAAACCTTGTCAAGAAAAATATAAAATGAAAATAAAATTTATTCTCCCTCTTTATTTGCCTCCCCATGAGAAAAATTCCAAACACGATGATAAAGAAGAAAAATAGGGTGGAAAAATAATTTTATTTTTTTCTCCTTATTTTTCCTCCCCTTATGAGAAAATTGCCAAACACAGTGTAAGAAGGAAAAAGATATAGCTTCATCAGCCATATGGAGATTACGGATTAATAATTTATAAATCTCAATAACAAATGGAATTCATAACTATTCATATTAGAGATTATACTTTTTGACCTAATAGTAAATACTATTCAAAAGTGAATTTTTAAATTATTTATATATGTTTAAATTAATTCAATTCGATTTCGAATATGGTTTAGTCGAAATTCATTAATTATGTATTTAAAAATTAAGTCTACTATAAATTTGGATGAGTCAGGTCTGTATGGGTAGAGTTAAATGAACTTACCTAGCTTTTAATTATTATTAAAAATTGACGAGCTTATTGCAATTTATGTGTATATCCCAAAATAAAATCCTAAACCGAAATGAATAAGCAAATCAAAAATCGGGTCGTGCCCTCTGCTCCTAACATACACCTCCATTTTTTCACTTTTTACTTTTTAGATCACACCAAGAGCTTTTTACAATATTTACTAACGTCTTTTTATGATAAAAATTTTTGAATCAAGAAAGTAATGAAAGTAGAAAAATATTACGAAAAAATTGACGATTGCAAAATTGATCAAAATATTAAATAGTGAAATTTTTTATAAAGTTAGTAATTTAGATTTTTAATAATTTTAAACGGAATTATATATATATATATTCGGATCAAACGGTACAATATATGTTTAAGCTCGATAAATAATAATATACTTCTATAAAGAAAAACCAAATTTTATTTTATAAATATAAATTAATTATAAAAAATTATTTTATTTAAAAAAATGATCAACTCATTGTATAGATGAATATGTAATTGATTCATCTATATACCTAATAATACAAAGAGAATTTCATGTCGACCACGCTATATAATCAGTATCCATCATTTTCCCGAAAATAATTTACAGGCAAAATCATAATGAGAAGTCTTGTCAGATTGAATGCTCAATTATTTATCCAATAATATTATATATGTCAATGATTAATTAATTAGTATCTTGTGAGGATTGGCAAGTATATATATATATTTGACTTTGTCTCGATAATAATAATAATAATAATAATAATAATAATAATAATAATAATAATAATAATAATAATAATAAAATTGATTTTGTCTGCTAATTATGTTTATTTGAATAGTCTATTTCTAATTTTGGTTTGGCGAAGACTGCTTACCTTTACCTAAATGAATTAAATACCATGCCTATCCACGGCAAGAAAATACCAAATTTGTGAAATTCTTAATTTAATATGTTTCCACTAGCAAAAATATATATATATTTTTATAAAATCTATCTAGCAGCTGGAAATTTGGTAGTTAATAATTTAATTGATTCAATTAAAAATATTTGATAAAACTAATAAAAAAGATAACTAAATGACATAAAAGGAAATATTTATATTATTCAAAAATATTATATAAAATCTATTTAAATATATAATACAAATGAATTATGTAATACATATGCATATTAAATAATATAAAAATTATATGAAGTATTTCATCCCAATATAATAAATACGTCTATTTTTATTATATAACATATTATTATTATTATTATTATTATTATTATTATTATTATTGTTGTTGTTGTTGTTGTTGTTGTTATTATTATTATTATTATTATATATAAATATTGAATAATTTAATAATTATATTATATATAATTTAATAATTATATTATTATTATAAAATGATAAAAAATAAGGGTACATAAATCACAATATATTAGCTTATAAGAAAAATAATTCTACTAGTGTTTTGTTTTTTAGATTATAATCTATTTTTTTTTCAAATAAACTATTTCACCAAATATAAATTATGAATCAAACTAGATTATTTTTATAATTAAATTATATTATAATCTAGTTTAGTATTACAAAGCGTGTTACCAAACAGGCCATTGTACATGGTAATAGAGTAATTAATACGGTTGTTTGAAGGTCCCATGTTCATAAAATTATTCTCTCTATTTCACTTTTAAGTGTTTATTTGAAAAAAAAAAAAAACAAATCTATTGCACTTCAAGTATTTTTAAGAAAATTAAACCTTTATTAATTATATTTATTTAATTTTGTTGTTGGTTCTTATTTTTTTATTATATTTCTCTATTTTAATTAAAAAATACAAAAATATTTTCATCAATCACAAGTATTGTTTTTTTAAAAAAAAAATCAGATTGTTTAATTGTTTTTTTAAAATTATTTTATAATTATCTTCAACGACACTTAAAATAGAATAGATTAATGAGTAACATTTTTCTATAAAAAATGGATTGAGTAACTAATCTAACCTAAATCGTGAAATGATTAATTAATAATAAAAGGTTTCGTTGAAATACTTGTGAAATGCATTTATTAATGATATTTCTCTGTGTAATCAAACTATAAATTATATTCTAGAGGACCGCAGAAATAAAAGGTGGGATATTCCTCACAAAAAAAAAAGTGCGATACGTGATTTTTTTGCAGAAATAAAAGGTTCAATTTTTTTTGACAAAATTTAAAATATAGATTAAAATTTAAATTTAAATGTTCACAATTTTGAGATATGTTATGATTATTTATATCCTATAAAATATATATTTTATTATTAATTATTAATCTGATAACAAATTCGATAATATATATATAAATATAATTGATTCTTCATTTTTTATTATTTTTTTGTTGGTATTGATTCGTTAGATTATAAATTATTTCCTTATTCTGCTACCTACTTTTAATTTCAATCTTTGAAAAAAAGCTTGTGAAACTTTCATTAGAAAAGATAAATAAAGATATATACATGCTAATTTGAGATTAAATTAATTCAGAAATTATTTATAAATCTAATAAATAATTTGATATTAAATTATATATGTATATATATAAAGAAATAAAATAATGACAATGAGTTGGTAGGCTGTATTTTCTTCAATAGTTGGCATAAATTTGACCTAACCCCAAACTACAACTTCCTATAATTGAATGATATAGATTCATCATAAATTAGTGGGACATAAATATATTTAATTAATTTTTTTTATACCTATACGTACATATCCATCTCATTAATTCATTATAATGACAATTCTAAGACGAACATTGCACGCATGCATGGATTTGAGTGGCCGACATGTCGCTTTCTTATTGGTTTGTCAAATTAATGGGACATAATTAAATATTAATTTTTAGAAAACAACCCATATATAATTCTTTCTTAAAAAAAAAAAAACTAATGTGGAAAACTGTTTAGATTGCTGTTGAAAAGATTAAGATATAATATTCACATACTATCCAAATTTACAAATCCTATAATTTTTTAATCTTTTTGAGTTTACAACAATTCGTACATTTGTAAATTGCATTAATGTTCTTTTTTGCTGGAAAAGTACCTTGTGTTTTGGATTTAACTTAGAGAACCGAGTCCGAGTTGCTAATTTATTATTTTTTTCTTTTATAAAAGATATATTATTTTTTCTATTTATAACCCAAAATATATATATATATATATATTTATATATTAGTTCTATACAATGTGTATTTTATCATAGTTCTATACAATGTGTATTGTTATCACTAAATATAAATTATCTTTTTTTTTTAATTTTAAGATGCATGAAAATATATAGAAATATTTTTTATTTGATAGACGAATTATAAATTTAGACTAGGTTTATTTTAGAAAAATATTATTTCAAAAAATATTTTTTTTATTTTTTAATATTTATTTTACCTTCAAAAAATAAATAAATAAATATTTTATAAATCAACTGAAAATATCGCAAAAATAACAAAAAATAACTTTCCATTTTTAGAACGAAAAATTACTTTTCAATACTTATCAAACATAAAAGAAATAAAATATTATATTATTTTTTTATCTTTCCAGTGTCATAACTAAATATAGAAAAAAAAATTTATTTTTCTGAAAAATATATTTCAAAAATAAATTATTTTCGGAAAGTTAGAAAAAACATACACATCCTCCCCACACACACACACACAGAGATATATATATATGAATACAAGTCATAGTCAAACGTGTTGATTGATATCGTCCTAAATTTTTCCAGCGAAAAGTTAGGTATTTAGGGGTGGGTTTATACTCCAATCAATGTGCATTTATGTTGTCAAATCAATTCAATTGGGCCGGCAATAGTGGCTGCATTTGATTTTGATTCATCTTTCTCTGTTTCTGTATATCGTTTATTTCGATTCTTTTCAAGGTTGTGTGTTTTCAGATTAATTGAATTTTCATATTTTTGACAAAAGTTTCGTTTAAGAAAACACAGAGTTGTGCAAGTTGTGTTGGTTATTGCAGGCATAGTTTACTTAAATAGGCTGTTAGCTGTATTTAATTATGAACTTCATATTGCCACGAGATTAGATTTATGACTCCAGCAATGGATTAGTAACAATAAATTAAGGTATAAAATTCTAATGTTGTAACAAGATGTTTTAATTATTACAATAGTTTATAACAATAAAAATAAATATAGTGGCAATCAATTTCTTGTGATAAATCAAGCCAGCAATTTTAATATGCATTACAGTAATTTTATTTCGCTGTATAAATTATTTCTGTTGAAATGAGTTGCAAGATAGTATCACAAAGGAGTAATAAAAAAAATAGGAGAGTTTGCCTTTAGAATAATTAAAAATAAGATCTTATTGATAGTTTTTTTTTAAATATAGAATTAATAAATGGGAATATAACCCAAAATAAACTGCAGGTATAATGTACACGAAATGCAATGATAATATTGCATGTCCCTCACAGCAACAGTAATTGCTGAAGTTAATGCAGTAAATAGGATATCAGCACTTGTGAGAAACAATTCCCAAAAGTCACACAAACAACCACCACATTAAATTATGCAGTCTCTCTATTTATAAAGCATCAGCAGTTTTCATAATAAAAGTACTCGTAATTTTTATACATATCTGCATCTTTTTATCTTAAAAGTGTACTATGAGAAATATATCAGAAAGTGTTTGTAATATTATTAAAAGTGCACGATGAAAATTTGCTGAGTGATGGGTTATAGGCTGTTGCCTGTTGGCAGTGAAAGTGATGATGACATTGAGGATAATTAATGTCCCTTTCTATATGGGTAATTAAATAGAAGTTGTGCCACATTTTACATGAGTGAAATCCGTATTAATTACACAAAAAAAAACTAAATTCACTTCTTATTAGAGGAAAAAAAAATAAGCATGAAGATCGAGTCCATTGCACACTCGTTCAGCTTTTTTTATTTGCTTTCCGTTCTTATAATCATCCAATCATAACAAAGAAGAAATTAAGGCTGTATTTTTAGTGAAAATTAAGCTATTCTTTAGTAATTCAAATTGTAATTTTTGCAGATCTTTCAAATCAATCCACCTCTTTGTGTTTCATTCATTTTTTAATGGAATTTTTGTATTGGACATGCTTCTAGGATGTATGTATTATAGTTTTAATTTTTTTCCTCGTGTCATATTGCATGTTTTGATATGATATGTTGTTAGAATTTTATATTTTTATGATATGCTACGAGTTAGAAATTAAAAAAAGAAGTAGGAGAAAAAATAGATAAAAAATATTTAAAAATATAAACAAATTTTAGATAGACTTATTCTATTAGGCTAATTCAATTATACAATGATATACATACAAATTTATTAAATGTTATATTCATATCAACTAATATAAATAAAACAATCAAATATATGTCAGTGTGATTAGATCAATCTACATATGATATAGTAAATTGAACCTATCTAAAAATTTATTTATGAAATATAAGACTCAACAGCATGTCCACATCAAATTTTCATCTCAAAATATATGAAAAGCCAAGAAAAGTGTTGATTATAAAGAATTTAAAAGATTAGGGCTCAAATTACTAAAAAAAAAATAGGGCATCTATTGAAAAGGCAAAGATCTAAGCATTTTTTTTTCTCTTGGCAATTGGAACCATGATTCTTACAAATTTTTTCAATTCAACTTATCAGTTTGCTTTTGCATCCATTTTTATATGGATTTTTGATGCTGTTGGGACTCTACCTTAGAGCTCCTTTGTTTTTTTTGGTATGAACTCAATTTTCAATTTTTTTGATGTGAACATATGCTTGTATATATATTTCTATGGTTTACTACAGGTGAAAGGAGAAATTAAGCAAAATAAAAGAGAGAGATAGAGATTATGAAGGTAAAAAGAGAGAGAAGTGATCTGAATAATGAAATGTGAATTCCAACATGTACATGCTAAAATTTCATTTCAAACTGAATAAAAAGTCAGTGCAAAGGTTAAATTGAAATGAATTTTAAAAATTAGAGTTCAAACTGAGATTTTTTTTTTTAGTTTTTTCCCATCATTAATATAAGCAACTTTAAAAAGAAAAAAATATCGAAATTTAAAAATATAAAAAGTTAAGCCATTTTTTTTTTAATTATGGAAATATATTCATCATAAGTTGATAGCAAAAAGGAAAAAGAGAATAAAGGTATGGGCATCAAAAGCGTGTAACAAAATCAGACCATATACATATATATGAGTCAGAGTTATTAAATAATGGAGTGGCCTGCAGTTCTTGAATTATTAATTTGGCTTGTTTTGTCGTTTCACTTAACATTCTTTGTCGTAGCGTTACAAAAATCTCTGGTAGGGTTTATGATGGAGCCCCTCCATCTACCCACCTATCCACAAAATCATCCCTCTAATACTGTATCTATTCATGCATCTATTAACTATGCAAGTGGTCCAAATTATGGATAGAAAGAACCCATAAATTTCCCCTACGTGAATACATATTTGGTGTGAGTGTCAATTTTGCTTTAAATTAATATAAAATTAATTATATTTTAATTATAAAATTATTTTTCTATTTTTTAAGTTTTTTAATGTGAATTTTTTTAATATTTAATATTTTAACATATTGACTATATTAAAATTCACAACTTTAAGATTTAATAGAATTGGATGGAATCGAGAAATTTCTTTCCAATTAATGCCAAGAAAAATATGATTTTGTGAAGGGATGTAAAAATGTATAAATTATCCTAATTGATATATATTTGACATTACATTTGGAAAATATGTATTTTTTTAATTATTTATAATTTGTTTGAATGTTAAAAATTTCTTTTGAATAATGAGATAAATTGATATTTTTTTCATAAACAAAATTTAAAAAAATAGTCTATAAACGATTAAAAAATTATAAATATATTTTTTTTATGCCTAACAAACATCCTAAGCACCCCACATAATATGAGTATTTGATTGAAAAATTATTATCAGTAGCATAGTAAAAATATGAGGATTTATCAGCTTAAATAATTGAAATCATGATTCATTTGGATGACTGAAAGATCCAAAGTAAGATTAGGAGTTACTTTTATTGTGCAACACTTGTAACGAGCTTTAAATTGAGAAACATAATTTGTCATTTTTTTCAAATTACGAAAGTTTTTACCACGGATTTTCTTATAATAATTTATTGCAAAATTTTTATAAATATTAAGTTATTAACCGATAAAATTTGAATGGAAAAATGAACGAAAATATTTAATTAAAAAATTCAAATATTAGGTGGAAAAAAGGCTATATATCCAGTTGAAAAATGGTGATATACTGATATTTTAGGTGTTTTCTTTAACAATTTCCTCCTTTAATATGATAAAAATAAGTTGACAACTTAATTTATAAAATAAAAAAATGAAAATTACAAAAAAATAAATTATTTATGTTAAATTGAGTTCAGTATTTTAAAAAAGGAATTTGGCTTCGTAATACTAAATCCATCTTCCGAGTCCGATCAAAACCAAAAACAATTCGGACAAATGTCTGCGAGATTATGTGGGCTTAACTTTAGGAGACATGGCTATCCACAAAAAGGAAGAAGAATCTTGTACAGGCGCGTACACTGTGGACCATAAATGAGATCAGTCAGCATTTAACACGTGGAAAAGTTGAAAAGTGTTCTGAGAATCAACACAAACCTAGCTTGCTCCGATTCTGAGCGTCAGGTTGATGCGATCAAGTGAAATGCTAATGGCGGTACCACGACAATCCGGTCCTACCTAACTAATAATAATCACAGAGTCACCCAATTTTGACCCTGGCCTTGTCCTCTTTGTGTTTTAATATACTTTCACGTGATACATTTTTCTCCTCGTTCTTACTTTCGGGGTTCTATAACATGCTGGAAAATTAAAACTCTTTTAATATTTATCTTTCCCAGAAAATTGATTATTATAAAAAAAATCATATATTTAATTTGTTTATAAAATAATAAATCTAAACATGTAGAAAATAAAAAAATATAATAAATCATAATAGTGTTGTTTAATACGATTAAATTGTATGAATAAATTGTTTTAAAAGCATTTGATTTATTATCAATAGCTACGTAATATGTTACATATTCTATTTTATGTGTATTCATATTTTATTTTGTTTGGAGTATTCGCGATGAATAGCATTTTTCTAACTTTTAATTATTTAAAAATAAGATATTATAATTTTTTAATGATTAAACAAGATAATTAATAAATTTTATGTCTATATTAAATAAAAATATCAAGATAAAGTTTTGATTTTAAAATTTTCTTTTCTATTTATTGGTTGAAAAAATAAGATTAATATTTTTTCTTTATAAAAGAAAGAAGAAAAAAAGGATGCTATCTTTTTTTTTCGTTTTAATAATGAGAGGGTGCTTAATTAAAAGATTTTGAGGAGTCAAATAACTTAGTCAATAATTGTTTTAACAGATAAGTAATAAAAGATAAAAATTTTAAAAATATTTTTTTACATTTATTTCTTTATGTACCAATCAATTAAAAATTGAATATTAGAGATTATTAAAAAATAGAGGGGGTCGTTACCTTTTTTTTTATTAATTTATGATCGGAATTTTATAACTGATTTTAATTTGAAAATTAATTAATGATTTTATTAATTTCATTGTGAAAAAATGAAGAAATTTATAAGAAATAAGGAATTAAATTACGAGTCACGTGCAGGAACTTATAGAGAGTCGGTGGTGGTGGTGGGTCCTCATTGGGAAGGTATTTGGAAATTTTGCGAAACCAAAATGCTAAAAAGGCTGGCTTTGGAGAATTTCGATAACTCGGTTTTGGGTACGACGGCCACAACTTTTTCGCCTCGTGTTTCACCACCTCAGCTCCTCACCTAATCCACCATTCCACCTCTCTTCCACAGCCACTCACCACCACATGACAATATCCAACATAATTGGACTACTCGCTGTAAATTTAAAAAATAAATTTTAGTATAGTTTAAAATAATAAAAATAAAATTTAATATATAATATATAAAATTATTTTACAAAGTTAATTATTATTTTAATAATTTTGTTTTAATAATTTAAATTAATAATTATTATTTTTTTAGATTGTTATATAACGTTGATGTAAGTCTAGCTTGTAAAAAAGTTATACAATATAATAAATATGTTTATATTAATCTTGTATTGTAATAAAGACTTAAAAAATTATTATTTAATTATCAATATATTACATAACGGTCGTTATTTAAAACTTTGTTTACAACTCGTTGTAGCAACTACCACCTCTACCTTCCCTCTTTTATTTTCCTTGAGAGATTTAGATTCCAGAATTTTTATAGTTCCGATTAATCCAATTCAAGTTTAGTCGAACTACAAAATTATAAAACTCTCCTAACTTAGATTTTTTCAATTCATAATATTTGAACTCGAGACATTATTTTAAAAAAATTAAATACATAATCATTTGAACCAATCTGCATGAGTATATTTTCTCTAACTTATAAGATTTGAATTCGAGACATTACTTAAAAGAATAAATACCGAATTACTTGAATTAAGGTTCACCTTTCCCTCTTTGTTGTTGTTTATATATAAGCTTCATTTCATTTTTCACATAGTTTGTAACATCCTTGACTTTTCCCACATGCATTTCATCAAACATAAGCATCTTGCATACAATTCAATTGAACACGTGCATTTCATACGTATTTTTGTAGGAACAAGTCCATGACACACACTAGGTACGTGTCATAGTATTTGACAATTATGTCGAGTCGCACGTGTATCCTTATAACCTAAATAAGGATAACAAAGTATTAAAAATGAATTGAATAATGTGACCAAATTAAAGTAAGCAAAATGATTAGATTAAGATTAGTAAATATTTACATTGCTAATTTAGTTAAATCGGGTCAAATGATTAAACTGTATTATTGTGTGAATTAGTGGAATTATAAATATATGTAAATAATAATAATAATATAGAAAAAATAAAATGAAAATGACACAAAAGAAAAATAAAAGAGAAGAGAAGAGAAATGAGAAGAGAAAGGAGAAAAAAGATGAGAAAAAAGATGAGAAAAAGATAAAAAGACAAAACCAAAAGTTAGCTTTATCTTCCCATTTCTGCCTTCTTCTTTCTTCCTTATTTCACTTTATTTTTGAGGCAAATTGATCCCTTGCAAGTTTGTTCTTGGTAAGTAATCAATTCTTATTGCTATAAGGTTGATTTGAGTTGTTAGGTTCAATATTAGGCACTGAATTATACCCCGATTTTGATATTAATAGAATTTGATTATGGAAATGTATAAAACACAAAAATTGTTCCTTTATGTCTTAGATTTATGGTTATGTAAATATTTTTGCAATATGTGGTGTATAAAATGAGATATCCTCTTCGTCCTGAAACTGGTTAGGGTGTGAACCCTAACCAAGTTAGCTACTGTGTACTTTGATTTTGAATATGGTAAAGTCATTATTTGAAGTCTCTCAAAACATAAAAGCTGTAGATATATGTGTTTTATATCTGTATACCAAATTGAAAGTTCATAGGCCTTGTAAATGGTGAGTTATGATGAATGGAACCATGACTGTTCCATGGTTTGAACTGCCTACTGAGTGCCCTGGGAAGATACAGTAACTTTTTTGGCTAATTTGAGCTTGTTAGAGCTAGATTCTATAAATGTTCAAAACATGAGAGTTATAAGTATATGTATTCGCTAAATTTTGATACAAATTGCAGCTTCATTGGTTATGTATAGACTAAGTTATGACCTTTGGAAGCCATACTGGTCTGGAAGCCAATTCTATTCTAGACCAGTAAAATGTTTGCTGTAATTCGAAGCCCTTAGAGACATAATGGATAAGAGTTGTAAATATGAAACATGTTACATATGAACCCATATAAGTGTCTGTAAATTTTCATTAAAATATTACTTATAGATTATAAGTTATGATGAACCAAAATGAGTACCCTGAAACTGCCTAAAGGCAGAAAATAAGGTAGAAAAACATAACACACTTAGAAATTCCACCAGAAATTGTACAATGATCCAATTGATCTGAAATTTTAATATGTTTTATAATTATATGTTAGTTTTAATTAGAAATAAGAATCAGATTAATTGGTCATGTATAGAATAATTTATAGGCTAAACAGTCTCATAAGGTCACACTGCGTTATAGAAAAAATCTTAACTATTGACATGAACAATACATATTAATTTGTTTAAGCCACATTAAGTCTCCCTAATCATGAGTTAATTGATTATATTTTCATATTAGGCTCGCAACATATTGGAGACCCACAAGAAGTTGATAGACAATAAGTTAGAGGTCGGAATAAAAAGAGAACTGTGAGTCTAATTATCGATTGAATTCTTTAGTGCAAATGAATGTTGCTTGCTATGTGATTCATATGATTGGTCCTTGATAATGTAATGATGGATAATTTGTGACATTGTCGTACATATAAATGATGTACTTGTAGTATATTTGAGGTATATATTTGACAAATGTGATATATATACATGATATATGTATAGTATATGCAAGGTATATGCTTGACATATGAGGTATATATGGAATATATGTATGTTGTATATAATAAAGGTGCAATGGTTGATTAATGCTTAAATACAAGTGCATATGCTTATGAGCTAAAAAGGCGTTGTGACTAGTTAATCGATATTGTAAAGCAAAAGAAGAGGCATATGACCCAACAAATGTGCAAATGAAACAAATGATCAAGCTAGCTAGCAAATGCAAATGTTCACATGGAAACCCGGGGTAATGTCTGTTTAACTTGGTCACAACAAAATGAAATAAGCAAAACATTTGCATACATAAAGAGTAATGATTATATGTTTCAACTTTATTGATACATATATGATACTGATGAATGGAATGAAATATATGGTATATATTGGATTTGTGATTTATTACTATGAGTTGTTTGATGCTTTAGAGTTCATTGGATGATTATTCTTACTGAGCCCTAACTCATCAATTTATATTATTTTCAGGTAAAGAAAAGTGATAACTCATTTTGAGTAGTGTATAAAAGACATGGAGCACAGGTCATTGGCCGAGCCTCATCACTCTCTCTCATTGCATTCCACACAAGCATGAAAATATGTCATCTCTATTTTGGACTAATATGTTTGAATATGTATTGTCATTCTAGATTAGTTTTGAAATGTATAAATAGAAGCAACCCGTAATCCTTCGGATGTGAAGTTTATATTTTAATATATGTGATATATCGTATTGTGGTTTTTAATGTTGACTTAAAAAGTCATTGAGTGATATCGCATGATATGAGACTTGCAAAGTCATTGAATAGAATTACAAGATATAAGACTTGTAAAAACATTAGTTGATTTTACAGGATATGATATAAAAAAAAAAATTTACTACCACTGTTATCAGGATATTTTCTCTTTCCAACATGCAGTATGTAATTATTTTATACAGATATAGATTATACTTAAATGCATATGATGTGGTGTTATAGAGTTATTATTTTATTTTTTATTTTCAAAGCTGTAAAGGGAACATTCCTTTATTCCGCTACACAAATTTGAAAATTGAAGTAAATGCTGTTATTTAAAACGTTGCAAAGCACGCACCACCACCCCGCCACCTCTATCTTTTCCTGTTTGGTTGCCGCTTATATGTAAACTTCATTTAATTCTTCACATTGTTATTATTTTCTTTTTTCTTTTTTCTGAGTAGTAAAAGGAAATTTCCTTTTTTTTTTTTTTCTAGGTACTGCTACTCAATTTTATAAAATAAAAGTAAAGTAACGCATAAGCGAAATTCAAATCACATTAGTAGGAATGGACAAAATTATGAGAGAGCGGTCATAATTTTCGATTAATAGAACAATAATTTGAATTTATTTGGTGAAGGATATTCTTTTTATTTTGCAAATTCATTTTCCAGTTCTTTTTTCAATATTCAGTGCACATAAAAATTTGATTAATCGAAAATATTTTATTGATTAAGGGAAAAAAATAAGTCATTTTTTTTTAATAAAAATGACTGTTAGTTTTATGTTTTAAAGAAAAGGGGATTAAACTTTTAAAATATAGAAAAAGAATTTAAAAAACATATGATAACTTCAATATTTATCTCACGTGAAACATTACAATACATCTATAAGTTTTTATTTTCTTCTGAACCACATGCCTCCAACGTCCTTGTCAATAATATATTAAATTCAAGTTGATTTAAATTTAAAAAATAATGTATAATTACATTCTAAATTTACTTTAATTTTTTTTATTTAATATTTAATAATTTATTAAATATTTAAATTTATTTTAGCATGCATCTAAATGAAATAAACAATAGCCTAGACCTTCTATCTAGGGTTCAATAAGTGGAAGGCATTAGCTGTCCACACTCTCAGATTGGAGCGCCCTTACTACAGTTAAGCGATCCTCAATATTTGGAACATACTACAGTCCCATGTGGTAAAGAATAATGCCATGCATTGATAATTCCAACACCACCATATGAGATTTTACTATTAATGAAAAGTCTCGAGTTAAAAATCTATTCCAATTACAGCAGATAGAATTTAAAAAGAAAAAGACATGAAATAATAAATTTATGTTTTTTTTTATTAAAAACATATCTGATGGGTCTTTTGAAAAAGCATCATACACGTAAATACACAAATACAAACCTAGTTAATATATTAATCCAAATATAGTCTTATGATGGGCAGAAGGGGGATTATATAGTAAAAGAGATGTCGCCGTATACGGCGAGGCTCACAAGCTAATGTAATAATGTATGGTGGAGAAGGTTGCGGAACGCAGCTTAAGGCGGACCCCACTAAAAATAATAATCAGCTTTTTTTTTTTACCTAAATATATTTTTCAAGTTCTACTTACTCTTCATCATGGACTTAAAATAATAAAATCAAATCTTTACTTGGGAACTTTCCAGGATAAAGAAAGGAAAATAACAAAAGAAATAATTTTATTTTCTATTATACTTGATAATTTGTTTGAAAAAAAATATAAAAAAATTTATTTTATCATGTTTGGAATTGAAGTAATATAAATAAAATAATAAAAAAGATAAAAAATAAAATTTATTTTTTTATTCGATAATTTTGTTGTGAAAAGAAAAAAGTTATGTTATTTCATATTTATTATTTTATAAAATAATAAATATTTTATTATAATAATTAATGATAAAAAAATAATTTTATTAATAATAGTGATATTTTTTGCCTAATTTTTAAGATTTTCTTATCAAAATAAAGAGAAAGTGAATAATAAAAAATAAATATTTTTATTATTTTTTATTTTTGAATAAAATAAAATAAAAATAATTTCTTATTTTATCACATTTTATATTTTTCTTTTATTCAATTATTTGAAATAGAAAAATAAAAATTACTTTTCCTTTCTATTTTATTTTTTTACTTTTCAAATAAAATAAAATAAAAATACTTTATTATTTTTTTTTCCATATTTTAACTCCTTCAAAATATAGGCTAAAGCACTGAAACATTGCCGCTCCCCTCGATATTTGCACCCTACTACAGTACATAGACTCCACACAAGATGATGTCATCATAGCTATCTACTCCTCCTTCAGTAGGCCCCTACCTCTGCACTCCTCCAATCATACTGTACCTCTGGTAGTCCTGCATCATACCTTAACCTCTACCAACTTAAAGATAAAATCAGTGGCTTTGTGGTCCCTCCTGCCCTGACTGAGTTTTTGTATGCATCGGGTCATGAGGGTTGTTTCAGATGAACGGCGCTGATCGTCTTAAGTGATGGTGAATGGATGGATCCGCTTGATTAATTTTTTTTAAATAAATTACAGCATTACACTAGTTGGTTCATCGTTTTTTGAAATATATAAATAAATCTCTCCTATTTGATTAGTTGCTTTTGAATGAAATCTCTGGTATTTCATTTTTTGAATGAATAATTCATCTATCAAATAATTGAAATTAATTTAAAATATTTTTTTAATAAATTTGATATTAAGTATATGACATTTAAATTTTTTTATATTTTTAAGTTAAAAAAAATAAATTTAACATTTCATTCGTAACGATAAAAATAAACGGAATGTCAAATAAATCATAATGTATTTCTATAAATAGATAAATTAACTAGCGTAGAATAAATGTAATTTACTTTCTATTTATTGATTTATTTCAATTTTCACATTTTCATTATCACAAATGCAATATGTTCACCTTCATACCAATATGATCCTTTACAAGACTTTTATTATTATAAAAGTAATTTACTTTCTTTTTATTGAATTATTTCAATTTTCACATTTTCATTTCAATTCACAATCACAATGCACTATATTCACCTTTCATACCAATATGATCCTTTACAAGACTTTTATTATCAATTGTTTTGTTTTTCTGCCAAATATGAATATGATGTATTGATTCCATTAATCTGAGAAATCAATGCAGTGTGACAATGCTATTCTTAAAAGCAGTAAAGGTCCATTAACAATGATACGCAATTAAAAAAATAAATTTGCAAATATATAATATCATAATTCATGTCATAATTATTAAATATGTTTGAAATTAACAAAATTATGGGGTGAGAAATGAGAATTATACAGAATATAGGGATTTGTGATACAATATAGAAAAAAAAGGTTCGTCTGTAACACGACAGGCATAGAGTCACACACACGGTGATGACTCACATCAACATCTGCTTCCATGCAGTGAGGCGGAGTCTGATTTTCTAAACCCAAAAAACACTCTCTCTCTCTTCCAGTGTAGACCACCACGTCAACTAAGGAGAACCTTACAGCCTGGGAAACACTCCACAACCCCTAACCAATCATATACTCCCACCTGGCTTCTCTTGACACAATTCCATCTTCACCAGCTGTCTCCCTTTACTCTCCTCTCTATATAAATACTCGAATACCAACTCCAGTTTTCATCCGACCTCATCCCTATTCTCTTGCTTCTTTTTCTTCTTCTTCTTCAACAAGCTACTCTCTCCTTTGTCCTTAGCTATGGCTTCTTTTTACCGTTTTGCCATTCTCTTTCTCTTCTGTTTCATCAATCCTTTACAATCTGCTCTAGTTCAAGAACAACCGTTGGTGCTTAAGTACCACAACGGTGTTCTTTTGAAGGGAAACATCACCGTTAATCTCATCTGGTACGGCCAGTTCACTCCTGTCCAACGCTCCATAATCGTCGATTTCATCAACTCTTTGAACTCGAGAAGAGCACCTCCGCCTTCCGCCGCCTCCTGGTGGCGGACCACCGAGAAGTATCGGGACGGTTCAAGCACTCTCTCCGTAGGCCATCAAATCCTTCACGAGCAATACACTTTAGGAAAAATACTTAAGACTTCGCAATTGCTCGCTTTGGCTTCTAAAACGAATTTCGCCATCAACTCTATTAATATTGTTTTAACGGCGAAGGACGTTGCCGTTGATGGATTTTGCATGAGCAGGTGCGGGACCCACGGGTCATCTCGCGGGTCATATCGGGGTGCATATATATGGGTCGGTAACTCGGAGACTCAGTGTCCGGGTCAATGCGCCTGGCCCTTCCACCAGCCCATCTACGGTCCGCAAACACCACCGTTAATTGCTCCTAACGGAGACGTAGGGGTTGACGGCATGATCATAAACCTGGCTGCTCTTTTGGCTAACACGGTTACTAATCCCTTCAATAGCGGTTACTTCCAGGGCCCGCCTACCGCTCCGCTAGAGGCAGTTTCAGCTTGCACCGGTAAGTTCGGGTCCGGGTCTTACCCAGGATATCCGGGTCGGGTCTTAGTGGTTAAAGCCACTGGGGCCAGCTATAACGCCAACGGTGTCAATGGGCGGAAGTTTCTGTTGCCGGCGATGTGGGACCCACAAACAAGTGCATGCAAGACGTTGGTGTGATGATAACGCGTGGCAAATATTTGCTGGCTGATGTGCAGTTGGTGGACATCTGCATAATGAAATGTAGATAAAAAGGAAAGATGGAGTCGGAGGATGGGATAGGGTTTTTGTCTGTTGATTTATAATTTGTACTTGTGTGAGTCCACGGCCGACGACCTGTCGGTTTGCATGACGTGTAAATAGGATTTCCAAAAAAATGTGAAAAATGAAATGGATAAAGTAATAATAAATATAAATATAAATATTAATGTAATATTACTATTATTTTTGTCGTTTTGGTTAGTTATAAATTTTAAAAGGAAAAAAGGGTGAGAATTGTGATGATTCTTGTGCTTGCTGGGGGCTGGGAGACCATTATGACTGCTTTTAGAAGGAAAATGATAAGGTGCAGTCACGGCTGTGATCATGATGCGTGAAATTTGTGATCATGATATAAAAAGATAACTTCAAACCATAATTTTTAATAGGTAAAAACACTTTACGGGTCCTTTTACTATCATGTTTTATTACCATTACATCTTATTTTTTGTTTTATTTGTGTTGATCAAATCCTCAATCTATTATTATTTTGTATTTGATTAGATTCTCAAATTTTTATATTTATTATTAATGGTATAAAAAGAATAATTTTTAATTCACAAAAAATAATTTGAGAAATTAAGAAAAATAAAATGACATAATATATTAATTCTAAAAAAATTAATTTGGGCAATGGACAATACAATAAAAAAAAAATTATCTTAAATTCTTCCTTTGCAAAATGGGTTTCAAGAAGCATAAGCAGCTTAAGCATAAAGAAGAAGATGGTAGCAAAGAAGAAAAGGAGAAGATGAAGCCGAATAAACCCATTGAAGGAACAAAAATTGAACTCAAAAGTTTTATGATTATGAAGTTTTTTGCAACCCTCATTAGCCAATGTATAATTCCTTTTCTTTTTTTCCCCTTTGTGTCATCCACATTTTAAGTTTCATCTTTTTAAGTATAGACCACTTCAATACATAAATTTTATAACATCGTCAAACACATCTCTCATAATACTTTCCTTTTCCCTTTTCAACAAGAAAACTCTCACCAAGATAAAAGAAATCAGTAAACTCTTAATGATTATGCAACTCGCTTGGTCATTTTCACAAACACCTTCAATGCAGATTTCTTTTCTTGTTAGATGAATTGTTACTTTCAAGTAGCTTCCCCGTTTTGCAATTCCGTCTACCCCATTCAACTTTACTGCGTAACTATATTCTTTTTTCGTAATCAATTTGCTACTTCAAAATTTCAGGTTCTTTGGGTTTTAGAGAAGTAGAAATACCTTTATCTACTATAGATTGAATTTCTTAGTCCATTTCAGCATCAATTCTTTTTGGGCTTGATTTCCCTGTTGCATGTCATTCATTCTTCTTGCAGCCATTTCCAGCTCTTGCATTTGTACATGAATCAATAGAAGCTGCTCATCAATGGGTTGCGACTCCAATTTATTCGCCATGGTGCTGCCATTTGTTGGGAAATAAACACCATTTTCATTCTTGTTTGAACCCAAGAACAATTTAATAAGTAGTTCCTGCACTGATAAACGGCGTGTGTGATACACTTCCGTTAGATCCGGTAATTTTGGATCAATAGTTGAAAAAAATAAATATTTAAGGGTAAAATTAAATAAAAATCAAAGTTGAGGGAACTATTCAAATAACAAAAGATTTGAGAAATAATCCAATATTTCGTCAAAGGATAGAGATTTGAGAACGAGTTTGTCCTTTTTAATTCATGATTATTTCGTCATATTTCGTCACAATATTTCCTCTGGAAGCAAATGCATAGATTATGTTAGAACATTCTCTAGGTCGCAATAATTACATAAAATAGTAACCAAATCATTTCTCCACACACAACTGTTATATAAATAAGAAATATATTCTTTATAGACTTTTAGATTGAAGCAAAATTAAATGCTATGCTTTTGTTTGCTACAAATTTACATGCACTGTACTTTGGCATCCAACTTCACTTTCAATGGCCATAAAACAATTAGGGGACCATAACAGCAATGCAAAGTTTCCCAAAATAGTTCCACGATGTAGTCTGAATTTACCCATCAAAGTATAAATGAGATACGTTAATTTCTTTTAGATTAATAAGATATTTCGAGTTTGTATCCTAAGTATGCAATAATTTTAAAAATTGTGAGAGTATTTTGCAGATCTTAAAGCTCTATCTGACACAGATAAAATTAGATTTTAATTTATTGATAGATGATACCTATAATACAAAAAATTGTGGTCTGAACTTTTTTTTTGGAATTCAAAGGATAGAGGACATAAATCACTGCTATTTTGAATCAAAGACTATTCCTTTTTGTAGATATGTTAGGATTATCTTAGCAGTATTTTTATTCTCATAGAACTCTAATTAGGGTATGGATTTATAATGCTGAAGCTTTCGAAAATTACAGGTAGTATAATAATATAACTAATCCATAACTTACTACTATTCAACAAGATTTGAATTAGCAACTTTTGGAGTTTGGTGAACCTTAGGGAACAGATGATAATAATAAAAAAAAATCCAATACTGTCAACTACTACTTCAAAATCAATTTTATAATACGGATATATCTCAAAATTAACTTAACCAAGGGAGTTTGGGAACTGCTGAGCTTGTTTGGTGGCGGACTCTGCCCCCAAAAGGGATGGTCGGGCTCTGCTAAAGGGTAGTGGGCGTTGCTTCATCCCTCTTCAAATGGATTTGATCTTAAAGATGATAGTTAGATCCACTTCAAATAGAGCGGTTTTTTTATGATATTTATTTCCTGTCACAATTCCAAAGGACAGGTCATACATTCCCTAACCCTGACCCTAATATTATATATATATATATATAATAATTATTTATATAATAACATAATTAATATTTTTAAAAAATAAAAAAAATATAATACTCATTAAAATAAAAAATATATTTTTTTATTTAAATAATTATATAAATAGTTAATTAATTAAAATAAAAATTAATTTTAGTATTAAAATAAAAAAATTAATAAAAATCAAGATTCAGATTGGATCAAGAATTTCCGCATGGATAAGGATTAAAAAAAAATTTCAATAGAAAATGGAGCAGAGTCTCGGAATTACAAACGAAAAGCTCCATCCCGTTGCTATTCCTATCTCATCTTGCCTTTGGAAATTATAGCAACCATTTTGAACAATTATTTTGTATGCCATCAAGGACGATATAAGCAACTAACTAAAGGCAATACCCATCTAGAGAACAATTCTCAAGGAAATGGATAAAACAGAGGGAGAAGCCAACTTATTCTCATGCTAAAAGGAAGGAAATGGATAAAAACAACCTATTTCCGCCAGCAATAGCAGTGAAGGAAAATACCACAAATACATTCAAGCAAGAACATAAATTTTTTGGAACCAATGTATGCAGACATCACAACTTACAATTGTATGCTTGCACATTCCATCCTCTTAATACAACACGCAAACTCTGCCGATGACTATTTGACTATCCAAAAACATTATGGTCCATGAAAATACATGAGAAACTAAATAATCTTTTGGATGTATCGAACTGAAAGGCTTCAGCTATAAGGGCTGTAACGCATTGGCATTCTAAATCTGGGAATCTTCCTGCAATAAATGGAAAAAAATGCTAAAAGCTCATCAATTGAACAAAAGACAAAATTGGACAACTCAAGTTCATTTTTCAAAGACAATACGGAAGCACTTTGTAAATAAGCATACCCATATCCATAAGGCGAGTAGGAGTAAGGAGGCATATGTGAACCTCTAGGAGGAAGCCCCATGTATGGGTTAGATCGACGAGGACGGAACTGCTTCATCCCTGGAATATTGGTCCTTTTAGCTGTAACCTGGAAAATATAAAAGAATAAAACTTAGTAAGATAATGGAGGAAAAAGATTCTTAGGACGAAAAGCTGATACATGGGGATAAAAGACAAATTCTGAGTCACCGAGGTACAATAAACAGATAAGTGGACCAAAAACATAACAAAAAAAAGAATGTCTTTACCCTCAATTGGCGGCCATGTAATTCAGATTCATTCAATAAAAGAGCATCTTGAACAGCCTCTGGCTCAAGGAATTCCACATAAGCATAACCCTTTGGTTGTCCAAACTTGTCAGTACGGATAGTGACCCTATTTATAGTGCCACATGATTGGAAGTGTTGCTGCACTTCTTCAGGGGTGCATGAATAATCCACCTATATACATGGAAAAGGAACGAAAATGAGAGTGGAAACATTACAAAACCAATAAATGGCTAACGACCAATCATGAAGGCACTTTATCTGGATTCACGAGTGCCAGCACCTAATTTGATCATCAGGCAAACAAAGTCCATGAAAAATTGTATCTAATTCTTGCCATCTCGACCACTGTTCCAATGCAGAAACATTTATTTTTTTGGAAATTTCAACTTCTTGCAAAATCCATTGCTTTAATTCTAAATAAACCAAATAACAAAAGTACGCATGATATGACCCAAGGTCTATACAGCATTTAGATGGCATATGTTGAAAGGCCACAAACCAACTCAATCATCTCAGAGCTTAACACAAGCCTATGCTGGGCAAATAACCATAGTTTTACCATTACAGATTACTAACACTTCAACTGATGATGTACAAAAACACTACAAAAGCAACATTAAAACATGCAACCTTCAGATAATTATTTTTTCATTGTAGTTATACATCAACTGTAGGCCGCTAGTGATTGGTCTGCTTACATTTATTCTGACACAGTTCTTAATATATACTTTATTCACCCATTTGAATATGAGAGGAGACAAATAACAAAAGTCGGAAAGAAATCAGATATCCCTATCTATCCCAAGCGATGAGAAGAAAGTGAGATCAAAGACCTCTCACCATAAGTGGAAAAATGCCTACACATTCCTTGAGCATTAACCTTCATGACAAGCAGAACAGTGGGATAGTACTTTGTACACTGCAGTCTTCACCCTTCCTGCGTGTTACTCCATGTACCTGATTGATTCAAGACTCAGGAATCTTTAACCATTACTTTTCAACTCAACATCCAAGCCAAATAACTGGAGTTTTTACCTCAACTAACATTCTTTAATTCTAACCTATAGCACTATTGATCCTCCCCTTCCTTTCTGTTATGATGAGTCACTGATTCAGAAAGATTTTGGCATTTATCACCAATCCTCTTTACTTTCTAACTATTTCTTTTTCTCTTTCAAATTATTGGCTTCAAATCTTCATCTTTTTTCCTTTTTCTTTTTCAAAATATCATTCTTATTTTCCCAGCCCATGTTATCATGTACACATTTTTAAGTAGCTCAAATAAATATCATAAAAACTTTGACCCAACCCCAGAACTAGTAATCAAAAACTTGAAGAATGAAGCCTGACCTGCGATTGTAGTCAAAGAAGAAAGTCAAGGGGAAGACTGTAAAGCTTAGAATGACCCTTGCATATTAAAAACTGAAGCCAAAATTAGTAGTAGGGAAAAATGCCAAATTACTAGAACAAGAAGATTAAACACCTTTTCCTCTTTTTATAATTTTTTTTCCTGAAGAAAAAGAAAAAGAAACCGCAGAATTCAATCACATCCACAAAAAGCAGTTGTATTTTATATTACAAATTGCATTTCAAGTTCTTTATTAAGCTTAATGTACAAGCACCATTATGTTCAGAGCATCCGACTAAATTGTTTTACAACTGCATGACACAAATAATTCTTTTTATCAGGAAAGAACAAAGTCAGCAGCCACATTCAAGATAAAGCTAACACTAAAAGCATTCTGAAATACAGATACACCTTTGGATCAAGAAAAATACTAAATCCAATGCCGTTGACCAGAAGCGGCGAACCATATGCAGAAACTGGCCTATTCTTATTTGTGATAAAAGAGAAGATCCAATTCAAAAATCTCTAGACCAGAATGTATGCATAAATGATGAGCTCTGAGCCTTTAGATGATGTTTATTTCTTAGTACACCCATTCATAATTGATTGCCACAAGGCACTCCTTTAAATCAAATTTATAACCCATAAATTCATTCTAAGACTTTGACTTTTCAAAATAAATATTTGATTAACCTACACAACCTATATTATAATAACAAAAACAGTAAAAAAAAAAGTCTATTGATCAAAATTATGAAAACAAACTCCACATGCTAGAAGCTTATAAGAAATGGGATATGGGGTTGCAAGGTTTACTGCCTTCATCTTTCTCTTTCTGCTTTTTCTTCCTAATTTCTCTATTCAATATAAACAGCTCTGCAGTGTTTTTCATCTTAAATTCTCCATTCAACATAAACAGCATCGCATGCTCAATCTTCACCAAATTAATGCATAAGAAGATTCCCGAGTTCACTCTCTCTCTGTTGCTTCTCATCTATAAGCATCAAGAAAAATGAATAAATCCATCTTAAAGCTCATTGATGGCCAACAACAAAACAACTGTCCTCCCAATATAAAGTTAAACATTCCACACTATCTTTAGTCAGGGGGTTTTGGGGAAGTGCATGATAAAACAAGCAGAAACTTGTAATTCAACAGTCATTATAAGGTGCGAACATGTATAAAGAACTATGTTGCTTCGACTTGGATACGGGTACCTGACGTGGATACATATATAGAAGTCCAGTTTTTTATTTTTTAAATTTTAGAATACATGAGTATGATTAAAAAACACCAAAAATTAGGGTACGGGTATGGAGATACGTCTATATTATATAATTGTAAATATTTTAATTTTTATATATAATAATTTAAGTTAAAAGGTATATTAAATTATAATATTAAATTGCTAAATAAAATAAAATTGAATAAAATATTTTAAATTACAAACTTAAAGACTAAAATTCTAATCACAAATAGACAATAAAATGATAATTCTAAATCTATTTAAATTGTAAATCAACCAAAGTTTGTTATATAATCTATATTAATTTTTGTCACCACCACAAATCATAGTTTCTAATTATGGGTCATTAAAAGATAATTCTTCTAACTCCACAAAATCACTCTCTTATAAGTCTATTTGATATGCACTTGTAATTTAAATGAAACCGGAAATTATGAGTACCCACTTTTAAAGTGAAGGATTCGGTAAGTATTTCATACCCATACTAATATCATACCCGAAGAGTACATGTACTTCTTCAAAAATGAAGTGTTGGAGTAACATGGACAAATAATAAAATTAGAATAGATTCCATAAATAAGAACATTTCAATCCAGCAGAGTAAATAGATTTATATAATACTGTCCTGTGTAGCTGTTGAAATGCTATATCTTATACTTTATGACATGATATATAACTATATCGCAAGCCAAAGGATATGTTGAAAGGAAATTTTTTTTACCAAAGCTTCATGTACAATCTCTGTTTAAAATATTAGTATGACCCAAACCACCCTGACCAAGAAATGGAATTCTACAATTTTACCAAAAAGAAATTATAGTGGTAAATCCCTATAACTATAGAGCATTCAATATTTATCAACCAGTTGTTTCCTATCAATATGTTGGTATGAAACTGCTCTATATTCTCAGTTTTAATAGTAGTAACATTCACTTATCCACTAGTGTTCTGCAGTCCATTTACATAAGATTGATTTGATTTTGCCAAGGATGCAATGACATTTTTGTACTGTCGTGTGAGTATCGCCTGTTTTTATCACTCCAGTAGGCCTTTCTACCAGATTTTATGGTTGACTGAGAACTTGCATACACATGCTACAAAATTTACAGTAAACCACAATATCAATTCCTTTTACTGATAAGCCTTCCTTGGCACCACAAGCAGCCCAGAATCACATGAAAAATATCCATCAGTTATGTTATGGATCAATATTATTTGTTAGATCAAACTCAACATATGGTGTAATGTGTCCTGGTCTTCACTCTTCAGGACTCTTAACAAAATGTATTTCCACAAAGCAATTGCAAGATAAGTATCAAGTTTGGAAGTTAACTTATATAATAGGAGAGAACTAATATACAAAAAAGAGCATATATCCACCTCCATGAATAGAAAAGTTATATGCTGTGCAGTTATCAAATAGAAGTATGCAATTGTATTTCAAGTTCTTCTATACAAACACTAACTACAAAAAGTTAAGAAGGAAAAGAGACCTCACATTTCCAACAAACACCGATCGGGAATCTACTTCTTCTCTACTTGCTTGAGATGCAGTACCAGCAGGATCTAGTTGCATATAAAAGTGAATGAGACATGAGGGAAGAAGAAAAGAAGTAATAAATGTGGATCATTATGATAGTATTCCCATTTACCTCATTCCAAAAGGAAGCATATATACAATCACTAATAAAGGAATGTATGGAAAGATCATGGCATCCACTTACAGCCTAATCAACTTATTTTATGAACAAAACTTTTTGCCTAACCATTAATAGGTCAAAAGCAGCATATCTAACCAACTTTGTTTGTCCACTAAATCATAAGAAACCACAAGGTAACAATTGGAGATGAAAATATGCAGCTTTTCTTGAAGCTGTCTCGCCCTTAAAATCTAGAAGTCTCTTACCTCTGCCAATTTTCAAAAAACTGTGAATATGTCTGACTTGTATATCTCAATAACAATAATTATAAAGTAAAACATGTCTAACAGATGTAAGATATGTGGTCTTACGTTTATGCAGGATGTCTAAAACTGATTGAGTTAACATGGAACTGAAATCTAAGATATCATTCCCATGACAACAGATGAAAAAAACTCATTCCAACATCACAATCATACATGGAGCAGAAACTACCATCTCATACTAAGCCATGCAGAAACTCACTTCTGAAGTCAAGCTAATGAGTTCAAGTAATTCTACAACATAACCAAAAAATCAATCCATTCTTCTGTGATCTCTCATAAACCCATCAAAGAAGACACACAATCTTATCGTAGTAAAAATCAACCATCAACAGCAACAAAAAAAAGTCTCGACATTCAATTCATACAACTATGAAGCTGTTAAACATTGCCAAGATCTCGTATAGAATAACTTCACATAGCTACTTCTGACCAATAAATTTGTACCAAGTACTTCACTCCACGGAATGAAAAAAATTGAATTATATATGAAAGTTATATATATATATATATATATATATATATATATATATATATATATATATATATATATATATATATATATATATATATATATATATATATATATATATATATGTTCACAGGATGCATTAACCTACAAATCAAATATTACCGGGGACACATTATGACACCATAAGCTATAAAATATCTATAAAAAAAAAAGAGAAAAAAAGGAATGTTGAAAAGAAAAAAAAAATGCATTGGCCATCTTTTTAACGCTCATTTATTTGGATATCTTATCTCCCCCCCCCCCCCCCCAAAAAAAAAAAAAAGTAGAAAGGATACCTAGTGCAGAACTCATCTCCTTCTCGACTTTGGCCTGCATTTCCCGCAGAGCAGCAGCTTCATCCTCCATCTCTTTCAGCCGCTGCTTCATATCATCCAGCTGAAATTGATTACAGGTAAACAAATTGAAAATACCCAAATTAGGGTTTTATATATACATCGAATCCCAGAAAGGGTTTTATGTTAATTCATAGAATGGGGGGGGGGGGGGAATTAACCAGTGAATTGAAATGAAAAAGGGAATTACGATTACTAATGAAAGAAATAGAAGAGAGTGAAAGGTTCATAGAAATCACCGGTACTTCCTCGTTGTTCTCTATCCCATCTACGGCCATATCTTCTCCTTCCATTATCTTCGTTTCTGATGATACGAAATAGCAAATTCAAGATCCTGCAGCCTATTAACTACTATTGCATTTAGGTTATTTTCTTTTCTTTTTTTAAAAAAAGACCCTAATGTGTATTACATGAAACTATGCTTCTCGGTTCGGTGCAAATCAATACGTAGACCGGAAGAGGAAGCATTGTAAAATTATATATA